>CM070019.1:35022421-35622421 GCA_036247105.1 Cirrhinus mrigala | reverse complement strand
GTATAAGAAATAAATGAATCAGAACACAACATGAATATTCTCTAAATGAAAATGTCTTGTATTATCAATGCTGAAAATACAATTTAAATACATCTTATATACAGCTTTCTTGGATCTTCTGATCACACTGCAAAAAGTGATGCTTTTTCATCAGTATTTTTGTCTTGTTTCAAGTGTAAATTTCAAGATTCTTAAATCAAGTTAAATGCAATTATCTTGCTAGACAGTTGTTCTTGTTTTAGGCATGAAGTAAATAATTTTGCTCAGTTTCTCAAAAAAAAAAGAATTTTCATTTTTAATTTATAGTTTTGATTTAAGAATCTTTAGTTGATTTAGAAAACAACAAATATTATATATATTAAATATATATATGGGTCAAAGACGTTAAGATGCCCACGTCATTTTATGTCAATAGAAAGCACATTAAATGTAAGTAAAGTGTCTACTTTCAAGGTTTCAAATACATTTTTGGAGAATAAAATAAAACAAAATTTGGTTGAAATAATGTTACATTGTCATTGAGTGTAACTATTTATGTAAAAATTTAAACAGCATACTTATTCTGACTTGTACATATTAAAACATATAAAAGAATAAGGGAGCATAGTAAATTTTATTGTATTTCAAATGAATAAAAAATTCTTACTGGTAAATGGGCAAAACCTAGGATAGTGGCAAATTTTCAAAAATGTAGAATTACAACTAATCAGTATTTGGGGTGAAAGTAATTCGTCTTCTCATGTCATAAATTGATTTTTTGTTGTAAATATGCCTGACAAGAATGTTACACTGAATTTTAGTAGGTATCTTCAGTAAATTAGGGAAAAATGTATGATATTTATTTTTTACTCAGAAAAACAAAAACAAAAATGCAATTAAATTAAACAGAAAACATTTTATTTATTTATTTATTTTTTACATATATTTTATCCTTTTTTGTGTGCATGCAATATTTAATGCCATGACTTAATTTAAGACTTTATAATGCAACTCCAGTTCCTACTCCAAGGACCCTTTTAAGCCTTAATTTGGGGCAAATTAAGACCTTTAAAGACCTTTTTAGGACCAAAAACCTTTATTAAAAACATTTTGTTAAAAATTATCCATTATTATTATTATTTATTTTTACTTTTACATCTTTATGATTGAATTATCTGCATTTTACCAGTTCATTATTATTTTTAATTAATTATTTTATTTATTTTTTTGGTGCATGCAACATTTAATACCATGACTTTACTAATTTAAGACTCCAATTTCAAACCTTAATTTGTGGAAGAGCAAATTAAGACTTAATTAAGACTTTAAGGATCCAAAGAAACAATTGAAAAACCATTATTTAATTATTTATTTATTTGTTTTTATTGGTTTTTTTGTTTGTTAGTTTTTTTATGGCTTATAATATTATAAGCTGGTTGCTTTTCATCATCCACAGTTCAATTAATAGATAGAAAAAAATCACAGTGTGCATCTTGAGTTGCAAACTTTATATGGATGGACAGTATGAAGAAAATGTAAGAAATAAGTGAAATGGAAAATAATATGTGAATATGGTCTCTAAATAAAAATGTCTTGTATTAATCAACAAAACTGTGTTGAAAAATCCATTATTTATAACATTTTTAAGATTTAATTAATTATTTATATTTCATCAACTCCCAGTTTTCATTTTGGGAAACCCAGATCTAATTAAATAAATAATAATCCGGACATTAGCAAGTGTTAGTTTCTGGAAAACAAAAATACTAATGATTCTGTGTGTATGTGCGCAATGCATGCAATATTTAATGCCACGTCTTTATGCATTCAAGACTTTCATTTTTAATGTTTTCCTAATATTGTGGAAGGGCAAATTAGGATTTTCAAAGACCTGTATATGACCCACAGAAATCCTGTGTTAAATATTACCCATTATCTCGGATTTATTCATTTATTCGCTTTTCATCAACTCACAAACCCCTAGTTTGAGAATCTCTGGTTTAATATAATGACATCCAGACAGGTGTAAGTGTAGTTTTCATGGCCGCTGTATGACTGCCAATAATGAATTAATGAATGATTCATGTCGCTTCACCTGCAGTTGAACAAACACCTCTTCAGAAACGCAGACTCTGGGCTACAGGAACCCCTGCCATCTGAAGTCTGTCACAGTGTATATATCCTGATCCTCTGTAGATGTTAAAGCAGAAACTATTCGTACGGCACGCAGAGGTAAATCCAGACATCACTAAACCCGTCACGGCCAAAGCTTGCCGAAGTTCAAATAGCAGATTCCGACAGAGCTTAGCCTCGACAGTGCTGCAGATTTGCATTTTGAGCCGTAAAGTTTCAGAAGACAGTTTTGGAGGTAAACATGATGTTTTCTTGCTGTCGTAATCCCGTTACACTGATGCTCAGTCACATTAGTCATCCTGAGATATAGAGAAATGTCATGTGGGGAAAACTCATATAGCACCCGTGACTAATAGCTCTATAGTCAAAACCTCGCTGAATTCAACATACTCGCTCAATTACACCCTCCGTCAATGTCAAATGTCAGCTTCTGATGAATGCGCCGGCTGACGCGCACTTTTTACGGAGGAGTTTCACAAAGTATTGAGACGGCTCTATTGAGCAACAAAATCTGAGCATTTATTTCTTTCTATGTGTTCGTTTTGGCAGAGGTGTGCCACAGTCGAATGCTGAAGGTTTGAGATGGGATGATATCTATTTATATTTGTCTTAAATTGCTCAGCGCTGCATTATTCACATCTGTCCCTTCAACACAATTCACATCAGCAATTCTGAATCACAATCACGCGGCTAAAATCTGGACTCGCGTACACATGGAGGACCAAACACAGCATGAACATCATCTAACTGAGAACGGAGACACTAAAACTAGGTTTATCTAACTAGATTTAATGCACACATCAAATAAATAAATTGATAAATATATAGAGTTTTATTTAATTTACTGTTGCATACAAGCAAAGAAAACATTTATTTATTTATAGGTTTATCTAACTAGATTAATGCACCCATCAAATAAATAGATAAATATAAGTGCATATAAGCGAAGAAAGCATTTATGTATGTATGTATTTATTTATTTATTTATAGGTTTATCTAATACAGGTTTATCGAAAGAGATTAATGCACCCATCAAATAAATAAATAGATAAATATATAGTTTTATTTAAATTACTGTCGCATAATAAAAAGCATTTATTTAATTATTATTTATTTATTGATATGCAATGTAATAAAAAACATATAATTTATTTATTTTACTATCAATTTATTAATACATTTATCCATTTATTTATATATAAAATTGTAATATTTTATGAGTTTATAAGTTAGTTAGAATATTTAGATTTATGCACACATAAAATGAACAAATTGATAAATATATAGAGTTTTATTTTAATTTACTGTTGCATATAAGCGAAGAAAACATTTATTTATTTATTTATTTATTTATAAGTTTATCTAACTAGATTAATGCACCCATCAAATAAGTAGATAAATATAAGCGCATATAAGCAAAGAAAGCATTTATTTATTTATGTATTTATAGGTTTATCTAATATAGGTTTATTGAAATAGATTAATGCACCCATCAAATAAATAAATAGATAAATATATAGTTTTATTTAATTTACTGTCGTATAATAGGCAATAAAGAATTTATTTATTTGTTATTTATTTATTGATATGCAATGTAATAAAAAACAGATAATATATTTATTTTACTATCAATTTATTAATACATTTATCCATTTATTTATATATAAAATTGTAATATTTTATGAGTTTATAAGTTAGTTAGAATATTTAGATTTATGCACACATCAAATAATTAAAATAAATACAGTATAATTTACATTACGTCATATAAGTGAATAAAGCATGTATTTATTTAGTGGGTTTTTTTGCTATGCAATGCAAATAAAAGAGATTAATTAATAATTTTATTATTCATTTATTCATAATTTCTTTATAATTATATTATATATATATATACGCAATACAACACATACAAATGTGTGTGTAATTGGAATATTTTAAAGTTTATAAGTTAGAATATTTTGATTCATGCACACATCAAAAAAATAAATATACAAATAAAGTATAATTTAATTTACCATCACATATACGTGAATAAAGCATTTATTAATTCATTTATTTATTGATATGCCATGTAAATAAAAAACAAGTTATTTATTTACCTTACTCTAATTTATTAATTAATGAATTATTTATTTATTTAACATAGATGTATGTATGTATACTTTATACGCCATATATAAATTACATCACATTAGTGAATAAAGCATGCATTTACATTTTTATTTTTGCTATGCAATGTAAATTTAAAACAGATTATTTATTTATTTTATTATTAACTTTTTCTTTTTTTAATACAGAGGATTATATATGCACATATACACATGCAGTCTTACATGCATATGTGGGCTTGATTGGTCTGAAAGACTAAAAGAGCTTAAAACAAAGTTTAAAGTTTATTTAGGGAATCTGTGCTATAGGTGGTTACTAGGCAGTTGCTAAGATGTTCTGAGCAATTGCTAAGCAGTTGATACAGCATAATACATCGACAGAGAGCCAAACTCAGAACACTCCATCAGTGTAAGTCCAAGAGATTTCTGGGATATTTCATTATCTGCTTGAAGTCTGATCAGTAAGAAAAAGATAAAACGTCCAAAGTCAGAACAGGCTGCAGGTCTGCAGTGAGTCTGCTTGCTCCAGGAGGATTCAGAGTCAAGACATTTCACTCTTAGTTTTGAGAGAAGCCTGAGGCAAGTTTGCACACTAGCAGTATGTTAGCACACATAATAAATCAAACACACGTTTCAATTTGAGTTTGTGTCTGTGACTCTATCGTGAAGCCCATAAAACATCACCAGCTAACAGATTAAACGCATCAAACTTCATTAACACCACGCGAGTCGCTGACGTCACTAAAAGTCACGGTCTCCAGTTCTTCGAGTTACTATCAAACACTGTCGCATCTTCAGAAAGCCTTTTGTTTTCATTTGCGCCGCATCTGTCATCCGCTGTGTAGGAGGCGCGCGGCTGTGACATCTGTTCAGCCGAGCTAATAATATCTCTCATCCGGCAAAAACTACAGCACATCAACAAGATTTACAAAGCAAATAAGATACAAAAAAACAGCCTGAAATAAAGCACTACCGACAAGATAAACTAGTTTACTGACAAGGTGCACAGTGATAGCGCTGATTTCACTTTAACACACTTATCTGCGTGTCAGGGGCATGTTATCTGGGAATAACGGCACCGTATCGCAACAAAACAGACATGAAAGCATCTGGAATTCTGCACTGATTCATCAGAGTTTCAGTGCATCGTTCCTTTCCGAAAATATCAGTCTTTCAGGGATGTCAATAGGCTATGGAGGCACAGCTATTTATGTCACACAAAAAGGATCATTTCAACTTTTTTCCATACAATTCTATAATAATAATATATTTCTGAGAAGAAAAGCCTAAACTCTAAAATATAAACTTGCAATTCAATTAGAAAAGTCCAAATAGTCAGACATAAACTTACATTTTTGAGAAGAAAAGTCTAAAATGTGATTTAAACTTGCAATTCTGAGAAAAAATTCTAAACTGTCCAAAATTCTAAAAGTCCAAATTGTGATATAAATTCTCATTTCTGAGATAAAATGTCTAAATTGTGAGATATAAGCTTACAATTCTAAAACGACATGTCCAAATTTTGATATAAACTTGCATTTTTGAGAAGAATAGTCCAAATTGTGATATAAATTCTCATTTCTGAGACAAAATGTCTAAATTGTCAGATGTAAATTTGCATTTCTGAGAAGAAATGTCCAAACTGTGAAATATAAACTTGTATTTTTAAGAAAGGTCCAAATTATGAGATATAATCTATATTTCTGAGAAGAAAAGTCCAAATTGTGAGACATTAACTTGCATTTTTGAGAAGAAAAGTCCAAATTGTGAAATAAACTTACAATTCTAAAACAACATGTCCAAATTATGATATTAACTTGCATTTCTAAGAAGAAAAGTCCAAATTTTTTATATAACCTTGAATTTTTGAGAAGAAAAGCCCAAATTGTGATATAAATTCTGAGACAAAATGTCCAAATTGTGATATAAATTCTAATTTTTGAGACAAAATGTCCAAATTGTGAGATGTAAACTTGTATTTTTGAGAAGAAATGTCCAAATTATGAGATATAATCTACATTTCTAAGAAAAGTCCAAATTGTGACATATAATCTACATTTCTGAAACAAAATGTCTAAATTGTGAGATATAAACTTGATTTTTGAGAAGAAAGTCCAAATTGTGAGATATAAACTACATTTCTGTAAAGAAAAGTCCAAATTGAGATATATACTTGCATTTTTGAGAAGAAAAGTCCAAACTGTGATATAAATTCTCATTTCAGAGACAAAATATCCAAATTGTGAGATATAAACTACATTTCTGAGAAGAAAAGTACAAATTGTGAGATATAAACTTACAATTCTAAAACAACATGTCCAAATTTTGATATAAACTTGCATTTTTAAGAAGAAAATTGTGATATAAATTCTCATTTCTGAGACAAAATGTCCAAATTGTCAGATGTAAATTTGCATTTCTGAGAAGAAATGTCCAAACTGTGAGATATAAACTTGTATTTTTAAAAAAGGTCCAAATTATGAGATATAATCTACATTTCTGAGAAGAAAAGTCCAAATTGTGAGACATTAACTTGCATTTTGAGAAGAAAAGTCCAAATTGTGAAATAAACTTACAATTCTAAAACAACATGTCCAAATTTTGATATAAACTTGCATTTTTAAGAAGAAAATTGTGATATAAATTCTCATTTCTGAGACAAAATGTCCAAATTGTCAGATGTAAATTTGCATTTCTGAGAAGAAATGTCCAAACTGTGAGATATAAACTTGTATTTTTAAAAAAGGTCCAAATTATGAGATATAATCTACATTTCTGAGAAGAAAAGTCCAAATTGTGAGACATTAACTTGCATTTTGAGAAGAAAAGTCCAAATTGTGAAATAAACTTACAATTCTAAAACAACATGTCCAAATTTTGATATAAACTTGCATTTTTAAGAAGAAAATTGTGATATAAATTCTCATTTCTGAGACAAAATGTCCAAATTGTCAGATGTAAATTTGCATTTCTGAGAAGAAATGTCCAAACTGTGAGATATAAACTTGTATTTTTAAAAAAGGTCCAAATTATGAGATATAATCTACATTTCTGAGAAGAAAAGTCCAAATTGTGAGACATTAACTTGCATTTTGAGAAGAAAAGTCCAAATTGTGAAATAAACTTACAATTCTAAAACAACATGTCCAAATTTTGATATAAACTTGCATTTTTAAGAAGAAAATTGTGATATAAATTCTCATTTCTGAGACAAAATGTCCAAATTGTCAGATGTAAATTTGCATTTCTGAGAAGAAATGTCCAAACTGTGAGATATAAACTTGTATTTTTAAGAAAGGTCCAAATTATGAGATATAATCTACATTTCTGAGAAGAAAAGTCCAAATTGTGAGACATTAACTTGCATTTTGAGAAGAAAAGTCCAAATTGTGAAATAAACTTACAATTCTAAAACAACATGTCCAAATTTTGATATAAACTTGCATTTCTAAGAAGAAAAGTCCAAATTGTGAAACATAAACTCACATTTATGAGAAGAAAAGTCTAAAATGTGAGCGTTAAACTTGCAATTCTGAGAAGAAAAGTCCAAATTGAGATATAAACTTGCATTTGCATTTTGCTGTGGGATTTAAACTCACAACTGCGAGAAAAAAGTCTGAACTGCAGAATGTTAACTTGCAATTCTGAGAAGAAAAGTCCAAAATATGAGATTTAACCTCAAAAGGTAAAAATCATGAGATTCAAATTTGCCGTTACCCTTTTAATTCTTTAATTCCATTTAATTACACGCCCTACAGAGACAAATGCACCATAAATAACACAACACCGCCAGACATATATATATACAGCACCTTTCCTTACAAAGCACACAAAACATCATAAATCTGATTTGAAGCGTGACATGCGGAGACGAGCCCGTGGAGGCTTTAAAGCAGTCGAGTGCCTCTCTTCCCACAATTCTCATCACCATCGGCGAGCCTGAAGGACCAAGAGCAGCGAAAACAACAGAATGGAGAGCATCTCTGTCCTTACAGACAGCTGACCTCTAAATAATTCACATAAACACCAGCTGTAAAAGAGAAACTTTACAACCGCGCCAAACAAAACACTACAGAAGAGACAGTCAGAAAGGATAAAACACCCTGTTCTTGATGAGAAATTCATTCATGCTCTTCAAACACTGTATGATTGCATGAGGATGTTTGGCATTTTCTGCCTGCTGAATCTTATTAAGATTCGTAACCTCGTGGTCACATTTTCTCAGAGACCGAAAGGACCCTCCAGGTACAACAAACACCTCCTTACATTTACATGGTAGAATGTGATACACGGTTTATTTCACTCGTAGGCCCCGAGTGAATCCTGTGACATTAATCCGCAAGCGTGCAGCTCACAGACAGACTGAAGCCTATTGTTTCTCAAATGATTCAACAGATTCTCAACAATTCCTTAGGTAATCCATATTAGTTTTACAGCTTTATGCTCTTACTTTATTATGGTGAGGCATTGCTGCCACACACATATTATTTTTTCCACTCAATTATGTCGTAATAACGAGATGCTTTCTCGTTAAAACGACATCTTTTGTTAAAACTACAACTTTTCTCATAATAACGAGATGTTTTCTCATTAAAACGACATCTTTTCTCATAAAAACGACATAATTATTTCATTAAAACATTTTTTCTCGTAATAACGACATATAACGATATGCTTTCATCATGTGAGCAATCCAAGCGATTGTAAATCGAAATACGAACAAAAAGAAATAAAGAGAAATTGCAAACAGTTTGATTTTATTATTATTAGGGCTTATTATTACCATTATTATTATTATTATTATTATTATTATTATTATTATTATTATTATTATTATATTAGGCCTATTGTTGTTGTTGTTAGGCTATTATTATTATTATTATTATTATTATCATTATTATTATTTTGTTCCATTTGAAAAATGGTCGAACGAAACTAAAATTAAGATAGATTTTGACTCCACTTTTTAACTCTGGCTGTCTTTACTGTCCCATCACGCAGAATAAGAGTTCATCTGATGTACCGCTCTGCAAATTAGTCACAATAACGTTTCTTCATGGTGTTTGGCTGTTGCATAGGCTACTTTTCTTGCAAATATACATCTCATATAAAGCACGACACTGCACTTCTCAGGTCGGCGGCGCCGGCATGTTCTCCTGCATTTTGATAACAGAGGAAAGAAATATAAATGTCTGTTTTATATTGTGTACTTCCACAATAACAACAAAAATGGTATAATACGCTTTGTAAAATAACAGGGTGCGCTGTCCGTTGTTGTCTATAGACACCTTGAAAGGTCTACTTAATAAAACAATAGAAAAAAAAATTTGTATTTAATTCGTATAAATCCAACTTGAGTGAAGCACAGCACATATTTATGAAAAATTATTGTTGTTTTAACGAGAATAAATGTTGTTTTAACAAGATAATTATGTTGTTTTAATGAGAAAACATCTCGTTATTACGAGAAAAGATGGAATTTTAATGACATAACATCTTATTACGAGAAAAGATGTTGTTTTAATGAGATAATTATGTTGTTTTAACGAGATATCTCATTATTAAAAGAAAAGATGTCGTTTTAATGAGAAAACATCTCGTTATTAGGAGAAAAAAATGTTGTTTTAACGAGATAATTATGTTGTTGTAACGAGATAACTGTCGTTTTAACAAGATAATACATTATTATGAGAAAAGATGTTATTTTAATGAGAAAACATCTCGTTATTGCGATAAAAGATGACATTTTAACTAGATAATTGTCGTTTATAAAAAACACAATAACGATAACACACGTTCATACCCAGAAACAGATAGTAGTATTTAACACACGAGAACCCTACTTGATATCTAACCTGGACCTAACATGTTAGTAATACCACCAACACCCTTCAACGTAGCCCAAGACCAAAATATAATGCCACGAGTTGTATAAACCCGAGAACCCCACTCAAATACAAGCCGAGCCGATCAAAGCACAACTGAACCCCTCCCATCTCGTATCAAACCGATGCACAAGACAGTTTTGTAATAACATGTGACGACCACCCCCTCGAACAATGAGAGTCCCCCACATTTACTAATACACGAGACAATTAATGACTATACAAATGACGCACACCATCACTAACAACTGCGCCCCCAACATTATTGAAAAACACACACCCCATACGAAATAGAAAAACAAGCCCCCCTCTATTGTTAACAACCGTAGCCCCTCAGTAACCAAAACCCCACCCCCCCCCAACTCAACGCGGACCTCCACATCGAATTCCCACCACAAATTATACATTATAACGAGCGACACACGAACATGTGTCGTATAACATACGCGAACCCTCGAATACCTGACCCGACCATACGATCCCCGATGTAAAGACCCCACCCCCGACGGATCCGCCCCCCCCGCCACCACCCCCCCGCCTCCCTGCACCAAACCCGACCACGTGAAACCCCCGCCACAGCTCAAGAACTACCGTAGTCCCCTCATGCGTAAAAAAACCGCCCACCCCACAACAACCCGAGCCCCTGCATATCCAAAAACCATGCAACCAACATGCTAGATATATGAACCACCACCTCACCCCATCGCCAATCAACAGCTCCCCTGCCGCATGAAAAAGACCCCACCCCCCCATTCACATCATCGGAACAAGCGCTCCCCCCAGCATGAAGAAAACCCGCTGCACCATAGAAGAAAACAGCAGTCCAACCCCCTCACTAACAAACCGAGCACCCCGAGAAGTAAGAAAACCACCCTCCACATGATCGTTAAAATAAGACCACCCAACATCGAACCTCGCACCGCAGATACCATAACCCCTCGGATACCTAGACATAATACACCCCACGCTACCAACCCACACCATACAACCTGCGCCCCGCATAATGAAAACTGCATGCCCCCCACAATTGAACAAAAGAGCCCCCCCCTAAGATAAAACACCAACATCACCATAACCATCCCGCCCCCACAGTAACAGCGCACCCCAGCCCAAAATCCAGCGATCCAACAGTTATAAAAAACCCGAGTCGTACGCACATCTCCAATCATACGAGCCCCGCATGCTCTATAAACCCAACAACTCCATCTCCATAACAAACCGCGAACCGTCATAGATTATACCATGCGAAACCCCATCCTAGTATACATATGCGATACCCCACCAAAGTAAAAACCCTCACCAAACAGAACGTAAAATACAAGTCGCCCCCCACATACAACGTCTACCCGCAGACTAAAACCCCCGTCACGCCAACAGTACCAAATACCACCCGCACACCCACACACCAACACCGCGGCCCCGTATGAAATGTAAACACATATCCCATCCTAATCATAACTGTATAACTACCGCCCGATAGCGAGGCCCACCACCACAGTGTTGATAGGTCAGCCCATGCCACACCGTACCATACACTCCCACAGGCCGCTCACACTACACGACCCCGAACCCACACCAATAACATTACAGGTAATATAATCCCACAAACCCACAACCCACCCCCCACCCTTAAATTCACCTGCCACAACCCAGTAATCTGAAACGGTTTTAACCAGCGGAACCCACCTGTAAATGCAGACGGAGGCGGAAGAGGTTTAGATCACACACCGCAAACAGACAATCACCACTATAATCTTCAGCGCGCTGGCCTCTGTCCTGCTCACCGGCTTACTGATGTCTTCATAAAACAAGAACCCTGCGATGAGAACGGATGAATAAAAGATTGAATAACAAACTATCGCACAAACTAGACTTTTACACTGTCAAAAAACCTGAGTGAGAAAACCCACTAAATGTGAAGAAATGCAGCATTCCATCACTTGTTCATGAATGGATCCTCTGCAGTGAATGGGTGCCACCAGAATGCGAGTCCAAACAGCTGATAAAAACATCACAACAACCCACAAGTAATTAATGTGATGTTTTAATCAGCTGTTCGGGCTCTCATTCTTACGGCACCCACTGCAGAGCATCATTTGGTGAGCAAGTGATGAAAAACTACATTTCTCCAAACCTGATGAAGAAACAAACTTTTACATTTTTTGTGAACTATTCCTTTAATGGCACATGCACAAAACAAAAAAAAAGCTACTACAACTGAAAACTTTCTTTGTCAGCCTTAAAGACAAATACACACAGACGTTCCTGGTTTTTATCTTTGCGGTTTTTTTTTTTTTTTTTTATCTGCTTTCTAATATTGTGAACTTCTTCCCTTGTGCTGCTGTCACACTTAATAGAGCACAACCGACAGGTTCCAGAAATAAAAAACCCATTAATTTTCTCCATAGAGAAAATGACTTTTAGTGATAAAGCACCTTGAGTGACAGACTTGAGTGCACTTTAAAGTTGCTTTGGATAAAAGCATCTGCCAAATGCATAAATGCAAATGTAAAATGTGCATCACCCAAAATCATGATGAAAGATCCATCAATCAGTTTCCACATTCTATGTTAATACTTTGCAAAAATGTATTTGTTTGTGTGTGTGTGTGTGTGTGTGTGTGTGTGTGTATGTATATATATATATATATACACATACACACACGTGCACAGCTCAGTTGAATGATAGTTTACTCTATTTACCTTTGTTTTTGTGTTTTGTGCTCATCTACTACTCCCATTTGTTCTTTTTACAATGACTATCACTCTATCTAGACTAATACAATCAGATGCAACAGTATTTCTCAAATATTTATTACAAAATATACTGATAAATTCAACATTCTCTTCAATGATATGAGATGACTAGATGTATCTTTGGAACGGAAATACGAATATTTTATTTGTAAAACACATACTTTTTTCGCTTATTTCATACTTTTTTTCTCTTATTTCAGATATTATCATAAAACTAGCGAGCTAATCCAGTTGTGGTACTCACAGCGTGGTATAACCATGGCTGAAGACGCGACAAACGGAGAGACAGACAAACCGAATCAATTGAGTGAGTCATTTACGTTGGAACCGCTCCAAATGATTCAAACTCGTGACTTCGATCATTCAGTTCGAGCGATTTATCAGCAAAAACCAGATCAAATTCAAAGAGCCATTCATTTTCGATTGTCGACATCGCTTGTAATGATTTTTAAAAGCACGTATAGTGATTGGTGAAACGGATTCGGATTTTGGAATCTGATCGCGCAGATTCGGGTTTCGGAGTGGGCTCGCGTATTATAAACAAACTGATTTAACTGAGTGAGTCATTTACAATGGAACCGCTCCGACTGATTCAAACTCGTGACTTCGATCATTCAGTTCAAGCGATTCACTAGCCAAAAAAAAAAAAACAGATCAAAACAGCCTTTCATTTTCGAATCGAGTGACGGGTGAAACGGAGCTTTTCGAAACTCCGAATCAGTTACACCATTGCGTCGCAGAATGATTCACTGTTTCGAAGCGCGGATCGTGAATCATTTGATTCAGATCAGAACTTCGGAGCGGGTTCGTGAATCGTTTGATTCAAATCGGAAGTTCGGAGCGGGTTCGGGAATCATTTCGTGAACTGAATGATTCGCGCTCCGAAGTCCCGAACTGAAGTGATGGTTCGCGAATCATTATTCAGATCTGGTCTACGGAGCGCGAATGAGTTGATTTAGATGAGAACATGCTGGTTGGCGAATCTTTTGGTTCAGATCAGAACTAAAATGAATTCCAATCTGGATTTCGGAGCGTGGATCGCGAATCATTTGATTTGGGTCGGAACTTCCGAGCAGGTTCGTGAATCTTTTGATTCAGATCATCATTTCGTGATGATAAGAATCAAAAAAGAATCAAAAAAGTAAATGATTCGCAATACGCGCTCCGAAGTCCCGACCTGAAAGAATGATTCGCGAATCATTGTTCAGATCGGAACTTTGGAGTGGGTTCGTAAATCTTTTGATTCAGATCGGGAATTCGGAGTGCCTATCGCAAATATATATATTTTTTTTTTCGCTTTTTCTTTCTTTCTTTCTTTCTTTCTTTCTTTCTTTCTTTTTTTCTTTATTAAACAGTACAACACATCAAACCATTAAGAAAGTACCGTTAAAAAAAAAAAAAAAGAGAAAGAAAGAATACACAAATACAAATTCCTTAAGTAAATTAACCATGGTTTTATTTTTAACCATGGCTACAAAACAAGTGAAAGCATCTTCCTCAGAAGAGTGACAAAAACAGCAATTCACTTCAACTTATCATAATTACGTCTATAAGCTTTTTATGAAATTTGGATGAACTCATTATTTTCTTCATATTTAAGTAGAGAACTATAGTTTACAAAATCGGACATCACTTGTTAAGACTTTCAAGGGGATAGAATTCAGTAGGTACCAATAGCCAGTCACTACTAAATTTTCCCTAGCAGTAATTTTGATCAAACGATTAAATGTCTATAGTCTGTCGTCCCCCCCCCAATGCCAAAATCAAACCTATGCCCCTAATAACACTTCATAAGTGAAAACTTATGCATGCAGCTATAAGTAGATGAAGCACTTTTGGAGAAAAACATCATATATTCCATGTCATTGACTGAAGTTTTCATCCTTTACGCAAAACATACGTTTGAACTTGAAAATAAACACATCACAAGCGTACACCCAGAGAAATCACTATGAAAGCCGAGACCTTTTCCAACAGGAGAGCGTCTGATCCGCCTCTCACCCGACTGGAAATCTCCCGAGCCGGATCTGCATAATTGTTTGAAGCCAGCGTGTTGTTTATAGATCAGCAGGTCGTAAATGAGCGCCTGAAGACAGCGGTGGAAAATTACAAGGCCTGACGATTGAAAAATACTAGCGATGTGAGCTAGGAAACAATCTCTGCCTCATTAAACTTACAGTAGGTTTTCCTAAACAATCAGTAATTAACAACACGACCCTCCATCATAAATCCATATTAACCCTCGAGGCCATAAAACAACAGGTCAGATGAGGTAATCGCATTAAACGCTAACAGTAAAATCATATCATAATTCATAAACGAGTTGACAGCGGGAACACGGCTGGCCTTTTCCCAGCCTGATTGATGAGCTCTGAATGTAAAACAACCGAAACCGTCACCATTCTCCCACTTCCTTCCTCCTCCCGGGAGGGCTTTAATACGTGACGCTCCACATGAAACCAGACTCATCGATAAGCATATTTATATTCCGAGGGGTTTTGCGTGCGACGCTCCCGAAGGTGACTGGAGGGAAGACTAAAGCACGGTACAAACGGTAAACAGTGTGATTTTCAGCGGTGCAGGGGCCCTCGGTCCCAGACACACGCCGACAGCTGCATAAAAATGACCGGCAAATGATGAGTGTGGTTTGGCAGGAACATTTATCACGTCTACACTGTGTTTTTACTCACAGAGAAAGAGAGGGAGGTCTGGCTTAAAAAAACATTAAAAAAACACTTCTAGAAAAAGTGACATTGTAAGCTGCAGTAAAACAATACTCTGATGAGTACTGTAAGTGCATGGTAAAAACATGGTATTCCCGGTAAGTACTTTAGAGTACCAAAATACTAGGGCTGGGAATTGGTATAAACCTCCCAGTTCTAAACTTTAATGATTTTCAGCTGTTGATTCAATATGTATGATATTTTTATAAAGTGACTATTTACACTAAGTGCAAATAGTCTGCCTTGTTGGCAGAGGCTATTTACACTAACTCTGTCCACCAGTGTGTGATTGGAAAGGCATTGTCAAACATCAGCTCCAGTGGCATAGATGGTAAAGAGTGTGCAATTGGGTTTTTGATGAGATCGACCCAAGTTTGAATCCCCCTTTGCCAAACTTTTTTTTCTCCCTTTTCAAATCTCATATCACATCGGAAAGGCATTTATTTTCAATAAAAATGAAGGAAATAATCAAAAGGTTCAAAGTGTCGGGTAGGGTTAGGTGTAGAGAGGGCTTTATTATCCCAATAAGGTGGCATCCACTTCATAATTTAAATTAAAATTATAATTTACACTCAATACTTTATTATTGCATGCTGATTTATAGGGATGTGACAAAATCTTGTGATCATATCCTCCCAAAACATTTTGCAGTGTTTATATTAGAGCTGCATGATTAATCCTTAAAAGATCGATCTCGATTCAAACACCCACGCGATCTTACTTCTGAATGACAACGATTTAGCTATGCCTATTACGACTGTTTCACATCGCGAGTATCAGTAAAAGCACGTTTTTGTCGCTGCCCACGTTAATGAATCAGAGGGTCGGCCATCATTACGCTTCTGATGTGAAACTGTCATTGACTGATATTAGCAGCGACAAAACGCGCTGCTCACGCTCCACTGATGCTTATGATGTGAAACAGACATTGAAATCTGCATTCATACTGCTACTGATCCAGAAACAGTCTTTTCAACCACATTGTAATCATTATTTCTGTGTTACAGACATTTAAATAACTGAAGTACTGGGATAAAAGTTTATAGTTTGGGTATAAACACTTATTGTCTACAGTAGCAATCAAAACGAAAGTATCTTAACACTTGTATGTATTGTAACGCTTCTCCTCTTCCACCAGGAGGTGGCGACAACTGCCCGTTTAAAACAAGTGTGTCATTGAATCATTCATTCAGGAGATTTCAATAGTCATACAAGTTTTAATGAATTGAGACACTGACGCCTTCATTGAATTATTATTACTATTTTTTTTTTATTATTTTGTTTAAATGAATATTTAAAATTTAAATTATGTTATTTTGTTTAGTTTTCTAATCTTTTTTCTCAAGAATCAGGAGAATCTTGGTCTCCAATTTATTAAAAACTGGGATTCTCAAGTTATCCAGAATCGTGAAGCTCTTGTTTAAATGTTGCTTATTATTCCATATAATTTATTAAAATGGAAGTTTACTTTCATAAAGTTCAAAATGCACCTACAATTTTTTATTTCTTTTTTTTTTTTGCATATTTTCCCTATATATTTCATCATTGAGGATTTCTTTAAAAAAAAAAATTTAAAAATCTTGTTCTCGTGAACCGTCTCGTCTCGTCTCATGGGATAAGTGTCTCGTCACACCCCTACTGTTTTATAATTTACTACAATACTGAGGTGTAGATAATTGTCACTATCTGCAATAAGTATTATAAATAGTAGAAAATCCTGCTATTTTAACATTGTGTAAATAGAATCTATAGCTATTTGCAGTTAGTGTAAATAGAATCCACTGCCCATTTTTAAGGTTTTTGTTTATTAAACATGTTTTAATAATAATAATAATAATAATAATAAGTATTTTTGCTCATTTAAATATAAAACTGTAATTCTAAATGTAGTTTAAAATTATAATTAAAAATATAATAATAAATGAAAACAATGCTGTGTAGTTAAGTATTTTTCAAATAATTATTTAGCTGCCAGTCCAATATGGCTTTGATTTTTTAATTAGGTATTAGGTCAAATTTAGTCATTGTTTTGGGTTTTTTTGTTTGTTTGTTTGTTTGTTTTTCGTTTTTTAGTTAATTTCAGCTCTCTGTGTCCCAGGTGTTCATTTCTGCTTTAAAACTTTTAAATATTTTCCAAGTAGTGTTTAAAATAATTTTAAAAAGTAACAATCAATTAAAACAACTGTTTGTAACGTATTTTAAGTATCAACTAAATATTTAGCTGCTGATTCAATAAAGATTGAGATTAAGTATTTTTTATTATTTATATTATTTATTTTATTAAGGATTTTTCATGCATTTAGCATGTTATACATTTTGGCTCTAAGTGTCTAATATGTTAATGTCTGTTTTAATACTTTAAATATTTAAATTTAAATAATAATAATAATAAGTATTTTTGCTCATTTAAATATAAAACTGTAATTCTAAAAGTAGTTTAAAATTGTAATTAAAAACATAATAATAAATGAAAACAATGCTGTGTAGTTAAGTATTTTTCAAATAAATATTTAGCTGCCAGTCCAATATGGCTTTGAGTTTTTAATTAGGTATAAGGTCAAATTTAGTTGTTGTTTTGTTTTGTTTTTTTGTTTTTTTTTTGTTGTTGTTGTTGTTTGTTTGTTAGTTTTTCGTTTTTTAGCACTTTATACATTTCGTCTCTCTGTGTCCCGGGCGTTCATTTCTGCTTTAAAACTTTTAAATATTTTCCAAGTAGTGTTTAAAATTTTTTTAAAAATTAACAATCAATTAAAACAAGTGTTTGTAAAGTATTTTAAGTATCAACTAAATATTTAGCTGCTGATTCAGTAAAGATTGAGATTAAGTATTTTTTATTAAGCGTCAAGTGTATTTTATTAAGGAGTTTTCATGCATTTAGCATGTTATAGATTTTGGCACTAAGTGTCTAAGATGTTAATTTCTGCTTTACATATTTAAAATAAAAAAAAGTAAAATAATTAGGCTTTAGAGTACTGTTTATTATAAATAAGAACGATGTGTGGTCAAGTATTTTTTAACTAAATATTTGCAATTTTATTTAGTAATTTTGTATATTAAGTATACTTTTATCCATTTAGCAGTTTATAAATTTTGTCTCTCAGTGTCCAGGATGTTGATTACTGTTTAACTACTTTGAATGTGTAAATGTAGCATCTATTTACAATCCCTTAAAACATAATTGACTGTTTACTGTTGGCAAAGTCAAATACCTAGAGCAAGCTTTTCATTATTATTGTGCTGTTTTTGTCAAGAATCACATTTTGTACAAAATGTAACATGGCATAATCATGGCTTTTTGGACATTTTCTCATGATAAAAACATGTTTTTGGACATGTACCATAGTGAAACCATGTTTTTTTTTGGTACATATAAGTTCATATGTATACATATGTATATGATATAATATAATGTGTTAATTTAAATATTTAAAAATGAATACTATTTATTTAAATATATTTACATTTAAATATATATTTAAAACGTATTCGGGGGTACACTGTAAAAAACAATTTGTTGAGTCAACTTAAAATAATTTGTAACCTGGCTGCCTTAAAATTTTAAGTTCAGTCAACTCAAAAAAAGTTTATTCAACTTGAAATGTTAAATTATACTAAGTGACAACTTAGATATTTGAGTTGAACTTAAATTTTTAAGGCAGCTGGGTTACTTACCCATCTGTTAAGTTTAGCAAACACAAATATCTAAGTTGTTACTTAGTACAACTTAACATTTCAAGTTGAATAAACTTATTTTAGTTGACTGAACTTAAAATTTCAAGGCAGCAGGGTAACAAATTATTTTAAGCTGACTCAACAAATTGTGTTTATTTTTTACAGTATATGTACAAATTCATGCTGACTTAACAAGTCAATGCTTTGGAAATATATGGTTCTGTCTGCTTTCTGAGGAGTTTTGAGACACTGAGCTTTAAAGTTTTTGGGTTCCATAGACTTCTGTAGACAGAACCCTTTTTGTTTTCTAAAAAAAAGGCCCAAAATGTACACAGCTTACAAAAGAAATGTAAAAAAGTTGTCACAAAATAAGAATATCTGAATAACTAAATTCTAAAAAAAAGATCAGATAGAACCTTATAATTCCAAAGCGACAAAGCATCTTTTCACGTCTCCCTTTCCAAACCCCTTCAGTCCAAGCGTCAGTGTTTACCTGCGGTCTGCATGCGGTTCAGTCTGATGCTGGGTTCGCTCAGGACCTGTTCAAACGTCCGCAGTCCTTTACAAAACCAGCTCTCTGCCGTTTTGGGTCCGACCCCGAAGACACTGCTGAACAACTGAGCCAAAAAAATGAACAGACACACACGTGAACACATGAACACACACTCACTTATCCGCCTGCTAAGCTCTGAAGTCCTGAGAGACTTACTTTACCTTCATAGTCCGATACCTCTCATCATTCAGTATCTCTTCAACTCTGGAGGAAGATCCGCATTCAAAGATCTCCTGTGAAGATAGAGACGTCAGATACGCCTAAGCCACACAAACCATTAAATCCAGCTCAGCGCATTCATGAGCTGCTATGATTAAACACGCTAACTGTAAATAATCTGCGCACACACACACACACACAAGGCGTCCTGGTTAATTGCAGCTTAATAAGTCTAATGAAACGCTCGTTGCGTCGTCTCCCATTGCTCTGGCGCTGTTGTGAAGATGCTTTATTTGCTGTCTTACAGTCTCTCAGCCTGCAGGAAGCAAAATCTGTGTATTAATCACATTCAGAGCGTGTTGCTTTTACATTTATCACTGTGAATGTGGACGTAATGATTGACTTCCCCATCAAACACACTTCCCATTTATCAGAGAAGTGAGTCTCAGGAATGAAAATTTGGAGAATCATCATCTTCACATCAATCCATATACACACTCCAGCATCTGGGTTTCACAGAAGAAAGTACGTCATATGGGTTTGAAACGACGTGAGGGAGACTAAATAATCATTTTAAGTCTGTTTTTGTTTAAGCAGTTGGTGGAAAGCTGCTCACAATTTATTATCATCAAAGAAATGGAAAGCACTGGATATATGAAGGCCATTATAGAGATGTTAGAGTTTTGATTTGACATTTTACTACCGTACATGCTGTAATCCTGCAACTTTCAACACTAAGGAAAACAGTGTTTTTGTCACACGTCACTCAATTATTAAAAGCTAATTGCCTTTAATTTTTAAAATGGCATAATATTACAAGTTCCTTCTTGTATTCTCTAGACTTCAGCTGTCAAACAAACACAAAAACACAAACTCACAAACAGACATCTCTGCTGAAATACTGCAGGATATTCAGATAGGAATATTCAGATGTAGGTGAATCTCATTAAAACAAGTCACATTTAACCCCAAAATCAAAAGGAAACAAAAATGGCCCTTAATGGTCCTAAAATAAGCTTAGAAATATTATATATATATATATATATATATATATGCTCACACAAACATTATCAGATATTAGAGTGTATATATAAAATAATTAGTGCATAAAATCATAAATACAAAAAAAATATTAAAATAATTAAATACAAATAATAAATATTTGAATATAATATATTTCATTTGCAAAAACAGATAAATTAGTGTTTTTTTTATTCAAAAAGCATGTTTTTTTTTATTCTGCATTACAAGTATTATCAATCAAACTGCATTTGTGTTGTTTTGATTAAACAATAATAACTCAAAAAATACAGCTAACTAACACAATACAAACATGGTAACACAATAAAAAACATGATTTATTAAATTAATAAAAACAGAGTTTTCTGTGCAATTTAAAATAACTGTTTTCTATTGTAATATATTTTAAAATGTAATTTATTTCTGGATCAAATCTGAAGTTTTAGAATCATTACTCCAGTCTTCAGTGTCACACCATGTATATTTAAAGCTTCAAATAATATTTACATAAATTATATTATATTATATTTTAATAATTTTGTATTATATACTATATGTAATTTATGGCAATAATATAAAGGAAATAAATATCTGAACTCTCAAAATATATTTATATTTATTATTTATATATATAAACATATTCTTTCAGCAGGTTGCCAAAGCAAAATTTACTGAATTAAGTAAAGCTAAAATTAATGAAAATTTTATAAACATATTTAAAAACTAATAATAATAATAAAACAACAACCAATATTATATTATATTATATTATATGTAATAAATGGCCATATAAATAAAAGAAATAATAAATCCTAAATATGAAGTATATGGACAAACTTTAGGACCAATAAGGACAATTAACATTTTTTATATTTAAATGAGCATAAATAAAAGGTAATAAATCAAATAATTCAATAAATTACAATTTAAATAATGTATTATTTTTCTATGCTACTGCAGTGAGAATTTTGGGGGGAAACTTTTTGTTACTTTAAATAAAATAAACTTTAATTGAAACATAATAATATATAATAATATATATATATATATATATATATATATATATATATATAAACTTAAACATTCTTTCAGCAGGTTGCCAAAGCAAAATTTACTAAACTAAATTAATGAAAATTTTAGAGAATATTTTATATTTAAAATTACTACTACTACTAATAATAATAATAATAATAATAATAAAACAAAATATTATATTATATTATATTATATTAATAAGTTTGTATTATATACTACATGTAATAAATGGCCAAAAAGGAAATAAATACCTGAAATCTCAAAAAATTATTTATAAATCCTAAATATGAAGTATATGGACAAACTTTAGGACCATTAAGATTTTAACTATTAACATTTTTTACATTTAAATGAGGATAAATAAAAGGCAATGCATGTATTATTTTTCTACACTACTGCAGTAAGTATTTTTGGGGAAAATTGCTTAATTGTCATAACAGTCATCTTGAATTTCTTGATTTTGCTTGTAGGATGAAATACAACCTGAACACAATCTCGACAGGTTTGAGATTCAGCATTTTATCTCATTTAAAACCCTCTCAACTTCTTTTTGTGAAATGTTTGGCTCTGTCATCCTTTCCAAACCATGTCTCGCTGCTTTCACCCTCAGGAAAACAAACAGCAGTGTTATGGAAGCGTATCAGAGCATCAGCAGGAGCAGAGCAGCTCTGATGACCTCAGACGCGGTCAGACGACTGCTGATGTGAGCAGTGTGAGAACAGAGAGACAGAGAGAGGATGGACGGGTCTCAGAGCTCCCTCAGGCTCGTACCGCACCTCTATGATGGCCTTGCTGTGTTCCCCCAGGCAGGGCAGATGCTGCGTGTCCTCCAGGCGACGCAGGGCGGCGGGGAGGCTCTTGAGAACGGACGCGGCCCTCCGGAACGCTAGGATCGGCCCCTGATCGCCACTGAACTCCAGGTTCTCCGCCAGGACCTCCAACGCATCCTACAGCAGCAGACGGGAGGAGATGAAGTGTGAAAAATAGTCACTCAATTATTAAAAGCTAATTGTGTTTAATATTTAAAACAGCATTATATTACGAGTTCCTCCTTGTTTTTTCTAGAGGTCAGCTGTCAACCACAAAAACACAAACACACATCTCTGCTGAAATACTTCAACTGAAAGTAGGTGAATCTTAAGAAAAAACATGTCCAAAACAGATTTAACCACAAAATCAAAAGTAATGATTACAGTTTTCAGTATTATTTGAATAATAAAATAATTACAGTATATAAAATCATAAATACAAAAATAATAATAATAATAATAATAATAATATATGAAGAGTTCATTTGCGAAAACAGATAAATCCATTTTTTAAAAAATTCAAAAAGCATGTTTTTTTTATCCTGCATTCCAAGTAATATCAATCGAACTCCAGCTGGGTTGTTTCGATTAAGTAATAATAACTAAAAAAATACAATAAAAATATGAAAACACAATTAAAAAACATGATTCATGAAAATCAATAAAAACAGAATTATTCAATTCAATTTAATTATAAAGCATAAAATAAAAGTCAAAAGTTTGGAATAATTGCATTTAAAAATATTTTTAAAATAAGTCTCTTCTACTCACCAAGGCTGCATTTATTTCATCATGAATATAGCAAAGGTAATATTTAAAAATATTATTACAATTTAAAATAGTTGTTTCTATCTATCTTAAAAATCAGTAACATCCACCAATCTATATAGTATCATAAGTAAGATCTAAAAATAAATAAATAAATAAATAGAAAAAAACAATTTTTATTCATACTTTATGCTTTATTTTTACAAGTAACACAAGAGTTACATACATCTCTGCTGAAATACTTCAACTAAAAGTAGGGGAATCTCAAGAAAAGACATGCCCAAAACAGATTTAACCACAAAATCAAAAGTAATAATTACAGTATACAGTATTATTTGAAAAATAAAATAATTACAGTATATAAAATCATAAATACAAAAACAAATTAAAAAAAATAAAAAAATAAAAAATATATATGAACAGCTCATTTTTTTTTTTTTTTAATTCAGAAAGCATGTTTTTTATTCTGCATTCCAAGTAATATCAATCAAGCTGCAGGTGGGTTGCTTTGATTAAATAATAATAACTCAAAAAATACAATAAAAACATGATAACACAATTATAAGGAATTATTCAATTCAATTCAATTATAAAACATAAAATAAAAGTCAAAAGTTTGGAATAATTATATTTTTAAAATATTTTTAAAATAAGTCTCTTCTGCTCACCAAGGCTGCATTTATTTCGTCATAAATGCAGCAAAGTTAATATTTTAAAATTATAATTATAACAATTTAAAATAGTTGTTTTTATCTATTTTAAAAAAACAGTAAAATCCACCAGTTTATATAAGCTCATAAGTAAGATCCAAATAAATAAATAAATAAACAGAAATAAAAAATATTTTATTCATACTTTACGCTTTATTTTTACAAGTTACACAGGAGTTACACACATCTCTGCTGAATTAATTTAACTAAAAGTAGGGGAATCTCAAGAAAAAAAACATGTCTAAAACAGATTTAACCACAAAATCAAAATTTAAAATCATTTTTAAAATATAAAAAATACTATATAGAGAGCCAAAAATGAATTAAATGATTAATTAAATGAAATCTACATATATGTTTATAGAATCTAAAGTAATCAATTTAATTCAATTATAAAGCATAAAATAAATAAATGAATATTTTTTTCACACACATATATAAGTTCCACTCATAAGTTCCACTGAAATGAAATAAACTTTAACTGAAATATATATATATATATATATATATATATTAATTTCTTTTTTTTTTTCAGTGAGCTGTCAAAGCAAAATTTATTAACTAGAGCTAAACCTAAAATAAATGAAAATTATAGAGAAATAAATAAAATAATTTAATCATTAACATTTTTTACATTTACATGATCCTAAATAAAAGAGTTTATCAAATATTTTCAGAATTTACAATTTTAATAATATACCATTTTTCCACACTACTTTAATGAGAATTTTAGGGCAAAATGTGCTTAATAGCCATGACAATAATCTTTATTACAATATAATTTACTGATTTTGCTTTTAGGGTGAAATACAACAGGAGATGAAGTGTGAAAAACTCAGAAAGCACAAAATAAAACATTTATTAAAAGCCAATTATCTTTCCTTTTTAAAACAGCATTATATTACAAGTAATGCCAGGCAAAAGATTAATCCCAATTAACTGCATCCAAAATAAAAGTTTTTGTTGACACAATATATTTATTATATATTGTATTCATATAATTAATATTATATATAAATTTATTTAAAATATAAACATATATTTGTCTTAAATACAGTATATCCATGCATGTGTGCGTATTTATATATACATAACAAATATACACAGTACACACACACACACACACACACATTGTATCAACAAAAACTTTTGGAAAATTTTGGAAAAATTTATTTTGGATGTGATTAATCACAATTACACCTTTCCCAGAGTTCTTCATTGTGTTTGTATTTTTTGTAGTTGCCCGAGCAAAATTTACCGAACTAACTAAAACTAAAACAAATGAAAACTATATAGACATATAAAAAATAAAACTTTAACTAAAATTAAAATGAACACAGAAAATATAATAAAAACTAGTTCAAAATATCCCAATGACACTAAGATAACCCCGACATATATAAATGATCTATAAATTATGCTTTTTTGATAATTATCTAAATAATATATATATATATCTTTAAAAATCTGTAAATAATATATTTCTCTGCCAGGACCTCCGGCGCATCCTACGGCACAAAGACGGTGAAGAATGACTGGCGAGCAGACAGGCGGAGATGAAGTGTGAAAAACACCGAAAATATGACGGAGGAAAAAATGTAAAAAGGTCAAATAAAAGGCAGCAGGAGTGAGGAAAACAGATGAAAAAAGAAAGTAAGTCAGGTGTAGGTTTACACAGGCGGCGCAGTGACCCGTGCCGGCGGGCGGACAGCAATCAGAGAGTGTGCTGGCACTCTTTCCTCTGTATTCCTCCCATCATGCTGCGCTCCTGTGCCAGGCCGTTTTTCAGATGACCTCACAGCGACTCGTGACTCTGTGATCAGTGGAGAGGAACCTGTCATTTTCCACTTGTTCACAAGCGTTTCCCTGAGGGCCGCCGGCCGGCACACGCGTGTGTGAGCGCACGTGTTCTCACGCTACAACATCATATGCTTTGTTTAGAGAGAGATGAACAATGGTTCAGCCATTGCTTCAAAGCTCCTGCAAAATTCCTCTTTTTTTACAGAATAAACCAACCAGATATGTGACCCTGGACCACGAACAGGTATATTTATAGCAATAGCCAAAAATACATTGTACGGGTCAAAATTATTGATTTTTTACTTTTAAGCCAAAAATCATTAGGATATTAAGTAAAGATCAGGTTCCATGAAAATATTTTGCAAATTTCCTACTGTAAGTATATCAAAACTTTTATCAAAAATTTTTGATTAGTAATATGCATTGCTAAGAACTTCATTTGGACAATTCTAAAGGCAATTTTCTCAATATTTTGGATTTTTTTGCACCCTCAGATTACAGATTTTCAAATATCTCGGCCAAATATTATATAATATCACATATACTGTACAGTGTAAAAAGAGGATCCACCTATTGCAACTTAAAAATGTGAGTTGCTGCTTTCAATTTTTAAGTATAATGAGTCATTTCAATTTCATATTTCAATTTGAAATATTTCAGCTTATTGAAAAAAGTAGAAATTGCTTAGCTTATTTGGATAAGTTAAAGTAAAAACAGAACTTGCCGTGAATTACTGAACATATCATTTATCATTTTTACAGTGTACAGTGCCAGTCAAAATAAGCTAAATTAGGTCATAAAATGTGACCCTGGACTACAAAACCAGTAATAAGTGTAAATTTCTCAATATTGAGATTTATACATCATCTGAAAGCTGAATAAATAAGATTTGTTGGGAAAGGACGATATTTGACCGAGATACAACTATTTGAAAATCTGGAATCTTATGGTGCAAAAAAAATCTAAATATTGAGAAAATCGCCTTTAAAGTTGTACAAATTAAGTTCATAGCAATCCACATCACTAATCTAAAATTAAGTTTTGACATATTTACAGTGGGAAATTTACAAAATATCTTCATGGAACATGATCTTTATTTAATATCCTGTTGATTTTTGGCATAAAAGAAAAATTTATAAATTTGGCTCATCCGATGTATTTTTGGCTATTGCTACAAATATACCTGTGCAACATAAGACTGGTTTTGTGGTCCAGGGTCACAAATAAGCTATACTAGCAGTCAAAAATATTTTTTTTTAAAAATAAGTCTCTTCTGCTCACCAAGGCTGCATATATTGTGTCATAAATACAGCAAAGGTAATTTAAGAAATAGTATTACAATTTAAAATAGCTGTTTCTATCTATTTCTAAAAATCTGTAAAATCCACTGATCTATATAAGATGTATATAAGATTTTGCAGACAATGATTTACTACAAAAAAAAGGAAATAGAAAAAAATAATTGTATTCATACTGTATACTTTATTTTACAATGTTTAAAATGTTAAAAGAGGAATTTCAAATAAATGCTGCTCTTTTAAACTTTTTTAAAACTCTGAAAATAATGTATCATGAGTTCTACAAAAGCCAAAAAGTCTATCCAAAATACAGCAAAAACTTTAATTTTTACAATCTAAAATAAATGTTTTCTATCTGAAAATATTTTAAGATGTAATTTATTCTTGTGATTTCAAAGCTGAATTTTTAGCACAGTGAGATTTTTAATGTTTTCCTAAAAAGTCTCTTCTGCTCACCAAGCCTGTATTTATTTGATCCAGCAAAAACAGTCAAATTTTAAAATATTTTTACTATTTAAAATGACTGTTTTCTATTTGAATATATTTTAAAATGTAATTTATTTCTGTGGTTAAAGCTGAATTTTCAGCATCATTACTCCAGTCTTCAACATCACATGATGCTTCAGAAATCATTCTAATATGCTGATTTGCTGCTCAAAAAACATTTATTATTATATTAAAAAACAGTTGAGTAGAATTTTTTCAGGTTTCTTTGATAAATAGAAAGTTCAGAACAGTCTTTTTTAACATTATAAATGTCTTTACCATCACTTTTGATCAACTTAAAGCATCCTTGCTAAATCAAAGTATTAATTTCTTGAATTTATTTGCCAAAAAAAAAAAAAAAAAAAAAAGCTTTTGAATGGTATAAAGCTTTCTATTTCAGATAAATGCTAATCTTTGGATCTTTCTATTAATCAAATGTACTCAACTGTTTTAATACTATTGATAATGATAAAAGTAATAATAATAAATGTTTCTTGAACAGCAAATCAGAATATTAGAATGATTTCTGAAGGATCATGTGACACTGAAGACTGGAGTAATGATGCTTTAAAATATATTCAAATAGAAAACAGTCATTTTAAATAGTAAAAATATTTTAAAATTTGACTGTTTTTGCTGGATCAAATAAATGCAGGCTTGGTGAGCAGAAGAGACTTTTTAGGAAAACATTAAAAATCTCACTGTTCAAAACCTTTGCTCAAATGCTCAAAAGTACAGTGAAAACTTTAATATTGTTAAATATTATTACAAATAATACAATTATACAAAACCTGAAATAATTGTTTTATAGTTTTAATTTATTTTTCACTGTGAATAACCAAGAACAAATGCTTTTTAAACATTTTTAAACATTTAAAACCAGAAATAACATTTTTATAACTTCATAGGAACGTTACCCAAACCTTCACAGGACATGTTTTGTTTAGCCGGCCTTGTGCATGCATTTCTCTAGCTACACCATCTTGAAGGAAACTCTATCGCCCCCTTGAGTGCTGAGGTTTGTCAGTAGAACAACAGCACATGTTTAGTATGTACAACGAGCCGGTGTGAATCAATACATGCAGCCGCTTTGTTTTCATGACTTGAATGTGCCCAGACATATTTAAAAACCCTCCCGACCGTGACATACAAGACACCCTTGACACCAAACACACACATGCGCACACACACAAGCGCACGCAGTACCGGTTAATGAGAGCAGCGGGCCGGTAATGCCGGGGGTCACGGGGTCGAGTCCTGCCGTGCCGTAAGTGTGTGCGGCGAGGATGAGGATGAGAGTCCTGGAGTGTGAGGACAGCAGGAGTGTGTGAGAAGTGTGTGTGTTTGAGCTCGTGCTGCGCCGCAGGAAACTCTCGAGAGCTCACGTCTCACTGAGAACTCAAGACGAGATCTGCAGCTCTAATGAAGACCCCTGAACACACATCTGCACTGCCTGCTCCTATAATGATGTGCTATTACATTAGCATTGAGGGTATGATGAATGAGTGGGAGTCTCTGCAGTAAGACTGTAAGATATTCTGTTTTTTGTTTGGTGAAGCCCACATGTTTAGATGCAATGCTAAATGTTGATTTTTCACTCATTGATTTTTTTCCCCCAGTGGACACTTGAAAACAAAACCCATATTCTGGGTTATCTGAAGGTTAGTGCAAGGCTTAGACCAAACACTGAGCATTTGAAGCATATTGCACACAACAATGGCAGAAGTAGTAGAGGATTTACAGTTTCTGTCTACAGTAATTGTCTGATGCAACTTCAATACAACTTGATGCTCATTTAATTCAGTTCCATTTTCTCTCTTTTTAATTTGCATTGAAATATGTGATCCTGGAGCACAAAACCAGTCTTAAGTCGCACGGGTATATTTGTAGCAGTAGCCAAAAATACATTGTACCTATTTTTCTTTTTTGCCAAAAATCATTAGGATATTAAGTAAAGATCACGTTCCATTAAGATATTTTGTGAATTTCCTACAGTAAATATATCAAAACTTAACTAAGAACTTAATTTGGTCAACTTTAGAGGCAATTTCCTCAATATTTGGATTTTTTTTTTTTTTTTTTTTTTTGCACCCTCAGATTTCAGAATTTCAATTAGTTGTCTCTCGGCCAAATATTGTCCTTTCCTAACAAACCGTACATCAAAGCTTATTTATTCAACTTTCAGATTTAATTTAAAATGTAATTTATTCTTTAAAAAAAATCAGTAAAATCCACAGATCTATATAAGATCACAGGTAATACACAGGTAAATAAGAAAGATAGAAAGAAATAGAAAAATCATTTTATTAATTATTTATACTTAATTTTTAGAATGTGTAAAATGTTAAAAGAGGAATTTCAAATAAATGCTGTTCTTCTGAACTTTTTCTAAACTCTGAAAAATAATGTATCATGATTTCGACAAAAATATTAAGCCAAAAAGTTTATGTACGGCAAAAACAGTAAAATTTAGAAATATTTTTACTATTTAAATGAACTATTTTCCATTTGAAAATGTTTAAAAATATAATTTATTCCTGTGATTTCAAAGCTGAATTTTCATCATCATTACTCCAGTCTTCAGTGTCACATGATGCTTCAGAAATCATTCTAATATGCTGATTTGCTGCTCAAAAAAAAAAAAAAAAAACATTTATTATTATTATATTGAAAACAACTGAGTAGAATTTTTTCAGGTTTCTTTGATGAATAGAAAGTTCAGAAGAACAGCTTTTAATTAAAAGAGGAATGTTTTGAAACATTATAAATGTTTTTTATCATCGCATTGATCAATTTAAAGCATCCTTGCTAAATAAAAATATTAATTTCTAGAATTTCTTTCCCAAAAAAAATTATACTTATAAGTTTTCGGTATAGTGTATAAAGTTACAAAAGCCTTTTATTTCAGATAAATGCTGCTTTTTGGATCTTTCTATTAATCAAATGTACTCAACTGTATTAAATATTGATAATAATAATAAAAATAAATGTTTCTTGAACAGCAAATCAGCATATTAGAATGATTTCTGAAGGATCATGTGACACTGAAGACTGGAGTAATGATGCTGAAAATTTAACTTTGATAATAGAAATAAATTACATTTTAAATATATTCAAATAGAAAGCAGTGATTTTAAATAGTAAAAATATTTCAAAATTTACTGTTTTTGTTTCGGATCAAATAAATGCAGGCTTGGTGAGCAGAAGAGACTTCTTTAAGAAACACATATACATATATATTTTTCCTAATTTCTCCTGCACTTTCTCTTAAACCAATCGCATCACTTTGTCATTTTAACTGGATTTTGCTCCAAGTTGGTCTATTATTGATCTATTTCAGGTAATCACTTAAAAAACAAAACTATCTGTGACTGGTTGCTTCAATCAAACAGATGGTCTCTCCTGCCAAACTGTGCTGTTTTTAGCCAAAATAAGCAGGTTTAAAACACTGACTACGTGCAGGTAAACCTGTCCTGACTCCAGGGAAAATCTATTTCCAGTTCTGACAAGTGGACTGAAGCATTGACTTCACTAGCAATCCTTTATTTATGTCAGAATACATTTCAAATTCCAGCACTGAACGACTTCATAATGCACTCCTGGATCAATGAGGAACATACAGACGCCTGACCCGCTATGCCGCCCGCACAACATGAACATTTCTCACGGAGGAACTATTATTTATGACGCCAGAACTGTACAGCGGCTCTAAAAATAATAGACAAGCCGCAAAAAGGCTTTCCAGAGGCTTTCATCCATGCAGCAGCACACATAATGACCGGCGTATCTGCTGCTGTATGATGTAAATACCAGCTATCAGACGCATCCTGCATCGGGGTAACACAGCGCTTTAATGACTGTGCGTGTGTGCTGGCTTTCATTACCAGACGTGGCTGTGATTCCCGGCCGGATGTATGATAAAGCGCGGGGCGCTGGAGAGCTCGGCCCACGGGGTCGTTAGAGAGATTGATTCAGCCAGGCGGGAAAGACCTTCGCTCGGCTGCTGTCAGCGCAGCTGCGGCACCAGAGGCCAAGAGATGAAAGCAAACAACACACGACGACTGCTCATTAATGTCTATTTACACCCTCCACATTAAATCAGCCAGCTTTTATTCACAAACACGGTTTGCTGCGCGCTTTCACTGTGTGTCGGTCAGCACCGCTACATACTGATGTATTGATCGATGTGGAGGCCTGGGAAAGATGGAGAGATCTAGAAACTACAGTCATGACGACAGAAAGCAAGAAACGGAATGAGAGAAAGAGAAAGAAAAAAAGACGCACAGTAGCTCCATAACAAAATGTTTAAACTTTTTTAAAAAAATATATTCTAAAATTATTATTATGATTATTATAAAAATAAGACAATGTTATATATACACACAATTACATGACTATATATATATATATTATTTTTTATATATTATTATTATTATTATTATTATTATATGTAATTACTATTAATATAATTACAATTATTATTTTATTTTTAGTATTCAATAATAAATTCAAACAGTTGATTTAAATAGTGTTTTTTTTAATAAAAGTACTAAATTGTAACCATAACAAAAAATCTAAATTGTAACATAATAATAATAATACTAATAATAATGACAATAATAATAATAAATTATTACTTAATAATTTAATATATAAATGCTAACTTTCAACCATAACAAAAAAATTCTAAATTGTGCACTATAATAATATAATAATAACAATAATAATAAATTGTTACTTAATAATTTAAGATATAAAATGCTAAATTTCAACCATAAGAAAAAAAATCTAAATTGTAACATAATTATAATAATAATAATAATAATAAATGTTATTTAATCGTTTAATATGTAGACATGCAAATATTTGATTTAAATTGTGTTTTACAATGCATAGTCCATAAAATCAAATAAATAAAAATCTTATAATAATAATAATAATAATAATAATAAATTATTACTATTTCATAATTTAATATAGAATATATAACCACATAACTTGATAAAAAGCTTATAATAATAAATTATTACTTAATAATTTAATATATAAATGCTAATTTTCAACCATAACAAAAAAATCTAAATTGTCCATAATAATAATAATAATAATAATAATAATAATAATAATAATAAATATATAAATTGTTATGTAATAATTTAATATATAAACATGCAAATATTTGATTTAATTAGCGTGGGTTTTTTTGTTTGTTTTTTACAATGCATAGTGCATAAAATCAGCCCAAAACACCTTAGGAATCACATAAAATTATAAAAAAGCTTATAATAATAATAATAATAATAATAATAATAATAATAAATTACTTAATAATTTAATATATAAAAATGTTAAATTTCAACCATAACAAAAAATCTAAATAGTACATAATTCTATTACTACTACTAATAATAAATAACTTTATAATATATAATATATATATATATATACATTTTTTTTTTTTTTTTTTTTTTTACAATGCATAGCGTATAAAATCAGCCCTAAAACACCCCAGGAACCACATAACATGATAAAAGCTTATAATTATAATAATAATAATAATAATAATAATAATAAATAACAAATACCTACATAAATTATTATTTATGCAAATATCACCGTAGAAATACACAGCTAAATGCTAAAGTCCTCCCATAACAACCTAACATCATACTGGCAAGCTTTACATGTACAAACACCACTTACATTTTCTTTAGGACATTTCATTTGACTTATTTTAGGAAATGCAAATGCTGGACAAGCATGCAAAACTCCAAGTGAAGGCTGTGTGGAGTAAGAGGAGACATGAGGATCAAAATCAATATTGGTGACTCTGGGGAGCTGGGAAAAGTGGTGTGATTGACAGTCACAGGATGTGTTTTGTTGGATTCATCACGCTCAGGGGCCGCAGTGTTTCTGACACCTACACACCTGTTACGTGTCAAACAGACACCTGCAGGCTGATCTCTGCTCACTCTCTCCTCACCGTCGGTAAACCGAGGCTAAGACTAAACGCTCAACTTCACATCAGCGGCATGAAAAACAAAACTGTTCACTTTCAATTATGCACAGTATGTGGATCAAACCAAATAAAAACATGTTTGTCAGGAACGATTGTTATTGGTAAACCTAAACAATAATTGAACATCTTAACTGTCACTGGGTAATCAGTCTTACTTTTCAAATTAGAACAATCTTTTTGTAAATGAATTTAAAAAGTTGACCAGTCTTCAAGAAAAAAAAAAGACTAGTCTAAGCAGTTTATGCAACCAACCCAAACAGATTACCGCTGAAGCAACTACTGCTGCACTTTTTTTCTAAAATAAATATTTTACTAAATATTTTGGAATTTAAAATTGCTATAAAATCAATGCAGTATGTCTGAGTTATGTTCCAAATTTTCAGTAGATATTACAAAAACTGAGGTTCCTGTGAAACTTTGTTTCTGGGTGACACCCAAACTCAAATATTTTTTATGCATTTTCCTGTCACAAATGTATGGACTTCTGAAAACGCACATCCAAACTTAAATGGTTATAATTCATGAACGCTTTGGATTACAGACCTAAACCTGGTCTCTTTGTAAAAAGACAATGAACAAATTATTGCTGAAGTGAAAGCATTTCAAAAAATAAAAGTGTTAAAAAAAGGTATAGAAGTTTGTGTTTACTGTAAAAAAAAAAAAAAAAAAAAAAAAAAAAAGGACCTGTGCTAAAAAAAAAAAAATTCTAAAATAAATATTTAGGAATCTAAAATTGCTAAAAAATTAAAGCAATATGTTTAAGTTATGTTCGAAATTTTAACTTGATATTACATAAATTTAGGCTCCTGTGGGATTTTGTTTAGGTGCTGTACTGACAGTAGACACCGGGTGACACCAAAACTCACTGAATTTTTAAAAAAAATTTTCTGTCACAAATGTAAGAAATTCTGTCACAATATTACTTCTTTAAAACGCACTGTCCAGGCTTAAATGGCTAAAGTGAAAGCATTACAAAAAATGAAAGTGTTAAAAAGGTATAGAAGTTTATGTTTACTGTAAAAAAAAAAAAAAGTGACCTGTGCTAAAAAAGAAATCTAAAATAAATATTTTGGAATCTAAAATTGCTATAAAATCAAAGCAATACGTCTGAGTTATGTTCCAAATTTTAAGTTGATGTTACAAAAATTGAGGTTCCCGTGGGATTTAGTTCAGGTGCTGTACCAAAATTAGACACTGGGTGACACCCAAACGCACTGAATATTTCAATGCATTTTCCTGTCACAAATTTATGAAATTCTGTCACAATATTACTTCTTTTTGAACATAGGCATGAAAACGCACTATCCAGACTTAAATGGTTATAATACATGAATGCTTTGGAATACAGACCTAAGCCTGGTCTCTTTTTTAAAATGACAATCAGCAGATTATTGCTAAAGTGAAAGCATTTCAAAAAATGAAAGTGTTAAAAAGGTATAGAAGTTTATGTTTACTGTAAAAAAAAAAAAAAAAAAGAGACCTGTGCTAAAAAAAAAATCTAAAATAACTATTTCGGAATGTACAATTGCTATGAAATCAAAGCAGTACGTCTGAGTTATGTTCCAAATTTTAAGTTGATGTTACAAAAATTGAGGTTCCCGTGGGATTTAGTTTAGGTGCTGTACCAAAATTAGACACTGGGTGACACCCAAACTCACGGAATATTTCAATGCATTTTCCTGTCACAAATTTATGAAATTCTTTCACAATATTACTTCGTGAAAATGCACCTACAATGTACTGAAAAGAAATGCACTGTGCTAATTTTTTGTTCTCTAAAATAAATATTTCACAATGTACAATTGCTATGAAATCAAAGCAGTATGTTTAAGTTATGTTCCAAATTTTAAGTTGATATTACAAAAACTGAGGTTCCTGTGCCATTTTGTTCAGGTGCTGTACCAACAATAGACACCGGGTGACACCCAAACTCACTGAACTTTTTAATGCATTTTCCTGTCACAAATTTAAGAAATTCTGTCACAATATTACTTCTTTTTGAACATAGATGTGAAAACGCACTATCCAGACTTAAATGGTTGAAATTCATGAATGCTTTAGAATACAGACCTAAGCATGGTCTCTTTCTAAAAACGACAACCAGCAAATTATTGCTGAAGTGAAAGCATTTAAAAAAAAAGAAAGTGTAAAAAAAATACAGAAGTTTAAGTTTACTGTAAAGAAATTACCTGTGCTAATTTTTTTTTTTCTAAAATAAATATTTCGGATTCTAAAATTGCTATAAAATCATAGCAAAATGTCTGAGTTATGTTCCAAATTTTAAGTTGATATTACAAATATTGAGGTTCCTGTGCGCAGTGTTGCCAAGTCTGCGGTTTTACCACAGAATCGGGCTACTTTAACACAGTTGCGAACCCCAATAATGTAATGTTAAGCCCCTGGAATACCCATTTTACCAGGGGAAACCCCGCCAAAAGAAGGCAAGGCAAGTTTATTTATATAGCACATTTCATACACAATAGTAATTCAAAATGCTTTACATAAAAGGAAGTAAAATAATCATAAAATAATATTTACAACAATAAAACAAGAAATTTAAAAACTTTTTAAATGATTTAAAAATTGATTAAAAATAAATTTAAAACAGTTAAAAACAGGAAAGGATTACACATAGTGCAATCAGTTCGGATGTAGCACAGTGCTCAATCAGTAAATGCACACAGTTTTGAGTCTAGATTTAAATGTAGCTAATGTTTCAGCATACCTGATCTCTTCTGGAAGCTGATTTCAACTGCGGGCAGCATAATAGCTAAAAGCAGATTCTCCTTGTTTGGTGTGAACCCTTGGTATTTCTAACTGACTCGATCCTAATGATCTGAGTGGTCTGTTAGGTTTATATTCAGTGAGCATATCTGCAATGTATTAAGGTCCTAGGCCATTGAGTGATTTATAAATGAGTAAAAGTACTTCAAAATCAATTCTAAATATAACTGGAAGCCAGTGTAGGGACCTGAGGTCTGGTGTGATATGCTCAGGTTTTCTGGTTCTACACTCTTAAAAATAAAGGTGCTTCACGATGCCATCAAAAAACCTTTTTTGTCTAAATGGTTCCTTAAAGGACCTTTAACATCTGAAGAACCTTTCTGTTTCACAAAAGGTTCTTTGTGGTGAAAGAAGGTTCTTCACATTATAAAAAGGTAAGAAAGAGATGGTTCTTTAAAGAACCTTTGATTGAATGGTTCTTTGTGGAACCAAAAATGGTTCTTCTATGGAACCTTTCTATGAAGAACCTTTGAAAGCACCTTTATTTTTAAGAGTGTATTTAGAATCCTGGCAGCAGCGTTCTGGATGAGCTGCAGCTGTCTAATGGTCTTTTTGGGAAGGCCAGTGAGGAGACCATTACAATAATCCACCCTGCTTGTGATAAAGGCATGAACAAGTTTCTCCAAGTCTTGCCTGAAAACAAAACATCTAATTCTTGCAATGTTTTTGAGATGATAGTTTTTGAGATGATAGTATGCAAATATAGTATTTGTTTAGGTGCCACACCAACAATAGACACTGGGTGACATCCAAACTCACTACATTTTTTTAAAGGAGAAGTCAACTTTCAGAACAACAATTTATAAATAATTTACTCACCCCCTTGTCATCCAAGATGTTCATGTCTTTCTGTCTTCAGTCGTGAAGAAATTATGGTTTTTGAGGAAAACATTTCAGGATTTTTCTCCATATAATGGACTTCATTGGTGCCCTGATTTTGAACTTCCAAAATGTAGTTTAAATGCAGCTTTAAAGGGCTCTAAACGATCCCAGCTGAGGAAGAAGGGTCTTATCTAGTGAAACGATCTGTCATTTTTTTCGAAAAATAAAAATTTGTATACTTTTTAAGCACAAAAGCTTGTGTAGCACAGGCTCTGGGATGCGCGTCCATGATGCTACGAATTAGCGATGCGTCGCTCTTGAACGATTCTTTCATTTTGAATGAATCTTTAATGTGACTCAAGAAGAACGATTCGTCTCGGGGAGTGATTCGTTCAGTCGCGCATGCGCAACATCCTATTAGGTTCTGTACTGGAATTAGTTCACCTGTTTCGAGTCTTCAGGTTTTTCGAGTCGTTCGTTCATCTTATGGGTCTGTCACGTGATGAACGAACGACTCAAACCCGAAAACTTGTCAGATAAGAGGTGAGGTGAGCTAATCATAGACTAAAGACTAAAGGTAAACAATGAATTAATCTTTTCTGTTTCTTATAGCATTATAGTTTTGTCTTGTTTGTAGTGTGATCAATGTTGGTGTAAGCGGTAGATGTGTTAGGGAAGTAACACGTAACAGTTTAATTATATTTTGCTAAAATGAACGAAATGACTCGAAAAAAGATTAATTGATTTTGCTGAACGAGACTGAAAGGTCCGAGTCGGTAAAATGATCCGAACCTACCATCACTGCTACAAATCACGTCTAAGTTCATTGTCTGTGTACTTCGGCTCAAAAAGGTAGAGTATGGTGAAAAACTCCATCTTATTTTCTCCTACAACTTCAGAATCGTCCGACATCGTTATACCTTTTTGTTTGTAAACAGCGTTTGACTTACTGACTTACTCGCTTTGTAAACACTGGGTCTGTAGTTCCGCCTACGTTCGGGGTGACCTTTCAACGTGATTCAATAGAAGCAGCGTCGTGAACGTGCATCCCAGAGCCTGTGCTACACGAGCTTTTGTGCTTAAAAAGTATACACATTTTTATTTTCCAAAAAAAATGACCGATCGTTTCGCTAGATAAGACCGTTCTTCCTCGGCTGGGATCGTTTAGAGCCCTTTAAAGCTGCATTCAAAATCGGGGCACCATTAAGTCCATTATATGGAGAAAAATCCTGAAATGCTTTCCTGAAAAAACATAATTTCTTCACGGCTGAAGACAGAAAGACATGAACATCTTGGATGACAAGGGGGTGAGTAAATTATTTCTGAATTGTTGTTCTCCTTCAATGCATTTTCCTGTCACAAATTTAGTCATTTCTGTCAAAATATTACTTCTTTTTAAACATAGATGCATTATTCAAAAAAATTGCTATAAAAATCATAGAAATACATCTAAGTTACATTCAAACTTTGAAGTTGACATTACAAAAATTAAGGTTTGTGTTAATTTTATTTAGGCGTCAAAAATAGCCACCAGCTGACACCCAAACTCCATTACATTTTTTAATGCATTTTCCTTTCACAAATGGATACACTTCTGTCACAATATTACTTCTATCATAAAATAACCACCAAATATGGAATCTCGTTCCAACAAAGTGATTTGTCAAAATTAGAACCAGTTTTGATTATAAAATATTGTAACAAATTTTGTAATATGACACTTGACACCACCCACTAGGGGGAGGAGCCAACTAAAAGATTTAAAGTGCCATTTCCATGGTGTTGCAATGTCTGATTTCAAAACGATTTTCATAGGATACATTTAGAGTGTTTAAGCCTTCAAATTATACCTAATTTAGCGATGATTTCTAAAATGTGATAAAAAAAGGTAATAAAAACGGTAATAACCAGTTAACTGGTTAAACACCTCTGATTTACATTCACAAAGCACATGTCAGAAAATGCTTAACCGCTTTAATAAAGCATGCTGTAAGTAGAAATTTAATGCAACATTTAGACATTTAAATATATAAGAACTAAAATCCACACACTTGTGATATTTGCAGCCTAGACAAAACTGATGATATCTCTCACAAACACCCTGAGCTCATCTCATCTCATCCTGCTGTTCTTCAACTCAATCATTATTCTCAATAATGTGTTTGCATTGCAGGTGTTTTTCTCACCTGGCAATAGACAATCAAGTCTCTTCTTTCCATTAAAATATCATATTTGCCACTGAAATACAGAAGAGATTTTAATCTGCGCTCTCGGTTACGGTTCACCTCACCCTGTCAGTCTTTGGCGTTTTTCTCTTTCATCATAATTGATTTATTAACGTTGCTGATCGCAAATGTCAAATCTGAAACAAAGCATATTCTTACACTGTTTTTCTCTTGATTAATGTTCAAAGAACCACAACACATCAGCTGTAATAATCAGCGAGTGACGCCTCGTGCATCCAAAAGCTCTTAAACCTCCAACGTTTGTCTGTCTAATTCTGGCACCGAACACACGCCTTGTGCAGAAAAACAAAGTTTAGCGGTTCTGGCAGCGTCTCAAGAGTTGCTCGCAATTTTTCTCGTAGAAGCTCAAGGTGAATCTGTTATAGGTTTACGTTCAAGTATCAAATAAATATTTAAAGCAGAACATGACTGAAGTTTTGCTCGACAACTGATAACAGGCCTGTAACCTTCCAAACACAAATCACAAGACAAAACAAAGGCCGTCTGGCGATTACGCCTGAGATTCCACTTCTTGTGAGAAAATGAAAACGTCTGCATGCGTTTATCCACATTTGACTAGACTATATCATTCCTATTTTTCTCCTCGCACTAGCCATGAGTAATGTTAGATACACACAGTACAAATTTTGCCATCCGAAACTAAATTCATACATTGTGTAAAATTACCTCAAGGATTAAAAAAAAAGTTGACTAAATATAAGATCAAATAAATAAGCAATCGATTAGCAACACCCTGGCAGTGATTCATTCACTTGTTTTGTACCCACACAGAGACATTTTGGTCAGATTTTTTAAATGTTCCTTTAATCTCATTTTGTAAGTGATTTTTCTTTTTGTCTTAAAGATGTTTTCTTTGGATTGTTTGACTAGGAAAATATAACTTCATTAATTTGTGTTTCCTGTTAGCTAAATTTCACATACATAAACATTTACTGTCTCTAAAGCTCTCTTTTCTTTATTCAAAGTTGATCTAAGTTACATGGAAATTATTAAAAAGCTATTTTAATCCTAAAGCAGTCAAAACTGCATCTCTATATTCATCCCATGTGTCCTCTTAAAGTGGAGAAAAAACATGGTTATAATAGTTAGGCCTACCAATAGTTACAACCATGGTAAACACAAATTAACCATAGTGCTACACTAACCATAGTTTCTTTGTTTTATTTTTATAACTGTACTGCTTTAATGGTTTGTACTATTTAATAAAAAAATGAAATCAGAAAAAATTGCGATACGCAGTCCAAAGTCCCGATCTAAATCAAATGATTCGCGATCCGCGATCCAAAATCCCGATCTGTATCAAACGATTCGTGATACGCGAAGTAACGATCTGAATCAAATGATTCGCGACCCACGCTCCGTAGTCCTGATCCAGATCGAAACTGGGAAGCATATTGGTCAAACCTTTGATTCAGATCGGAAGAGCGTGTTCGTGAATCAACCCGATCTGTATCAAACGATTCGCGATCCGCTTTGCAGTCCTGATTCGGACGATCATTCGTCAGAATCGCGAATCATTTGATTTAGATCGGAACTTCTGAGCGGGTTCGCAAATCTTTTGATTCAGATCGAAACTGGAAAGCGGATTCGTCAATCATTTGATTCAGATCGGAAGTTCGGAGCGGGCTCGTGAATCATTTCGCGAATTGAATGATTCGCGATCTGACTCGATACGCGAAGTCCCGATCTGAATCAAATGATTCGCAACACGCGATCTGATTGAAGCGCTTCAAAACAGTGAATCATTTTGCGATGCAATAGTTTAACTGATTCGGACTGTTTCAAAAAGCTCCGTTCCATCCATCACTATATGTGCTTTTTAAAAACAAACAGTGTATGGTTTTGCAAGTGAATCGCTTGAAATAAATGATCGAAGTCACGAATTTGAATCAATCAGAGCGGTTCCAACGTAAATGACTCACTCAATTGAATCGGTTTTTCTGTTCCTCCACTTTTCCTGTCTTCAGCCGTGTTTATTCCTCGCTGTCAGTATTACTACTGGCTTAGCTCGCCTGTTTAATGACATTTACTGAATAAGCTGAAAAAAGTATAATGTTTAAATATAAAAAATCTATATTTCCATTCCAAAGACAACATCCAACACAAATCTGTGAACATATTCAGGCGAGCTCACCGGTGAAAACACTCCATTAGTATGACAAGTTGCACCTAAAAAGGCATGTTAGATGGAAACACTGTGCATTATGATGGAGTTTGTAGTTTAATTCACTATATTTAAAATAGTTTGAGCACTGCAGTTCAGTCTGTGACAGTTCAATAGAAAATCATTTGAAAGCATCCAGTCATCTCACTCCACTGAAGTGGATGTTCAATTTATAAATATATATTGTAATAAATATTTGAGAAATTATTGTTGTATCTGATTGTATTAGTCTATATGGAGTGATAGTTAATGTAAAAAGAGCAAATGGGAGAAGCAGATGACAAAAAAACACAAAATGGCAGAACAACATAAAGTCAAAGAGGGTTAACTTTAGCATTTAACTGAACTGTGCAAATGTGTTTTAAACACTTCAGCTACCTTATATGTTCGTACTCCGCACATGTATTAAATGTGCGTCCTTGAAAGTGTGCAGTTTTCTAGCGTATTTACTTTAACTTCTCAGGTACCATCAATAAAATGACCTATTTGAGATATGGCCAATATTACAACAACAATGGTTACATACACATGTATATGTATATGTACTTGCTGGATATTAGTAGCATGTTCCTAGTGTCCCTACTAAATTCTGCACCCTTGAAGCAACCATTTAGTAACATCCCATTAGCAACAACTCATATTTTCTTGAAAACATGCACAAGTCTTGTTATGTCTGAGAAGGCAATTTCTAAAAGCAAATCATTTACGATGGTCACTACACCCCTGTTCTGACATAAACGGTTGTGTTGGTGTTTGTCGTGAGAAACAACACAGTGTACAGCTGAAGCAGCTAATGTGCATGTTAATGGGGATGTGTGCGTGGTTCGGCCCCCTTCTGTTCTGTCCACACTGTGCTGCAAGTGGGCCAGAGATTAAAATAACTCAGAAACACAGTGATGTCAGTTTTGAAATAATATTCTCAGTGGCCTTTACCACATTGGAGATTGATTAGCAGCACACGTGTGTTTGTACTCACTGTAAAGATCTTATTGTGGTTGTTCAATGTCGTTCGTCTCTGGCAAGCGTACGAAGACACAGCAGAGTCAGGTTTGGCTGATGGATGTGCACACAACCTCTGATCCACTGCGGGATTCTGTTCATAGAGAGACAAAGAGAGAGAGAGAGAGACTCATAAATCAATCAGATGATGTTCAGTCAACATTAGATCAATATCAACTGGCACAAAGCTTCACAAATGACTTCACAAAGCTTCTTGATATTTATTGTAGAGCATTATTCCACCATACTTACTTTTATGATTGGTATTTGCTAAAACACATAATTCACAGCAAAGCCATAGAAACCACCTAGAATACCCTAGCACCTATATAGCATGCCTTAGTAACCATCCAGGACACAATAGCAAAAGCATTATATCCTGGCAACCACATAGTAACACCCTAGCAACCACCCGGAATGCCCTAGTAACCACTGAGAACACCTTAGAAATGACATAGCAAAGCCCTAGCAACTACCTACTATATCCTAGCATCCACATCCAGGCAACCACCGCTGCACAGCAACACCCTAGCAACTACCAAGAATACCCTAGAAGCCCCTTGGTAACCACCTAGAACACAATATAAATGACAAAGCAATTCACAACCACCTGGCTATAACCCTATTAGCCACCTAGAACACTCTAGAATCTGCATAGAAACATCCTGACAACCACAGAGCAACACCTTAGCAACCACCCAAAATACCCTACCCCTTGGTAACCACCTAGCTAGAAATGACATAGCAATTCCCTAACAACCACCCTATCAACTGCAAAGCATCATCCCAGCAACTACCCAGATCATCCTAAAACTGACGTAGTACTGCCTAAACAACCACTCCTGCTACCACTTAGCAACACCCTGGTAACAACCCAGAACAGCTTAGAAGCAACATAGCAAAGCCCTAGCAACTATATAGAATACCATAGCAACTGCATAGCAACATCCAGGCAACCACTCAGATCGCCTTAAAAATGACACAGTAATGCCACTCATAAAACTCTTGCAACCACCTAGCAACACCCTAGTAACCATCCAGGACACCCTAGCAACTGCACAATATCCTGGCAACCACGTAGTAACATCCTAGCAACCACCCGGACCCTAGCAATGCCCTAGTAACCACATAGAACATCTTAGAAACAACATAGCAAAGCCCTAGCAACTATCTAGAATATCTTAGCAACCACAAACCCTTTGGTAACTACCTAGAACACAATAGAAATGACATGTAATTCCATCCATATAGACATAGCAATGCCACTCGAAGAGAAGAACCACTCACAACCTCCTGGCTACAACCTAGCAACACCCTAGTAACCGCCCAGAACATTCTAGAAACTGCATAGAAATATCATGACAACAACAGGGCAACACCTTAGCAACCACCTAAAACAGAAACGCCTTTGTAACAACCTAGCTAGAACACAGTAGAAATTACATATAAATTCCCTAGCAACCACCCATAACACCCTATCAGCTGCCTAGCAACATCCTGGCAACCACCCAGAACACCCTAGAAACTGCATAGCAACACCCTAGCAGCCACCCAGAATATCCAAGCAAGCCATATCATGGCAACCACATAGCAACATCCTAGTAACTACCCAGAAACCTTAAAAACCACTAAGCAACACCCTGGTAACCACCTAGAACACCCTCGAAACAGCATAGCAACACCCTAGCAACCACACAGAATACCAAAACAACTGCAAAGCCATATCATGGCAACCACATAGCAACATCCTAGTAACTATCCAGAAATCTGAATGACCACCAAAGCAATGCCCTAGTAACCACCCAGAACACCCTTGAAACTGCATAGCAACACCCTAGCAACCACCCAGAATACTCCAAGCAACTGCAAAGCCATATCATGGCAACCACATAGCAATATCCCAAACCCTAACAACACCCTAGTAACCACCCAAAACAACTTAGAATGAACTGCAAAGCCATATCATGGCAACAACATAGCAACATCCTAGTAACTATCCAGAAATCTGAATGACCACCAAGCAATGCCCTAGTAACCACCCAGAACACCCTTGAAACTGCATAGCAGCACCCTAGCAACCACCTGCCACATCCTGGCATGACAGCAGCATCTTTTGTGTGGTAAACAGTCACATTATCTTCAGAACACGTGAGAGTCTGGTTACGCCTGCTAACAGGGCGATTATCTCGTCACACAAGAACAGCACGGTAACGACGGGAAGAATCAGAATCAATTACAGCTTTATGATTTACAATTACAGCAATAAAAGCTGCAGCAGCTCCAGTTTAGCCCTGGTGAATTGGTGTTTGATTTAGACGCTGAAATATTCACCCCCCTCCTGACTCACTAAAGGATTACAGCTGTAATGTCAGCGCTCCTGGAATAATTGCTGGATGCGATGGGAGTCTGTACCCATGAAAATGACCTGCGCAATCATCTCGGCACATTGTGATAATGGGCGATTCAGAGATTCAGCAGGGAGAGCGAATGCTAACATGCTGTTCTGACCGCGAGCTATTTTAGAGGCGTCGCGGATCCGAATGAAAAGAGGCCTGATATCTTCGCTCCCCTCCAGCAAAAGCATCGAGCGCTCAGAAGTGAGAAAAATCACCGCCATTATTCGCCGTCAGGGGCATCACCTTCTTCACAAGCATAAAGAGTCTGCATATAATGCCTGAATTATGACTATTTCAGGGCAAATCAGAAACTAATCTGCACTCTTTCTCCCCCATTACGTTACGATAGTTAAAGGCACTTTCAGATTTAATTTCCTTTCTCATGACACCAGAACTCACTGTGGGCCTCTGACTTCACATGCCTTTTCACTGCCACTCAGGCAAAAATATTAATTTGCAATGTCTAAAAAAACCCTGCAATTTCGTTCTAGACAGCGGTAAGACTACATGGAGAGAAAATGGAGACTCAACAAGGTCTCAAACCACTCATATTTGACAAGTATGAAATCCAAAGTCAAACATTTCCCATTAAATTCAGACCAGTTCCTAAAAAAAAAAAAAAAAAGAAAAAGAAGAATAGTAGAAACATCTGAGACAAAGCTTATTTTTTAAATTTTTTCTCCTGATCTATTACACATCCCTGCATTTGGGGGAAAAAATAAAAGTAAAATAATAAATAAAAAATATATAAATACATAAATTTTAAAAATCTGATTTGCACAAAAAGGCCTAATGTTACTTAATTTGATGATGCTGAATTCAAATACATTAATAAAATATATTAACGTTCCATCATGAACAGTTTTTTAACAAAAAAAAAAAGCATGAAGATTTTTCGAATTTTATATAGAAATTTAAACGTATAACTTCAAATATTAAAACTAATAAATGAATTAATTATATTTATATTTTCTAAAAATAAATATTTATATAATAATTTTAGAATAAATTCTAAAAAATAAATTATATAATTTATAAATATAACTATAATATAAAATAAATGTTTATATAATATTTAAAAACTGGCAAACACATAAGATCACTAAAGCGTAAACTAAATTTAAAAGTTTAATTACTAAAATTACTGAAACTGAGATAAAAATAAAAATATTAAAATAACAATGGAAAAAAAATCCTAATAACAGTAATGTAAAAGATAAAAAAAAAAAATACTACTAAAACTGAAATAATCAATTATATTTATATTTTCTAAAAATATATATTTCTATAATAATTTTAGAATAAATTATAAAATAAATAAAATATTTAATTTATAAATATAACTAAATATATGTTATATAATATATAATAAATATATAATATTTAAAAATGGCAAACATAAAATCACTAAAGCTTAAACTAAATGTAAAAGTTTCATTACTAAAATTACTAAAACTGAGATAAAAATGAAAATGTGAAAATTTTCAAATTATGTATATATATATATATATATATATCCTTCAAGATAACAGTAATCAAAATAACAAAAGCAGCCAAAATGTCAAAGATTAAAAATACTCCTAAAACTAAAATAAATTAATCAATTATATTTATATTTTCCAAAATAATATATTTCTACAATAATTTTAGAATAAATTATAAAATAAATAAAATATTTAATTTATAAATATAACTAAATATATATTATATAATATATAATAAATATATAATATTTAAAAATGGCAAACACATAAAATCACTAAAGCTTAAACTAAATGTAAAAGTTTAATTACTAAAATTACTAAAACTGAGATAAAAATGAAAATGTGAAAATTATATATATATATATATATATATATATATATATATATAAAACCTTCAAGATAACAGTAATCAAAATAACAAAAGCAGCCAAAATGTAAAAGATTAAAAATACTACTAAAACTGAAATAAATTAATAAACTATATTTATATTTTATTTTATAATTATTTTAGAATAAATTATAAAATAAATAAAATATATAATTTATAAATATAACTTAGAAAATATTTAAAAATGTCAAACACATAAGATCACTAAAACTTAAACTAAATTTAAAAGTTTAATTACTAAAATTACTGAAACTGAGATAAAAATGAAAATATTAAAATAACAAGCTGTTAACTGAAAAAAAAAAAGTTAATTAAAATAAAAAGAAAAAATATATCTAAATATTAGATGAAACAAAAGCAGCCAAAATGTCAAAGATTCAAAATACATCACTTAATTTACAAAGTGCAAAGGAGTGGAAAAATGTTCAAATACTTTACATAAAGGAATTTACATAAATACACATTTATAAATAAATAAGCTGCATTTTCTGTGGCTGTTTGGATGCACTAAAAGCAGAAAAAAATCAGGCTCATGTTTGTATTTTCTTCTGTCACTATAGCCAGAACTATAATAATGTGAAAATGGGCTGTGAATTGAACAAATAGCTATAATCTGACTCAGATTCAGATAGGAATCGTGTGTTTATGGCTTTTTTCTTCTGATTAAGGGAAAAAAAGACTTCACCTTAGAAATGGTTCTGCTACAAATGCTACAAAATCCATTATATTTACTGACTAAGTGTGGCATGCTTCAGCAAAACAGGCTATTTTTGGAATCAGCAGCACAAAATTAGTAAGAAAAAAATATTGGACTTCATTCAGCGGATGTGATGCAGGCCAGTTTAATAGAACAATAACATTCCTCCAGAGTGTCTCTCCTGCAACAATTACATCGTTTTGGGAACAAATTAAAAATGCATTACGTCTGGCACCAGGGGGCGCAATGCAGCAATCACATCTGGAGGTCACAGACACTGTTTTTTTTTTTTTTTTTTTGTCTGAGAACAGACTTTACTTCAGCAGGGCGAAACAATGAGCTGAAATGAATGCAGGTGAGGGAAGCGTCTGCTGCGGGTTAATGACCAACACTTGAGCAGGTAAGCCGAGTCGCTCGGGTTAATGAGATCACACCCTGAACAGCGCGGCCCGCTTCGGGTTCGCATCCCTCCTGATTGGGCCTCCACTTCCTCTCCAAGTGCATGACTGATAGAGAAACAGATGTCTCTGAAGACACACAAGCTCTTCCCTCATCATCCCATCCGTCTAGACAGCAGCGAGAGGCGTATTTATCTGCGTTTCTTACAATCATTACAGTCAGTGGGTGTAAAAGCTGCAGCTTCTCTTTAGGAGAGAAAGAGAGCCGTGAAGGCAACAGAAGAACGGCATTTTTAGAGCGCTAATAATGGCAACCTCTTTTGAAGCACTGCATTTTAGCACTTCTACACCTCATCATGCATCATTATAAAAGGAATAGTTGACAATCCACTGCTAAAACTACAACTTTTAAAAAAATTCTTTTCATTAAATGAAGTAAAGCTCAAATAAAAATAAATAGATGATAAGCTTAGAAATGTTGCCTTGGCAACTGACTGAAATAAAATATTGAGGTAATAAAATTACTAAATCTAAAACTGAAATAAAAATATGTTATGGCTAAATATAAATATTTTTTAAAAAATAAAATAAAAAGGACAGCACATAAAATTTCAAAACAAACTAAAATGAAAAGTTTAAGCACTAAAATTTAAATAAAAATAAGTGAAAGAGATAAACACAAATATTTTAAAATAATACAAAAAATAATAATAAAATTGACAAAAAACTAAACTAAAATTAAAGGCTTAAGCACTATTCCTATTACTAAAACTAAAATAAAAATAGAAATATTAAAAATATATGTTTTTGAAATAAAGCTGAAAAATATATATATGAGATATATTATAAAGTACTATATAGATAATAAATATTATTAGATTTCAGAGTACTAAAAGTACTAAAATTACATTACTAAAACTGAAATACAAATGAAGGCTATATGTATATAAATATTATAACATTTTTTTTAAATTACAAATGAACAAAATGACCAATTTAAAAACTAAAACGAAAATTAAAACTGTAAAAAAATGACAAAAGAAAAACACTCTAAAACTTAAATAAAGCTGAAAAATATAAATATGAAATGAAAAACTTAAGGATAAACTTAAAATAAATATTACCTTTGCAATTAACCAGAAACATGTTGAAGTAAAAGTACTAATGGTTAAAATGAAAAAAAAAAAATTAATTAAAGTTCTATATAAAATATAAAAAACAATGTTTGTTCATTAAAATAAAGCTGAAAAATATCAGATATAAAAACTGGGAAATTGGAAAATTTCAAAGTGATAAAAGTACTAAAATTACTAAAACAAAAAAAAGGCTAAAAATATTAAAAAAAAAAAAAAAAAAATGACAAAAGCACAAAGTGACTAAAATGAAAATGAAAACTAAAATGAAAACTGGAAAAAAATGACAAAAGCAAAACATTTCTAAAACGTAAACTAAAATTGAAGGCTTAAGTACTATTGCTATTACTAAAACTAAAACTGAAATAAAAATTACAATGCAAAATAGTAGTATTAAAAAAAATATGCTTTTGTTAACTGAAATAAAGCTGAGAAATATAAATATGAGATTAAAAACTTAAGGCTAAACTTAAAATTAGAAATATTGCCTTGGCAATTAACCGTAAACAAGTTAAAGTACTAAAATTACTAATAGTAAAACTTAAATAAAATTAAAGTTAAATAAAAAAAATCTAAAAAACAATGTTTGTTCATTAAAATAAAGCTGAAAAATATCAGATAGAAAAATAAGATAGAAAATTTCTAAAATTTCTAAAATTTCTAAAAGTACTAAAATTAATAAAACTAAAAAAATAATTAAGGCTAAAAAATGTTTTTTTTTTTTGTTTTTTTTTTTAAAATGACAAAAGCACGAAATTACTAAAACTTAAACTAAAATGAAAACTAAAGAAAATGACAAAAGCAAAACATTTATAAAACTTAAACTAAAATTAAAGGCTTAAGTACTAATAAAAATCTCAATACAAAATAGTAATATAAAAAATATATGCTTTTGTTAACTGAAAAAAATAAACATGAGATGAAAAACTTAAGGCTAAACTTAAAATTAAAAATTATTTTAAATTTAAATAGTTTTAATAGTCTTAAATAGTAAAACTGAAATAAAATAAATAAATATAAAAAAACACAATGTTTGTTCATTAAAATAAAGCTGAAAAATATCAGATATAAACATTAGATGGCAAAAAAGTACTAAAAGTACTAAAATTACTAAAACTAAAAAATAAATAAATAAATAATTAAGGCTAAAAATATATTTTTAAAAAAATTACAAAAGCACAAAATGACTAAAACTTAAACCAAAATGAAAACTGGAAAAAAGAGCTCATTTAAAATATTGTATTTGTAAATCATGGCCATAGCAATGCAAGTTGCTTTGGATAAAAGCAACTACCAGATGCATAAATGTAAATAACATTTTATAACAAAAATTAAAAATGTCCTCAATTTTCTCATCCTCGTTTAACAAATCTCAAAGCCTCTGAGAGGGGTGATTTATTCTGCCAAAGACAAAATAGTACTATAAAGCTTCAAAAATGTCTTGTTCATACGTATTCTGAATCTTCTGAAGTCATTTGACAGTTTTGCATGAGAAACAGACCCAAAGTTAAGTCATTCATTGATAAATCTCCTCTTCTAAAGCATCATTTATCATCACATTTTTTCTTCTGTCACACAAAAATCAATGGCACGACATCAAATCCACTGTGATGCATCTAAAGGCATCGTTTTTCTCACTCCAAGCATCGTATGACTCGGAAAACATAATTTTTTTGCCCATATGGAAGAGATGCAAAAAGATTTTGCATGCAAATTTCCTCACAGAAATAACAGCACATGTGTCAGCAGTAAATGATGACAGAAGTCTCATTTTTGGCTGAATTATTCTTTTAATGCCGCAGATCAATTATTGTCTTCTGCATCATTACCTGACTCTGATATTTTGATCAATCAAAGCATCTTCGTTTAAGCCGCTCGATGCTAAACGCCTCAATCAATGCCGGCCAAAAGTAAACAAGCCATTTTCTGGTCTGCAGCACTAAAGCGGCTAAAAGACAAACTTAAGTTCGCAGTCATAAGTCCTGCGAGACGCGCGGCGAGAGCGCAGCCTTTCGGGCACGACGCAAGATGGACAACTTCTGCTCGCCTGTATCCCACTGAGAAGGACAAGAAAGATTAATGGAGTTTGTGAAACAGCCAGCATATTTCTTTATTTGGGGCACATATGCTGCGGAAGCGCCCACGGCGTTGTCCAGGGGTGGAGAATCAGTCTTCAGCGTCAGTTAGCGATGCGCTACGAGGCCCGGCGTCGCGCCGATGCCTCTATTTGACGCTGTATTGAACATCACTCTGAGGCTGTCAGGCGCTGGCCTTACGGCTTTATGAAATGTGCTTTTGCAACCAACACGTGAAATGCAATGTCCTTTCCTATTATTTCCCAAAGCGGCTGTGAAGTTGCTTTCTATAGAAATGTAATTTAGGCGCATTCAAGCTCCAGGAACTCAATGCAGGTGCCAAAACGGATGGGGGAAAATGCTTTTTTTCAGCATTGAATGCATTTACGAGTGTTCATGTATTTGTATAAGAACACGCAACATGTTTCATTTGATATATTCCTCTGCACTTCAACTTCAACTTTTCAACAATTTTAAGATTAGCTATTTTAAATGTTCGGTGTCATGTTGGAAACCCTTTCAGGCTCACAGAGACACCTAGTGCTCTAATAGTGGTTACTACTAGAGGACACAATCACCAAATTTAAAAGGGTGCCCATTTTCCACAAGTTGATATGATTCTTTATGGTCTTAATGAAAAGTCTATAATATACTTTGGTTAAAAATTCTCAATGGTTGTGTAAAACAACACCTTTTTTACCTTGCCAAAATCAGCTCTGCAAAAATCATGTCATTCTGGTCGTGGCTGCTTTAAATGCAAATGAGCTCTGCTCGCCCCGCCCCTCTCTTCTCTCTGTGGATTGATGCGTCTGTTTACTTTAGCCGCGTTTAGCCGCTAAACTTCAAAGATTCATAAAAAACGATTATACTCACTTCTGCTGTAAGTGAAGCTGGATCACGAATGATTCGTGCGAACATAGACGGATATATGTAGATCGGGAGGCGCATTCCCTTCACAAACAAACGTAATCCACTGCATCTTCAGCGGCTCAGATGTCAGGAGTAAATGACGACCACTATGTTCATTATTACATCCAGCAACACAACACCTCAATCGCTCAATCGGAGATATTCTTGTCTAACTTACATCCCTGCCCCGGCATCGAAAACAAAGAGGGCGGACTGTTGCAGCTGATCTGTGGTAAGACGCTCATGTCAATCAACTATCGTGGGAGTGGCCAATCAACTATCTCAGGCATCTGAGAATGGCTGGATTTTTTTTTTTTTTTTTTACAGATTAATTCTATTTTAACTAATAATTGTATCATTATAGGGTAGATGTGTACATACACTGCCAACACACATTAATGTTCAAACAACATGAAAAAGTGAACTTAGCATCCGATGACCCCTTTAAAGGACAGATTTAAAGGAACAGTTCACCCAAAACTGAAAATTAATTTGCTGAAAATATCCTCACCCTCAGGCCATCAAAGATGTAGATGAGTTTGCTTCTTCATCAGACTTGGAGAATTGTGTCATTCCATCACTTGCTCAACAATGGATCCTCTGCAGTGAATGGGTGCCGTCAGAATGAGAGTCCAAAAAGCTGATAAAAACATCACAATAATCCACAAGTAATCCACACCACTCCAATCCATCAATTAACATCTTGAGAAACCAAACGCTGTGTTCCATCCATTATTTTCTAACTTAGAACTAAAAATACGAGTCTATAATCCATAATAACGCTTCCTCCAGTGAAAAACACTTCCTCCATCTCATGTTGTCTCTAACATCAAAATCCAGCCACATATTTGTTTAGAGCTGTTTTGGACTCTTTTGACTTGTAAATGGTGCTTGATCTGTGCAGATTTCTCTCCTGATTCAGACCAGATGACTTCTTCATTGGAGGAAGCATTATTATAGACTCATAATTCAGCCAGAAGCAATGGTTTGAAGTTAAAAATATCTTAGTGATGGATTTGTTTCTTACAATCACTCTGCTTTTGACTTCTCAAGATGTGAACTGATGGACTGGAGTGGTGTGGATTACTTGTGGATTATTATGATGTTTTTATCAGCTGTTTGAACTTTCATTCTGACGGCACCCATTCACTGCAGAGGATCCATCTTTCTGAGCAAGCGATGCAATGCTACATTTTTCCAAACCTGATGAAGAAACAAACTCATTTACATCCCAAACTGGAAAATAACTGCAAAAACTGCTTGTTTAAATAATACAATTTCGGTCAAAAAATTGTTTCTCAATATTATAAACCTCACCTTCAGTCTAATAAATGATTTAAAAGGCAAAACGTGATGAATTTGTTGGACATTATTGGTGGAACTCTCAACTTCTCATATACATGGATCTAATGTGAAAAATGTGTAAAACTTTAAAATGACAACTAGAGAAAAGGACAAAAGCAAAACATTTCTAAAACTTTAAACTAAAATTAAAGGGTTAAGTGCTATTGCTATTACTAAAACTAAAACTGAAATAAAAGTGAAAATGCAAAATAGTAATTTAATAGTTTTAATAGTCTTAAATAGTAAAACTGAAAAAAAAAAAATAAATAAATATAAAAAAAACTATGTTTGTTCATTAAAATAAAGCTGAAAAATACCAACAAATGTCCAAACTATAAATTTATGGCATTCAGTTTTTTATTATTATTATTATTATTATTATTAATTTTTTTTATTTTATTTAATTATTTAATTTATTTTGATTAATTTTTATTTAATTTATTTTTTTTTTAGCTGGTTTTTATGTCTACATTGTATTTTTATTTATTTATTTATTTAGAAAGAAAGAAAGAAAGAAAGAAGTCTACCAGGGGTATGATGGGTTAGGGTGGGATCTAAATTTGCACAGTTGCTTTTTGTTTTATGTTACTGTTCCCAGAAGAAAATTCAATGAACAGTTGTTAACCAAAAAAAGGCGAAAAGTGATTATAAAAAAAAAAGGTGAAAAGGCGAAAAGAAACACATTACTGTCATTAATATTTATTACACATTTCTGCTGGAGAAAAATTCAAAAATACTGACTAAAAACTGTAATTGGTCATTAGAGTCAGTAGGTTTTGATACATTTGGAAATTACCAAAAAGTTCTCAAAAGGCTCTCATTTGCTATTCATGAGGTTAACACTATTAAATGAACTAGTGCAAAATGTGACGATGCACATGACCTGCTTTAATTACTACCTGTGAAACATCATGACTTCATTTAACATGTTTGCCATCATCATTTTAACTGTTGACACTCAAACTAAACAGCATGTGAGCCTTTAGCACATGAATATTTAATGAGGCCAGCACTGATTCGTTTATGATTCTAGCACTGCATGAATCAACCTACATGCCATATTTCATTTGCACAGTCCATTCAGTAGGCTGTAAAGTATTTATGTTTAGGTCCCGTCTAATTTATACATGTTTGGGAATATACTAGAAAGTTCCCTCGTCCTGAAGTCAGTGGAGATTTTGAATGTTTTTTTGTTCAAAGTCTGAAATAAGGTCTGTGGCGAACACTGTGGTAAAAATATCTCAAGATATTTTCATGCTTTATTTTACAACATATACATGAGTAATACTTTTTTTTTTTTTTACCTTTTGTTAACAAGTGTCAAATAGGACTACAGAAGTTGTGGGTGACTTTAAACATCATCAAGCCAAACAGATAAACTCATCTATTTACTAGTTGCCTTTACCTCCTTGTGGTGTTTATAATCAAGCTACTGTAAACTATTCTAACTTAATGGTGGTGATGATAAAGTCATGTGACTGTGATGTAGACTGTTTATATCCCATGTTTAGTTTTTCACTTCTGCACATTGTATTTAGGCTTCAAAATGTATAAAAATAAGAATCATACATTTTTGTTAGTCACAGTGCTTATTTTCTGTTTATTTTCTGGAAGCAGAATCAGTTTTATTTCAGTTTGTTTGACATACTATTTTAAATTAAATGTTATTTTAATTTTTTTTATTTAAAGTTTATTTAAAATTTCAGTACTTTGTTGTGTTTGCCATTTTATTATTATTATTTTTTTTTAAATATGTCTAGATAGATTTTAAGTTTTAGTTTATTTAGTTTTATTATTTAATGTGTTTTGTATTATTTCACTTAATGTTTACTTTAAATAATGTTTTTTTTTTTTTTTTTTTCTATGGTTTTAGTTTAGTTAATTATAATAACCTTAAGGAGAATTGAGTGATTTAATGGGTGAATTCTGGAATGCTAACAGAAATAGACATTATTTTTAATATCTATTTGAAATAGATTTAATTTTTATATTTTCTACTTCCATTTTTGCTCATTTTTATAGTTATTTTGTGTGTTTTTGATATTTTTATTAGTTTTTGCTTTTTTAAAATATGTTTATATTTTAATTAAGTTTTAGCTTTTAGTTTAAGACATAAAAGTTAAGTTTTAGTTTTTGTTATTTTAGTACTTCAACTTAAACTAAATAAAAATGAGAAATGTTGCTAGAATTTGTATTTTTTTTCTATTTTAGATAACTTTTTAAAACATTTATTAGCTTTTGCTTTTTTAAAATATGTCTGGTTTTAAGTTTTGGTTTTTGTTATTTTACTAATTGATAAAAAATATTGCCTTGGTAACTAGCTTTTTTAAATATATTTTTCTATATTTGAGTTACTATTTGCTTTTTTAAAAAATATGTCTAGTTTTAAGTTTTAGTTTTTGTTATTTTAGTATTTCAACTTAAACTAAACGAAAATGAGAAATGTTCCTACAATTTTTATTTTTTCTATATTTTAGATTTAAAAAAAAATACAAAAACAAGAAAAGTCTAGTTTTAAGTTTCTGTTATTTTAATACTTGATTGGCAACAAGCTTTTTTCAACATTTTTCTGTAGTTTAGTTAATATTTGCTTTTTTTTGCTTTTTTTTTTAAATATATGTCTAGTTTTAAGTTTATGTCATTTTAATACTTGATGAGAAATGTTGCCTTGGCAATTAGCTTTTATATATTTTTCTATATTTTAGTTAATATTTGCTTTTTTATGTCTATTTTTAAGTTTTAGTTTTTGTTATTTTAATACTTGATTGCCAACTAGGTTTTTTTTTTTTTTTTAAATATATTTTTCTATATTTTAGTTAATATTTGCTTTATTTTATTTATTTATTTATTTATTTATTTTAAATGTTTAGTTCTAATTTTTGGTTTTTGTTATTGGTTTTTGTTATACTTGATGAGAAATGTTGCCTTAACATCTAGCTTTTAAAATATATTTTTCTATAGTTTAGTTAATATTTGTTTTTTGTTTTGTTTTTTTTAAATATCTGTTTTTAAGTTTTAGTTTTTATTATTTTAATACTTGATTGCCAACTAGCTTTTTAAAATATAGTTTCCTATACTTTAGTTAATATTTGCTTTTTTTAGTGTCTAGTTTTAAGGTTTTTTGTTTTTTTTTTTTTAATTTTAATGCCAACTAGCTTTTTAAAATATATTTTTCTATATTTTAGTTAATATTTATAGTAAAGGAAACGTTTGGTGTGTGTGTGTGGTTTTAGATTTAGTTTTAGTTAACAATAGTAACCCTGAGCAGAACTGCATAATTTGACAGGTGAAAGGCACAGGAATGTTAACAGATGAGCTTTGCCAAATGAGCTTCTCAAGTCCACTTACTTGTATGTAATGTCTGATTTCCACAGGCACGGGCCGGCCGGCGCTCATGCTCTCAGTAAACCAGCTGATGTGCAGCACACGTCTGTCACGCATCTCTCCAAACCCCTGCTCCTCCAGCCAGTTCCAGAGCTCCTGCGCCTCGTTCCCCTCTGACACAATGTGTGTCACATCAGCGCTGCAAACCACACACACACACACAACAGATACACACCATTAGACGCATGTAATGGATCCCAGATCGTGTTGCACTTAAGTAGCTGTTTTCAAGCACCGTAATCCAGTTTCACATCTACTCTACGACTGATTGATTCTCACACACACACCCACACACTCTCATCCGACGGTTTTAATTTCTCTAGCGGTTCTCGTGATCAGATTATACTGTATGAAATCAAATTGGGTGGACTTTCACACATTGGGATGTGAATGTGATGTGTGTAATGATCAGAAGCACATGTATAAACACACACACACACACGGTCAGTCCTGAGCTTTCAGCACTTTGCTAAATGAAAGTGTCCGTCAGAGCAGTCAGCTAAACCAAATTACCCATGGTGCATCGCTCCCAATCAGACACATGGAGGTACAATAGCAGAACGGACAGGTGCCGCAGTGGATGTTTGAAATTAGCCGGAGAGCGTTTAAGGGAAATCGAGCGCTGTCGTAGCTTGCGAGACTAATTTTCTCACTCCTGTTTGGCAGCAGCGGGAAAATACTCTCATCTGTATTCTCTCGAAATGCAAATCTTGTTTGATTCATGAACAACAACAAAAAAAGGGAACCTTTTATGGTCTGACTATTTTATTATAATTACACAGCTTTACTATTAGAGTATTTATTAATATTTGGAATTAGCTTTTATTTTTATGTTTTCATTTTAATTTTCAGTTTTAGTATTTCAAGAACTTTAAGTTTTATCTAACATTTATATTTTTCAGCTTTATTTTAATGAACAAAAAAAAATCTGTTTATTTATATTTCTGTTTAGCTTAGCTTTAGTTTTTTTTTCACCAGTTTTACTCATTTCAATACTTCAAACTTACATCAGTTTATTGCCAAGGCAACAATTCTGATTTTCTTCTCAAATTTGTTCATCTTCTCGAAGTTTTTCATCTTTTTTTTCCGGTTAATTTTAAATAAACAAAAATGACATTTAATTTATTTTATTTTTACTTCAGTTTTAGTCATTTTAGTACTTCAGTTTTTGAAATGGCTGCCAAAGCATAGCCATTTAAAATGTAAATCTGGCTTATTTGACTGTACAACAAAAACCGGGCCCTTTTATGGTGTTTTTAGTATTATTATGCAGGCCTACCTACTATTAAAATAGGCCTATTTATTCATATTTAGAATTTTATTTTTATTTTTTCAGTTTTCATTTTAATTTAAGCTTTAGTAATTTTGTAATTTAGTCATTTTTTTATTTAGCTTTAATTTTTTAAATTTTAATTTTAAGTAATTTTAGTATTTCAAGAAGTTCCGTTTTAGTACATTTTAGGGTCCGTGTAACGGTTTGCAGTTCTTTGTTCAATTTGCACCATCAAAATTAATCAGATAAAAATTGGCTTCAAACTTTAATTTCCTGTTTTTTTCAAATACCTCACAAACGAATAATTGTCTCCCTGTTTAATTTTCTACTCTACAAGTTTAGGTTGTGGCATCCGAATAAGATTTTTGAATAAACATAAAACATGACTCGTTATTCTGATTTTCCATTTTTTTTGTGTTTTGCGCTCGCGGTTGGTCCGTACCGTTACCGCCGGGGGAGGGGATGAGGGGTTAGTTTACAGCTTGCAGCCAGTGGCGGTTCTACACTGAATTCACTCCACCTCCTTGTCCGCTTCATTTGGGAGAGGTGAACTGTACTCTGCGCTGCCGCTTTATGTATAAACAGGGTGCGATTTGCCGGTCTATGCATCCCTGCCTCTGCTGAATTATTTTTATCCCTGGTGGGGATAAAAACATCCTGCGAACCTGCTTCTAAGTCCCGATCTAAAACAAATGATTCGCAGTACGGGCTTGAAAGTCCCGTTTGAATCAAATGATTCGCGATACGCGCTTTAAAGTCCCGTTTGAATCAAACGATTCGCGATACAACTCATCCATCTTTTTGCCTTCTTTTTATTCAAGAAAAAAGACTTAACATTACGAAAATATTAACAAGTAAATCCAGATACACAAAATATTAAAGCAATCTTATACAGTAAAACAGAGTTCATCTTTTTGCCTTCTTGTATGAAGTGTGTCTACGCCCAGTCGTTGGCAATGACGCAGATTGTGTAGCTTCTTCTGTCAAGTACGTGCACCGCCACCTACTGGTCTTAATCTATTGTTAATCTATGTTTATTCTGGGTCACAGCCCTGCAGTATTCATCTTAAACCATAGTTAAACACCTGAAAAAACAGAGACAGTACTGAAGGTCAGTTAGATCTTCAAATATAAATTAAAATGTATCTAACATGAGCTTACATAAAAATGAGAAGTGAATTAATAGAACATAAGGCACTTGCATTGGTAATTACACACACAAAATATCGGATAAGAAGTAGCGATCACAGTCCTCTAATGGTTTAACAAATAAAAGGGGAACAAAGGTGAGCACAGGTGTCATTTATAAGGCCTGTGAAGGTATCCTATTCGGCATGACATTGGGTGGGTGGAGGGACTAAAAGGGCTTAGCACTTGCTCTGAGGATGCAGCACAGAAACAAAGAAAACTTTTAAATAACACCTGATTCAGCTATGAATCAGAATATTATTTGAAAACTACAGTGTGTTGGAGCAGGGATGTAACTAAACTCTGAAAGTCTGTGGCCTGGATTAGACAGCATTTCTTAAATTTGGAATATACTCATATTCCTGTTGTTCTTCATGGCTGTATATTCTGTCCCCTTACCTTAACCATACCCCTAAACATAAAAAAAAAAAAAACTTTATGCATTTTTTTTGGCTTAACAAATATATGAATAAAACAGATAAGTAAAGCATCATTCTGTATAACGTATAAGCTAATTTAGGTTCCCACGGAGACCCATGAGTCCCCATGAGCCAGTGCGCATTCAAGTTGCAGTCCCCATCGGGATAGAAAAACCGGAACACACACACACACAATATATAAATGGTGCGATTTGTGGAAAAAAGCAGAGGGGGGATGCTTTTGAAAACTTTTTCTCTTTCCATAGGCGGAGGTTGACCAAACTGTTAGTGTAATCTGTTACACACATTATATATCCGCACATTATATATCCGTATTTTTAGGCTACCAGGTGAGTGTCATGTCATAAAATGTTTTTAATACGACTGAAACTGTCTAACGTGATCACAATTTAATAAACACATTGTAAGTTGGGCCTATTAACTGTAATGATATCATTTCAAACAACGAATAAATTGTATAGATAAAGCGAGCAAACAACACAATATCAATGGAGCTTTTTGAAACTCCGAATCAGTAAACCACGGGTGTCGCAAAATGATTTACTGTTTCGAACCGCTTCAATCGGATCGCGAATCATTTGATTCAAAACTGGACTTTAAAGCGCGTATCGCGAATCGTTTGATTCAAAACGGGACTTTAAAGCGCGTATCGCGAATCGTTTGATTCAAAACGGAACTTTAAAGCGCGTATCGCGAATCATTTGATTCAAAACGGGACTTTAAAGCGCGTATCGCGAATCATTTGATTCAAAACGGGACTTTAAAGCGCGTATCGCGAATCATTTGATTCAAAACGGAACTTTAAAGCGCGTATCGCGAATCATTTGATTCAAACGGGACTTTAAAGCGAGTATCGCGAATCATTTGATTCAAACGGGACTTTAAAGCGCGTATCGCGAATCATTTGATTCAAAACGGGACTTTAAAGCGCGCATCGCGAATCATTTGATTCAAACGGGACTTTAAAGCGAGTATCGCGAATCATTTGTTTCAAACGAGACTTTAAAGCCCGATTGCGAATCATTTGCTTCAGCAGAGGCAGGGATGCATAGACCGGCAAATCGCACCCTGCTTATACATAAAGCGGCAGCGTTCTGGGTCCACTGCAGGCTATAAACTAATCCCTCATCCCCTCCCCCGGCGGTAATAGAACGGACCAACCGCGAGCGCAAAACACAAAAAATGGAAAATCAGAATAACGAATCATGTTTTATGTTTGTTCAAAAATCTTATTCGGATGCCACAACCTAAACTTGTAGAGTAGAAAATTAAACAGAGAGACGGTCCGTGTAACGGTTTGCAGTTCTTTGTTCAATTTGCACCATCAAAATTAACCAGATAAAAATTGGCTTCAAACTTTGATTTTCCGTTTCTTTTTCTCAAATACCTCACAAACGAATAATTGTCTCTCTGTTTAATTTTCTAGTCTACAAGTTTAGGTTGTGGCATCCGAATGAGATTTTTGAGCAAACATAAAACACGACTCGTTATTCTGATTTTCCAATTTTTTGTGTTTTGCGCTCGCGGTTGGTCCGTACCATTACCGCCGGGGGAGGGGATGGGGAATTCGTTTACAGCCAGCAGCGGACGCAGAGCGCTGCCGCTTTATGAATAAGCAGGGTGCGATTTGCCAGTCTATGCATCCCTACCTCTGCTGAATTATTTTTATGCCTGGTGGGGATAAAAACATCCTGCGAACCTGCTTCTAAGTACCGATCTAAAACAATTGATTCGCAGTACGGGCTTTAAAGTCCCGTTTGAATCAAATGATTCGCGATATGCGCTTTAAAATTCCCGTTTTGAATCAAATGATTCGCGATACGCGCTTTAAAATTCCCGTTTTGAATCAAATGAATCGCGATACGCGCTTTAAAGTCTAGTTTTGAATCAAATAATTCGCGATACGCGCTTTAAAGCCCAGTTTTGAATCAAATAATTCGCGATACGCGCTTTAAAGTCCCGTTTGAATCAAATGATTCGCGATACGCGCTTTAAAGTCCAGTTTTGAATCAAATAATTCGCCATACGCGCTTTAAAGTCCAGTTTTGAATCAAATAATTCGCCATACGCGCTTTAAAGTCCAGTTTTGAATCAAATAATTCGCCATACGCGCTTTAAAGTCCAGTTTTGAATCAAATAATTCGCGATACGCGCTTTAAAGTCCCGTTTGAATCAAATGATTCGCGATACGCGCTTTAAAGTCCCGTTTTGAATCAAATGATTCGGGATACGCGCTTTAAATCCCTGTTTGAATCAAATGATTCGCGATACGCGCTTTAAATTCCCGTTTGAATCAAATGATTCGCGATACAACTCATCCATCTTTTTGCCTTCTTGTATGAAGTGTATCTACGCCCAGTCGTTGACAATGACGCAGATTGTGTAGCTTCTTCTGTCAAGAGCGCACACGGCCAGCTACTGTTCTTAAACTATTGTTAATCTATGTTTATTCTGGGTCACAGCCCTGCAGTGTTTATCTTAAACCCTAGTTAAACACATCTAAAAAGAACAGAGACATGCTGAAGGTCAGCTAGATCTTCAAATATAAATTAAAATGTATCTAACATGAGCATACATAAAAATGAGAAGTGAATTAATAGAACATAAGGCACTTGCATTGGTAATTACACACACAAAATATCGGATAAGAAGTAGAGATCACAGTCCTCTAATGGTTTAAGAAATAAAAGGGGAACAAATGTGAGTACAGGTGTCATTTATAAGGCCTTTGAAGGTATCCTATTCGGCATGACATTGGGTGGGTGGAGGGACTAAAAGGGCTTAGCACTTGCTCTGAGGATGCAGCACAGAAACAAAGAAAACTTTCAAATAACACCTGATTCAGCTATGAATCAGAATATTATTTGAAAACTACAGTGTTTTGGAGCAGGGATGTAACTAAACTCTGAAAGTCTGTGGCCTGGATTAGACGGCATTTCTTAAATTTGGAATATTTCTTCATGGCTGTATATTCTGTCCCCTTACCTTAACCATACCCCTAGACATTAAAAAACTCTATGCATTTTTTTGGGTTTAACAAATATATGAATAAAATAAATAAATAAGTAAAACATCATTCTGTATAACGTATAAGCTAATTTAGGTTCCCACGGAGACCCATGAGCCAGTGCGCATTCAAGTTGCAGTCCCCATCTGGATAGAAAAACCCGAACACACACACACATATATATATATATATATATATATATATATATATATATATATATATATATATGGTGCGGTTTGTGGAAAAAAGCAGAGGGGGGATGCTTTTGAAAACTATTTTCTCTCTCCATAGGCGGAGGTTGACCAAACTGTTAGTGTAATCTGTTAACAACGCACATTATATACCCGTCTTTTTAGGCAAGTAACAGGTAATGAGTGTCACGTCATGAAATGTTTTTAATACGACTGAAACTGTCTAACGTGATCACAATTTAATAAAAACATTGTAAGTTAGGCCTATTAATTCTAATGATTTAATTCCAAACAACGAATAAATTGTAAAGATAAAGCGAGCAAACAACACAATATCAAAGGAGCTTTTTGAAACTCCGAATCAGTAAACCACGCGCGTCGCAAAATGATTTACTGTTTCGAAGCGCTTCAGTCGGATCGCATATCATTTGATTCAGAACGGGACTTTAAAGCGCGTATCTCGAATCATTTGATTCAAAGCGGGACTTTAAAACGCGTATCGCGAATCATTTGATTCAAAACGGGAATTTAAAGCGTATATCGCGAATAATTTGATTCAAAACGGGACTTTAAAGCGCGTATCGCGAATCATTTGATTCAAAACGAGAATTTTAAAGCGCATATCGCGAATCATTTGATTCAAAACGGGACTTTAAAACGCGTATCCCGAATCATTTGATTCAAAACGGAAATTTTAAAGCGCGTATCGCGAATCATTTGATTCAAAACGGGACTTTAAAGCGCGTATCGCGAATCATTTGATTCAACACGGGACTTTAAAAAGCGTATCGCGAATCATTTGATTCAAAACGGGACTTTAAAGCGCGTATCGCGAATCATTTGATTCAAAACGGGACTTTAAAGCGCGTATCGCGAATCATTTGATTCAAAACGGGACTTTAAAAAGCGTATCGCGAATCATTTGATTCAAAACGGGACTTTAAAGCGCGTATCGCGAATCATTTGATTCAAAACGGGACTTTAAATCGCGTATCGCGAATCATTTGTTTTAGATCGGGACTTAGAAGCAGGTTCGCAGGATGTTTTTATCCCCACCAGGGGATTCAGCAGAGGCAGGGATGCATAGACCGGTAAATCGCACCCTGCTTATACATAAAACGGCAGCGCTCTGGGTCCGCTGCTGGCTGTAAACGAATCCCCCATCCCCTCCCCCGGCGGTAATGGTACGGACCAACCGCAAAACACAAAAATTGGAAAATCAGAATAACGAGTCGTGTTTTATGTTTGTTCAAAAATCTTATTCGGATGCCACAACCTAAACTTGTAGAGTAGAAAATTAAACAGGGAGACAATTATTCGTTTGTGAGGTATTTGAAAAAAACGGAAAATGAAAGTTTGAAGCCAAATTTTATCTTGTTAATTTTGATGGTGCAAATTGAACAAAGAACTGCAAACCGTTACACGGACCGAGAGACAATTATTCGTTTGTGAGGTATTTGAAAAAAACGGAAAATGAAAGTTTGAAGCCAGATTTTATCTGGTTAATTTTGATGGTGCAAATTGAACAAAGAACTGCAAACCGTTACACGGACCGAGAGACAATTATTCGTTTGTGAGGTATTTGAAAAAAACGGAAAATGAAAGTTTGAAGCCAGATTTTATCTGGTTAATTTTGATGGTGCAAATTGAACAAAGAACTGCAAACCGTTACACGGACCTTTTAGAATTTTTTTTTGTTTTATCTAATATGTTTATATTTTCAGCTTTATTTTTTAATTAACCAAAAAACACAACAGCTTATTTATATTTCTGTTTCCATTCAGTGTTGCTAATTTCAATAGTTCAACTTAAACTTATTTCTCATTTTCTTCTCAAGTTTTTCATCAAAATTTTTTTAAATAAATAAATAAATTATATTTATATATATACAGTATATAAATTATATATATATACACATATATATATATATATATATATATATACAGTACTGCTTGAAAGTTTGTGAACCCTTTAGAATTTTCTATATTTCTGCATAAATATAATGCAAAACATCATCAGATTCATACAAGTCCTTAAAGTTGACAAAGAGAATCCAATCAAACAAACAAGACAAAAATATATACTTTGTCGTTTAGTTATTGAGAAATGATCCAGTGTTTAATATTTGGGAGGTGCAAAAGTATGTGAATCTTTGCTTTTAGTATCTGTTGTGACCCTTTTTTTGAAGCAATAACTGCAGGTCACATTTTTTGTAACTGCTGATCAGTCCTGCACAATGACTTGTAGGAATTTTATCCCATTTTTTAGTACAGAAACACTTGAACCCTGTGATGTTGGTGGGTTTCTTCCTAAGAACTGCTTGCTTCAGGTCCTTCCACAACATTTCAGTTGGATTCAGGTCCGGACTTTGACTCAATCCTTCTAAACATTACCTTTGTTCTTGTTTAACCATTTTTTGGTAGAATGACTTGTGCGCTAGGGGGCGTTCTCTTGCTGCATGACCCACTTTCTTTTTAGATTTTAGTTCTCGGACAGATGTCCTGACATTTTCCTTTAGAATTTGCTAGTATATTTCAGAATTTATTGTTCCATCAATGATGGCAAGTTGTCCTGGCCCAGATGCAGCAAAACAGGCCCAAACCATGATACCACCACCACCATGTTTCACAGATGGGAGAAGGTTCTTCTTATGTTGGAATGCAGTGTTTTTCTTTCTCCAAACATAACACTTTTTATTTAAACCAAAAATTATATTTTGGTCTCATCCATCCTCAAAACATTTTTCCAATAGCCTTCTGACCTGTCCACATGATCTTTATCAAACTGCAGACAGGCAGCAGTGTTTTTTGGAGAGTTGTGGCTTTCTCCTTGCAACCCTGCCATGCACAGCATGGTTGTTCATTGTTCTCCTGGTGATGGACTCATGAACTTTAACATTAACCAATGTGAGAAAGGCCTTAAGTTGCTTAGAAGTTATCCTGGGGTTCTTTGCAACCTCGTAAACTATTATACATCTTGCTTTGGAGTGATCTCTTGCTTTGAAATGACAATGTATATATTTTCATCTCATTTGTTTAATTGGGATCTCTTTGTCAGTTTTGCAAACTTGTAATAAAATCTGATGAACTTTTTGATATGTATGAAGAAATATAGAAAATTCTAAAGGGTTCACAAACTTTCAAGCAGCACCGTATATATATATATAATTTTAGTAATATATATATATATATATATATATATATATATATATATATATATATATATATATATTATTATTTATTTATTTATTTATTTATTTTTTGTCATTTTAGTACTTCAGTTTACAGATTGGCTGCCAAAGCAACATTTATCATTTTTAATCTAAGGTTTTCTATTTAACTTTAATTTCAATTTAAATTTAAGTTTCAGTTTTATTTTTAGTAATGTTATTTCTTACATTTTTTTTAATTAGTTTAACATTAATTGAATTAACGTTTCTAATTTTTAATCTAAGTCTATAATATTTAATTTTATTTTTTAGCTTTATTTGAAAAAATTAACTTGTTTTTTTATATTTCTATTTAGTTTTAATTCATTTTTTATTTCAGTTTTAGTCATTTTAGTACTTAAACATTTTATTACAGTTAAATGCCAAGACAACATTTTTTTTTTATTTTCTACTGAGTTTAGGTTTTTTTTATCTAATTTTATTTTTATTTCCCTTTATTTCAATAAACAAAAACTGTCAGTAATTTTAGTGCTTAAACTTGTTTCAGTTACTTGCCAAGGCAACATTTATAATTTTCAATCTAAGTTTTTCATCTACACGTATATTTAATTTTATAGCTTTATTTCAGTTAATGAAAACATTTTTAATAGCACGATTAAACAATAACACACTGGTTTGGCTAGAAAGCAGAGAAACGACAGAGAGTGACAAAAACAAATCCAACATTTTTGCAGTTTCTAAAGAAAATATTACTGCCGTTTATGCAAAACTTCACCAGAATGATAAGGTGTTAGCCAGGGCGTTGATATGCGGTTGCCAAAGTCAAATGAGCTCTGTACATTCACTGCATGACTCATTTGTCTATTTTTATTTCTCCGAAAGGAATTTTAGCAGAAGCATCCAAGCTGATACTGAGCAATGAACGAGCATCCTGTGAGCAGTGACATTTTCCTCTTACATCAACCTCCAGTGGAAGCCAATCACGCTTTGATTGATTCAAACAGCTTCAGTATAACATAAGATGTGCATTATGAATGTTACAACACCTAATCTCCAGCACTTCCCGTGCAGTCTCTATCACGACACGCACAAATATACCCGGGGATTTATTATGGGGCATTGTATTATCAGACTCGTACTGATATCAAATCCTCACTGGCTTATAAAATGTCAGTTTTCAGCTCATCACGACGGGTTTCCTGTGGTTGGCTGCAGACAGCAGCGCGCAGCCGTAGGCCGCTCGAGCTCAAGCTGCATTTCTGGGAATGGTGCCATCGCTCAGCTGGGTACGGCACGCTACGCTACGGCAAACTGCTGGCTGCTGTTATGCCCGTCTACCCAAACAACTCCCACTGGTGCTTCTCCACCTGCACAAACTGGCAGCAACAGTCCTGGATCGCTTCTGACCAAGCAGCCATGAAGACAAGAATAACAGACGACACTTCGCGAGCGATGTTCAGCGCATTACACACTGATATTTTGCTTTCGACTTCAAAACAAGTTTGGTTCTGTCTTGAAGCGACTGATTAATTCTGTTAATCAATAGCTGCGTGATGAGGTTTTAATAGATGGTTTCTGTGCTATTATTACGACGTCATTTTCTGTGCAACCTACTGTCTAGAAACTCATCGAGACTCCAGCCGCCCCAGTCATTATCACTGTGATTAGCATAAAATTGTATGCAAATTAAAATATTTTATTACACAGTGAAAAATAGAGCTTTTAATTGTTTGCCAAAGAGATGTACGTCACTTACTGTCTCTAAATAGGGAAAATATCTCTGCTGGGATCTGAAGGGCTCTGAGTGGGATTTAAAGGAACAAACAAACACAGCAAATGTTTTCACACTACGTGGTTCATCAGTTTTACATAAAATTACCTAAAATGAAGTGCGGTCTTTGGTTTTTTTTTTTTTTTTTTATGTTTTTTAAGCTAAACCAGCTACACTCTTAAAAATAAATATGCTTTACGATGCCATAGAAGAACGTTTTTTTGTCTAAATGGTCCAAGAACCTTTAACATCTGAAGAAACTTTTTGTTTCACAAAAGGTTCTTTGTGGTGAAAGAAGGTTCTTCAGATTCTAAAAAGGTAAGAAAAAGATGGTTCTTTAAAGAACCTTTGACTAAATGGTTCTTTGTGGAACCAAAAATGGTTCTTCTATGGCATTGCTGTGAAGAACCATTCAAAGCACCTTTATTTTTTAAGAGTGTAGTAAATCCTGTGTTGAGATTTTCCAACTTCTGTTTAAATTCTGTTCAAATTGCTTAAAAAAAATGTTGAGTCAATGGTTTAATGCTTACATTTGCTGTAAATTTACTCACCCTCAGATCAAGATATAGGTGACTTGTTTCTTCAGTTGAACAGTAAAGAAGATTTTTAGCTGAAACTGTGTGATTCATAATCCAAGTCAGCTGCTACATGTTTTTGAGAATTAAAAAAGTATTTTAAGGATTAAAAAATAGCTCTAGCTCTAGCACCTGATGATATAATGAGGTTTTAAGAATCTAAACGATCAGTCTGTGCAAGAAACTAAATGTTATTTAAAACATTATTAGCCTACCTGTAATCGATTGCCTCAGGCAAATGGTCTGGACTAGGGTTGCCAGGTTTTCACAACAAAACCCGACCAATTGCTACTCAAAACTAGCCGGGGTTTCTCTTAAAAAAAAATCACTTTCCAGGGGATAAAATACGTGTTTTTTTGCCGGGGTTCCCCTGGTAAATTCACATTTTAGGAGCTAAATATGACATTACTGGGGTCGACTCAACCTGCAGACTTCAAAAACAACCCACTCCAACATTGTTAAAGTACCCCAATTCCGCCGGAAAACTGCAGACTTGGCAACACTGGTCTGGGCTCACATTACAACATCGAGCAGAGTTTCCAGGACTTCTTTACAATCCGCGTACTGAAAAAACAACCCACAGCAACAATATAGAAGCAGCCCAATTTCGCGGGAAAAACTGCGGATTTGGCAACCCTAGTATTGAGTGCCAGCAGCTGCATTTTCCATTACCCTTCAAATTGCGCAAAATGAAAATACTGCTAATGGAAATACGTCACTTTTGCAAAAACTCCCATATATCGCAAAAAAGTTTTTATGCTCGCATGAGGTGGTTTTTCAGGCAATTCAAAAAAGGAATATTTCGCAAAACTGCAATGGAAACAGCTTTTTCGCATTAAAAGTCACATGATCATTCTTTAACGTAGGGTACGTTACGACGTGGCTAAAGGCACACCTTAAGAAAAAATATCCTGTTTACTGTGCCTAAAATGTATAATTGCGGAAAAAATATACACAATATATATGGAGCAACAGATTTTGTGTGAAAATAAATCATACAAGTCATTTATTTTATTTAAAAACCTTGTTATTTTGTTAAAAAAAAAATCTATCAGGTGGCAAGGAGGGCCTTTAAACCCACACGGGGGACAAAAGGCCTTACAGTATTGATATAAATACTTTAGCTAAAATATTGTGTTTTTTTTTTTAAAATAATGTCTAAGTTAATACTTGTTCAAAACAATCACTTTAGCAATTTTTTGTACTATTTTCTGCTCATTTAAAAAATATATATATATATAATTTTTGTTCAATAAATACATTGTCATTAAAAAGTTTATATAATATATATATATTTTAAACTACAGAAACAAAATTATTTTAAAAAGTAAAGATTCTGAAAGCATTGAAGAAGACCCCATAATAATTTAGACATAATTTAGATTTACAGTAGTAACAATGTGATATTTTATTATATGATATAATTGATAACATGTTTTAAATATGATGGTTTCATTCTAAAAATGGTGATTATCTCTCAGAAGGTCACCCAACATAATATATGAAATTTACCATCAGAATCTAACCATGTCATGTCAACAAACAGAAGTCAGCCATCTATTAACTATCATGTGTGCCTTTTAGCCCCAACAGCAAGGGCACTTTTTACCCCAAATACCATATTTTCACATATTCTTTTGTTATTTAAAAAGCTGCTGCTTTAATTATCTTAAACAAACCTGAAAATCATTAAGAAGACATTTGTCTCAAAACATATGCATTCATTTTAGCGATTCACGCTTGCTACTTAAATCTACAACATTTTAAAAAACATCAAATATTAGATCAAATAAGCACAGAATCGACTTTGCGCTGCTGCCTGCAATTGCATCAAGAATCAGACATATTTGCACGTGCATCTTGAAAAGCGAATGTTTTGGAAAGTGCTACACCATGTTTTTGTGCCATCTAGTGGTTTAGACAAAAATAGTATCAATATATAATAAATAAATAAATAATATATCGCTGCAAAGGTACCGACCCAGTGTTTACAAAGTGAACGTCCTTTAAAAAAAAAAACGCCCTTTAAAAAAAAAAGTTCTACAGCGATGTAGAACGATTTTGAAGTTGAAGAAGAAAACGAGATGGGAGTTTTTGACATACCCTAAATGTACTGACCCAGATTACACAGACTACGCATGCGCATTGCAGAGACGAGACAAGATGAGTGTTTAAAGTTAAAAAGTATATAAATTGTCAATTTGTTTTGAAAGTGACCTAGATAAGACCCTTCTTCCTCAGCTGGGAAGCTGCATTTGAACTTTGGGGGCACCATTGAAGTCCATTATATGGAGATCATTCCTGAAATGTTTTCCTCAAGAAACATAATTTCTTTACGACTGAAGAAAGAAAGACATGAACATCTTGAATGACAAAGGGGTAAATAAATTACCTGTACATTTTTGTTCTGGAAGTGAACTTTTCCTTTAAGAATACAAATTATTTCAGGAAAATAAAACACTTGCCATATGCAACTCAGCACAGATCTACAAGTTACTCAGTCAAAACTCACTTTCTGACACCCGACAGTCACTCAGACTCGTAATGAGCCAAAATACTGGTGTAACTGATGATGAATGAACTCATTCAGCACTCCAGTTCCTCCAACAGTCACTGAACTGAGGAAACAACATTATAGGCTACATAATTTTTGCACCTCAGGGAGCTTGAGGATGTTGGATGCAGGGTTGCCAAGTCCGCCCTTTTTCAACGGAACTGGGCTAGTTTTAAATTGTTGATGTGGGTGAATTTTCCCCCATGCGTTAAAGGTTTGAAATATTTCACAAGTTACATTTGACTGAAATTCTTTTATTTAAATATTTTGCATTCTACCTATAACAAAACTGCGTTAAATGTTAGGTTTTGTGAAGGAGGCCCACTGGTAGGATGCATTTGAGTTGTGTTTATGATCAATGTGCATAATAAAATAATTTAGGTATGTAAATGACATATTTTGAGTTTTGATATTTGGGATATGGGTATTGCTCTACTCAGGCCAGTTTTTGGCCATTGGGCTAGTTTTGTCATGCAGACCTGGCAACCCTGGCTGTATGGAGCAGGGCAGATGTTTTCAGGTTAGAAATGTAACGTACGTTTTCCAGCTCAACTAAATTTTTTTGATTTCTATAAAAAAGCACAGGATCCCATTCCCAAGATCGACGAGCAGGTAATATGAGCATGCGTGAACCGAGAACTTGATTGAAGGGGCCAAATTAATGTTTTTATGGTTTCTGAACTGATAAATGCTAGTTTATTTCTTTTATATGCTTTAGACATGTAAAACATCCACATTTCACATCATTATTTGGTGCTTTAATAATATAACTGCATATATGTTACATCATTGCGTGTAAACTAAATTAATTTGATCCAGTTCATTTAAGAACTAGTTTGTGTAAAAGAATCGTATTTCCCTGTTTGCCTGAGGCTCTGGATTACAGATAATAATGTTGTAAATAACATTCAGTTTCTTGCACAAACCAACTGTTTTGCTGCATAAGTCTTCAATATAATGTCAGGAGCCACTGGTATTAATTTTGAGTTCCTTGTTATGCTTTTTGTTTTATTCTCAAATACAGGAAGTCACTTATGTATGCCTAAAACTCTTCTTTACTGTTCAGCTGAAGAAATAAACTCACCTACATCTTGAATGGCCTGGTGGCAAGTAAATTAACAGCAAATTTTCATTTTTGGGTGAACTCCCCCTTTAACCCGGGCTGTAATAATGCTAAAATTATTGCATCTGGGATATGAATTAGGTCACAGTCTCACCTCATCCACTCGGTTGTTTTCTGCGTCACGTACCTGAGAGCGTCGTCTACGCAGAAGCCCTTTGATCTGGCGAGATTAGACAGAAAATTCCTCCTGCTTTTCCCCATCCTCCTCTCCACCAGGTACAGAGTCACATCCCTGAACTTCACCTCCTCACGACCCCGAGCGAAGGCAACTTCAGGCCGCCGACGCTTTCGAGTGGGAAGAGCTGTCGGAAACATCGCTGAACCAGGGCCTGGGGCTTCTGTCGCGTATTCTCCAAAGTTGCATGGGGTGATGTCTTATTTTTCTTTGAAAGACAAAACTGGCAGTTGGTGTGGCGTGTTTGTTTATGGTTTTGGCAAAGAGTAGAAGACTCTTACAACAGGTGCTTTTGATTTGGCACTCGTACTGATAGGGCACTGCCAAAACTACCACGAACAGATGGATGCAGAACACCAGGTCACGGGGAAGAAAAAAGGAAAACAATATCAGCACTGAGGGGAAAGTTGAATAAATAGCACAGAGTAGCTTATGTTTTCACAAACTCACTGGTATGGCAGAGTGACACTGCAGGCCTTTATACCACATAATCACACACATTAAAGGCTGATTCTTTAATTAAGGTCACTTTTAATGTATAAAATTGCTTTGCTTTGTTTGGAAATGACATTTAGCAAAGCTACCCATCTCAGATATTAATATTTTCATCATTTACTCTTCGTCATGTTGTTCCAAACTTGTACGTCCTTCACAAAGGGCAACAAAAGAAGATATTTTAAAGAACATTGATAACCAGACAATACTAAAACACATTGACTTCTAGCCTCGGTTTTATAGACAAGGCTTAAGCCTTGTCCCAGACTAAAAATGTAAGTCAGAGCTGTTTTAACTGAAAGAAACTTAACAAAGTGCCTTTATTTTGTCTCAAGATGCACACCAATTATGTTTTTTTTCTAAGCCATGTTTATAAAAAAAAACTTGCTTAAATATCCTAATTGAACTAAGGCCTAATCGTGGCTTAGTGTAAACCCAGTCTGTGAAACCTGGATGTTATGTATGGACAAAAAAAAATATATATATAAAATATCTTTTTTGTGTTCCAGAGGAAAATCAACAAATGATAACAAAAGAAATTATAACAAAAGTTTTTTGGGTGAACTATCCCTGTAAAATCTTAAAACAAGTCGTGCAACTGTCACTTCTTGTTTTTGTGGTAAATAATTAATTTTTATCTGCAAAAATGTTTTCAAAAACACCTGTCATGATGATAATGATCTTTAAAAAAAAATTCTAAATGCAACTTAAGTAACTTAAGTTTTTAACTTTACTTGATTATCCATACACAATTTTGTAGAAAATCATGTTCAAATGCTTCATCAGACTTTTGAGGAACGCTTGTTTATTTTTTAAACATCATTGCACATTGTATTATGCTTTGATCATCAAACTAAGCATTTAAATCTCATGCAAAGACATTATGTGGAGATATAGAGTCATGACTGATATTTATATCAATGTAAGTATGTGCTGTACTGTTATGAAGGTCTCTGAATAAAACTGAGCTGTTTTTTCCTACATATATTTTTTTTAGAAAATCATGTTAAAATGCTTAATCAGACTTTTGAGGAACGCTTATTTCTTAAACATCATTCCACATTGCATTATATGTTGTAACACTCAAACTAAGCGTTTAAATCTCATACTAAGACATTATTTAGTGATATAGAGTGATGACTGATATTTATATCAATGTAAGTATGTGCTGTACTGTTATGAAGGTCTCTGAATAAAACTGAGCTGTTTTTTCCTCCATTTTCTCACTATAACAGATTATATGAACTGTAAAAACAATTATATATCAAATTTAATATTCAACAAAAAACAATGCAAAGGTCAAGATTCCACTTCTATTCAAGGTCAAGCTATTATTTCAGACTAAACGGGAGGATACCTTCACTGTAAATTGAGACACTTTTGCTAATAAGATGACTGGGGAAAATGGCCCAATTATCCTAAGTCAACCCTATTGCACTATAAAACAAAAGTATGTCATGATGATGATGATGTTAAAAAAAAAAAAAAAATCTAAATGCAACTTAAGTAACAAGTTTACTTGATTATTCATACACAATTTTTTAGAAAATCATGTTCAAATGCTTCATCAGACTTTTGAGGAATGCTTGTTTATTTCGTAAAAAAAAAAAAAAAAAAAAAAAAAACTTTTTGTTAAGTTTGAGTCACTGAATTAAACTGAACTGTTTTTTCCTCTATTTTCTCACTATAACAGATTATATGAACTGTAAAAACAATTATATATCAAATTTAAAACTTAACAAAAAACAATGCAAAGGTCAAGATTCCACTTCTATTCAAGGGCAAGCTGTTATTTCAGACTAAACAGAAGGATACCTTCACTGCAAACTCATCCTCTTCTATAGCACAAGAGTAAGTGTGCAATATTAGCCTAAAGAAAGACATAAACAGATGCAAACATTGCAAAACCATTAGAAATAGGTCTTTAAACCAAGCACCTTTGACATAAAAGTAAATTGAGACACTTTTGCCATTGTGATGACTGGGAAAATGGCCCAATTGTCCTAAGTCAACCCTATTGCACTATAAAACAATAGTATGTCATGATGATAATGATGTTAAAAAAAAAAAAAATCTAAATGCAACTTAAGTGACAAGTTACTTGATTATTCATACACAATTTTTAGAAATCATGTTCAAATGCTTCATCAGACTTTTGAGTGATATGAGTGTTCATATCTTAAATAAAAACAAAAATAAAAATAACTTTTGCTGTAATGTTATGAGGTCACTGAATTAAACTGAACTGTTTTTTCCTCTATTTTCTCACTATAACAGATTATATGAGCTGTAAAAACAATTTATATTTCAAATTTAATACTCAACAAAAAACAATGCAAAGGTCAAGATTCCACTCTATTCAAGGTCAAGCTGTTATTTCAGACTAAACGGAAGGATACCTTCACTGCAAACTCATCCTCTTCTATAGCACAAGAGTAAGTGTGCAATATTAGCCTAAAGAAAGACATAAACAGATGCAAACATTGCAAAACCATTAGAAATAGGTCTTTAAACCGAGCACCTTTGACATAAAAGTAAATTGAGACACTTTTGCTCATATGACGGGGACAAATGGCCCAATTATCCTAAGTCAACCCTATTGCACTATAAAACAAAAGTATGTCATGATGATGATGATGTTAAAAAAAAAAAAATCTAAATGCAACTTAAGTACACAAGTTTACTTGATATTCATACACATTTTTAGAAATCATGTTCAAATGCTTCATCAGACTTTTGAGTGAATGCTTGTTCATTTCTTAAAATAAATAATAACCTTTGTTGTTAAGTTTGAGGTCTCTGAATAAAACTGAGCTGTTTTTTCCTCCATTTTCTCACTATAACAGATTATATGAGCTGTAAAAACAATTTTATATTTTAAATTTAATACTCAACAAAAAACAATGCAAAGATCAAGATTCCACTTCAAGGTCAAGCCATTATTTCAGACTAAACGGAAGGATACCTTCACTGCAAACTCATCCTCTTCTATAGCACAAGAGTAAGTGTGCAATATTAGCCTAAAGAAAGACATAAACAGATGCAAACATTGCAAAACCATTAGAAATAGGTCTTTAAACCAAGCACCTTTGACATAAAAGTAAATTGAGACACTTTTGCTATTAAGATGACTGGGGAAAAATGGCCCAATTGTCCTAAGTCAACCCTATTGCACTATAAAACAAAAGTATGTCATGATGATGATGATGTTAAAAAAAAAAAAAAATCTAAATGCAACTTAAGTAACAAGTTTACTTGATTATTCATACACAGTTTTTTAGAAAATCATGTTCAAATGCTTCATCAGACTTTTGAGGAATGCTTGTTCATTTCTTAAAAAAAAAAAAAACCTTTTTGTTAAGTTTGAGTCACTGAATTAAACTGAACTGTTTTTTCCTCTATTTTCTCACTATAACAGATTATATGAACTGTAAAAACAATTATATATCAAATTTAAAACTTAACAAAAACAATGCAAAGGTCAAGATTCCACTTCTTCAAGGTCAAGCCATTATTTCAGACTAAACGGGAGGATACCTTCACTGCAAACTCATCCTCTTCTATAGCACAAGAGTAAGTGTGCAATATTAGCCTAAAGAAAGACATAAACAGATGCAAACATTGCAAAACCATTAGAAATAGGTCTTTAAACCAAGCACCTTTGACATAAAAGTAAATTGAGACACTTTTGCCATTGTGATGACTGGACAAAATGGCCCAATTGTCCTAAGTCAACCCTACTGCACTATAAAACAATAGTATGTCATGATGATGATGATGTTAAAAAAAAACAAATCTAAATGCAACTTAAGTAACAAGTTTACTTGATCAATCATACACAGTTTTTAGAAAATCATTACAAAGCATTCATTAGCTGTATTGAGTGATGACTGATCATTCTTATAAAAATAAACAATAATAAAACTGTTTGTTAAGTTTGAGGTCACTGAATTAAACTGAACTGTTTTTTCCTCCATTTTCTCACTATAACAGATTATATGAGCTGTAAAAACAATTATATATCAAATTTAAAACTTAAAAAACAATGCAAAGGTCAAGATTCCACTTCTATTCAAGGGCAAGCCATTATTTCAGACTAAACGGGAGGATACTGTCACGGAGGCTTGACGAGAGATGAATGATCGAGATAAGTCCCTTTGTAGCGTGACGGAAAACTCAAACGCGGAAGTGAGCGAGTGAGCAGGTTAATCACGCAGTTGGTCTGAGAACGCTCCGATAAGGAGTAGAGATTTCCACCAAGAAATCCGCGTTCTCACACGCACACAGACAGGTAAATAAGAGCTCCGTAGAGCAGAGAGTTTACTCACGTGAGTTGAATTGGAGTCGGGACCTGACGTGGAGTCTTTCATGAACTCAATGTCTGGTGCTAGACAACACCTGCTTCCTGCTTAAATACCTGCGTGAGGTTACTTCCGGGTCCTCGTGACCTCACGTGATCTGATGCGTGTGACAGTACCCCCCCCCTCCAGGACCGGCACCAGACGGTCCCGGGACGGAGGATACCCGACGACGGTAGTCCTGGATGAGAGTGGGATCCAGGATGAACCGTCCGGGGACCCAAGAACGCTCCTCCGGACCGTAGCCTTCCCAATCAACGAGATATTGGGTGCCACGGCCACGGGTTCGCGAGTCAAGGATCCTCCGAACGGTGTACGCAGGACCACCGTCAATGATCCGGACCGGAGGAGGAGCAGTGACCTGGGGAGACAGAGGAGAGAAGAAAACATGCTTGAGTTGGGATTGGTGAAACACAGGATGGATCCGGAGGGAAGCAGGCAGCTGGAGCCGGAAGGTGACAGGGTTCAGGCGGTGGGTGATCTTGTAGGGTCCGATGAAGCGTGGGGTGAGTTTCTTGGAGTCCGATTTTAGAGTGATGTTGCGTGTGGAGAGATAAACCCTGTCACCTACGTGGAACAATCGTCCCGGAGGGTGCCGGCGGCGGTGTTGAGTGGTGTACCGTTGGTTGGCTTTTTGAATGGCAGTCCTGGCGTGAGTCCAGAGCCGCCGGCACCGGCGGACCAACTGTTGGGCGGACGGGACGTCAACCTCCGGTTCTTGATGTTCGAACACCGGAGGTTGGTACCCGTAGCATACCTCGAATGGGCTTAGCTTAGTGGCCGAAGAGGTGTGAATGTTGTTGGATAGTTCGGCCCAGACGAGGTAGCGCGCCCAGGAGCGCTGATGTTCACCAGCAAAACATCGAAGGAAGCGCTCCAGCTGTTGGTTGGCCCGCTCCGTCTGGCCGTTCGTCTGAGGATGGTGACCGGACGATAGACTGGAGGTGGTACCGACCAGACGGCAGAAGGCCTGCCAGAACTTGGCCGTGAACTGGGGCCCTCTGTCCGAGACGATGTCCTTGGGGAACCCATGCAAGCGGACTACGTGCTCGAGTATGAGTTCCGCGGTGGTTTTAGCAGAGGGGAGTCCGGTGAGAGCCACCAGGTGCACAGCCTTGGAGAAACGATCCACAATGGTCAGGATGGTGTTCTTGCCGTCCGAGTCAGGGAGTCCAGTGACGAAGTCCACCGAGATGTGACTCCAGGGTCGTTTGGGGATGGGGAGGGGCTGCAGCTCGCCAGTGGATGGGGTGTTGGTGGTTTTGGAGCGAGCGCAGATGGTACAAGCCTGGACGTACTCCTGTACGTCTCTCCTCAACGTCCTCCACCAAAACGCCCTGCCGATGAAGGAGGTGGTTCTCTGGACTCCCTGATGTCCTGCCAAAGTGGAGTCGTGACCCCACTGGAGCACCTCCTTGCGAAGATGGTCGGGCACAAAGAGGCGTCCAGCGGGAGTTTCCGGGGGTGGGCGGGTCTGGCTGTGACTCTGGCGGACCCTCTCTTCCAACCCCCACTGAAGAGGAGCCAGGATGATGTCGGCTGGCAGGACAGGCGCGGGCTCCGAGGTGATGGTATCTCGTTGATGTTGGCGGGAGATGGCGTCCGCTTTGGCGTTCTTCGAGCCGGGCCGGTACGAGAGATGGAAGTTGAAGTGCTCGAAGAACAATGCCCACCGCGCCTGCCTGGGGTTGAGCTGTTTGGTCTGGCGGATGACGGTGAGGTTCTGGTGGTCGGTCCAGACGGTGAATGGGTCGCTGCCGCCCTGGAGCCAGTGACGCCACTCTTCTAGAGCCCACTTGATGGCCAACAGTTCACGGTCCCCTACCCCGTAACGCTGCTGAGTGGGATTGAATTTTCTTGAGAAAAAACTACAAGGATGTAGTTTCTCGTCTGGACCACGTTGTGAGAGGATCGCTCCTACGCCCACATCGGAGGCGTCCACCTCGACAACGAAGGGTTTATCCGGGTTGGGGTGGATGAGAATGGGTGCGGTGGTGAACAGGAGACATAACTTCTTGAATGCAGAGATGGCTTCCGGGGTGAGTTGGAATTCTCCTCGAGAAGGTCTGGTGAGAGCAGTGAGAGGTGCTGCAGTTGCGCTGAAGCCCTGGATAAATCGCCGGTAGAAGTTGGCGAACCCCAGAAAACGTTGCAGCTGTTTAAGCGACGTGGGTAGGGGCCACGCACGCACAGCCTCCAGCTTCTGGGGATCCATGGCCACACCCTGAGAGGAGATGACGAAGCCGAGGAATGTGGTGGTGTGCTGGTGAAAGGCACATTTCTCCAACTTGCAGTACAACTGGTGGGCCAGCAACCTCTGAAGCACTGCTCGGACATGCTGGGTGTGTTCCTCGAGAGTCTTGGAGTAGACGAGGATGTCATCCAAATAAGCGTAGCACCAACGACCCAGCATGTCCCGGAGAACGTCGTTGATGAACTGTTGAAACACAGACGGACTGTTGCACAGACCAAACGGCATGACGAGGGTCTCGTAGTGACCAGTGGGGGTTATGAAGGCCGTCTTCCACTCATCGCCCTCCCTGATGCGGACCAAGTTGTAAGCGCTCCGCAGGTCCAGCTTCGTGAAGAAGCGGGCACCAGAGAGGGCGTCCAGGGCGGTGTTAGTGAGTGGGAGTGGATGACGGTTCTTGATGGTTATTTGGTTAAGTCCCCGGTAGTCGACGCACGGACGGAGACCCCCGTCCTTTTTCTTAACAAAGAAGAACCCCGCGGCCGCCGGTGAGCTGGAAGGACGAATCGTACCGGCCCGGAGTCCTTCCGCCACGTACTCCTCCATCGCCTGGTGTTCGGTGGCCGACAGGGAGTACAGGTGGCCGCGGGGAGGTACCTTACCCGGCTCGAGGTCAATAGCCAGATCGTAGGGACGATGAGGTGGTAGCCGGGCGGCGCGTCTTTTACTAAAGACCTCGGCCAGGTGACGGTACGGGACGGGGATTCCATCCAGCTCGACATCGGGGACCCCAGACTCCCCTGAGCACGTCCCAGCCCCCGCCTTGAGACAGAGCTCCTGACAGGTCGCCCCCCAGTGGACGATCCTGTGTGTGGTCCATGAGATGAACGGGTCGTGCGTGATGAGCCAGGGGTGCCCCAGGATGATGGGCGGAGACGTGATCTGAGTGATGAAGAGGTGAATCTTTTCGGAGTGGTTGTCGATGTTGAGGTGAAGTTCCTTGGTACGGTGAGTGATGGGGCTGAAGTTGAGGGGGCGACCGTCGATGGCTGTGATGGTTAAAGGCTGGGATAACACCTCAGTCTCAATCCCCAACTGGGCGGCATAAGCCTGATCGATAAAATTCCCAGCCGCACCTGAGTCAACAAATGCGGAGGTCACGATCCGTTGGTGGCCCATGAGGATTGATACCTGAAGGAGCAGCCGGGATTCGGTGGGACAGGATTTAGCGGCAGCAGCACCAGATGAAGACCTCCCCCTCTTCACCTGGTCTGGCCGTTTCCCGGACGCAAAGGGCAGATAGCGCGGTGGTGGTCTGGGGAGGCGCAATAGGCACAGAGACCTTCGCGGTAGCGTCTAGCCCTTTCTGCTGCCGTCAGGGAGGTGCGCCCTATCTGCATGGGTTCCCCGGCTCCGGATGAGTGGGCCTCTGGAGCGGCCGGTGGAGGAGGAGATGGCGCAGCGACAGCGTGGGTGATGGTGTAGTCCGGTTGACGGTGACGGGGGGTGGAGCCTGTGGAGAAATGAAAAGAGCATTTAGATAAATGTCCCATGCGTTGATCCACCCGGAGGGCTAGCTGGATCATGCCCTCCAGGGTGGCCGGCAGCTCACGCACAGCCAACTCGTCTTTCAGACGGCTAGATAGTCCCTCATAGAAGGCTGTGCGGAGCGCCGCATCGCTCCACTGTGTTTGGACAGCGAGTGTGCGGAAGTCCATAGTGTACTTGCTGACGCTGCGCTCGCCCTGTCTCAGATGGTACAGCCGGGAATCCACCTCCACCTCGCTCTCAGGATGTTGGAAAGCGGCCCTGAGCTGGGTGGTAAATTCGGGGTATGAATGCGCAGCGATCCCGTCAGCTTTCAGGACCGCCGCAGCCCACTCAGCTGCCTGCCCGGTGAGAAGTGATATGAGGAGGGCAATCCTGCTGCGATCAGATGGGTATCGTGCTGGCTGGAACTCAAACAGAAGTGAAAGGTTAGTGAGAAACACATCGCACCGGGTTCCGGATCCATCCCATTTCTCCGGGAGTGCGATCTTAGGTTGGGGGGCGGGGCGGTCTGGGGCTGCGGGAGCGACCTGTGCGGCAGCCAGGTCATCATAGTCCGCTTGCAGTGCCGTGAGATCGGACTGGAGGATCCCGCACTCCTGCCGAAGACCCGCGGTCTCAACACGAAGCGCGTTAACCTCCGCCCGAAGCCCCACCAGCTCCTGCCGCAGACTCATGATTTCCCCCGACTGCTGCTGGATCACACCCCACAATTGCCCCAAATCCGCCGGGACCGTTTCGGGACCAGACATTCTGTCACGGAGGCTTGACGAGAGATGAATGATCGAGATAAGTCCCTTTGTAGCGTGACGGAAAACTCAAACGCGGAAGTGAGCGAGTGAGCAGGTTAATCACGCAGTTGGTCTGAGAACGCTCCGATAAGGAGTAGAGATTTCCACCAAGAAATCCGCGTTCTCACACGCACACAGACAGGTAAATAAGAGCTCCGTAGAGCAGAGAGTTTACTCACGTGAGTTGAATTGGAGTCGGGACCTGACGTGGAGTCTTTCATGAACTCAATGTCTGGTGCTAGACAACACCTGCTTCCTGCTTAAATACCTGCGTGAGGTTACTTCCGGGTCCTCGTGACCTCACGTGATCTGATGCGTGTGACAGATACCTTCACTGCAAACTCATCCTCTTCTATAGCACAAGAGTAAGTGTGCAATATTAGCCTAAAGAAAGACATTAACAGACGCAAACATTGCAAAACCATTAGAAATAGGTCTTTAAACCGAGCACCTTTGACATAAAAGTAAATTGAGACACTTTTGCTAATAAGATGACTGGGGAAAATGGCCCAGTTATCCTAAGTCAACCCTATTGCACTATAAAACAAAAGTATGTCATGATGATGATGATGTTAAAAAAAAAAAAAAATCTAAATGCAACTTAAGTAACAAGTTTACTTGATTATTCATACACAATTTTTTAGAAAATCATGTTCAAATGCTTCATCAGACTTTTGAGAAATGCTTGTTCATTTCTTAAAAAAAAAAAAAACCTTTTTGTTAAGTTTGAGTCACTGAATTAAACTGAACTGTTTTTTCCTCTATTTTCTCACTATAACAGATTATATGAACTGTAAAAACAATTATATATCAAATTTAAAACTTAACAAAAAACAATGCAAAGGTCAAGATTCCACTTCTATTCAAGGGCAAGCTGTTATTTCAGACTAAACAGAAGGATACCTTCACTGCAAACTCATCCTCTTCTATAGCACAAGAGTAAGTGTGCAATATTAGCCTAAAGAAAGACATAAACAGATGCAAACATTGCAAAACCATTAGAAATAGGTCTTTAAACCAAGCACCTTTGACATAAAAGTAAATTGAGACACTTTTGCCATTGTGATGACTGGGAAAAATGGCCCAATTGTCCTAAGTCAACCCTATTGCACTATAAAACAAAAGTATGTCATGATGATAATGATGTTAAAAAAAAAAAAAAATCTAAATGCAACTTAAGTGACAAGTTTACTTGATTATTCATACACAATTTTTTAGAAAATCATGTTCAAATGCTTCATCAGACTTTTGAGGAATGCTTGTTCATTTCTTAAAAAAAAACAAAAAAAAAAAAAAACTTTTTGTTAAGTTTGAGTCACTGAATTAAACTGAACTGTTTTTTCCTCTATTTTCTCACTATAACAGATTATATGAACTGTAAAAACAATTATATATCAAATTTAAAACTTAAAAAACAATGCAAAGGTCAAGATTCCACTTCTATTCAAGGGCAAGCTGTTATTTCAGACTAAACGGGAGGATACCTTCACTGCAAACTCATCCTCTTCTATAGCACAAGAGTAAGTGTGCAATATTAGCCTAAAGAAAGACATAAACAGATGCAAACATTGCAAAACCATTAGAAATAGGTCTTTAAACCGAGCACCTTTGACATAAAAGTAAACTGGGACACTTTTGCCATTGAGGTGACCAAATGGCCCAATTATCCTAAGTCAACCCTACTGCACTATAAAACAATAGTATGTCATGATGATAATGATGTTAAAAAAAAAAACTAAATGCAACTGAAGTACACAATTTTGACAATCAAATTAAGCATTTAAATCTCATACTAAGACATTATTTAGTGATATAGAGTGATGACTGATATTTATATCAATGTAAGTATGTGCTGCTCTGTTATGAAGGTCTCTGAATAAAACTGAGCTGTTTTTTCCTCCATTTTCTCACTATAACAGATTATATGAGCTGTAAAAACAATTTTATATTTTAAATTTAATACTCAACAAAAAACAATGCAAAGATCAAGATTCCACTTCAAGGTCAAGCCATTATTTCAGACTAAACGGAAGGATACCTTCACTGCAAACTCATCCTCTTCTATAGCACAAGAGTAAGTGTGCAATATTAGCCTAAAGAAAGACATAAACAGATGCAAACATTGCAAAACCATTAGAAATAGGTCTTTAAACCAAGCACCTTTGACATAAAAGTAAATTGAGACACTTTTGCTAATAAGATGACTGGGGAAAATGGCCCAATTATCCTAAGTCAACCCTATTGCACTATAAAACAAAAGTATGTCATGATGATGATGATGTTAAAAAAAAAAAAAAATCTAAATGCAACTTAAGTAACAAGTTTACTTGATTATTCATACACAGTTTTTTAGAAAATCATGTTCAAATGCTTCATCAGACTTTTGAGAAATGCTTGTTCATTTCTTAAAAAAAAAAAAAACCTTTTTGTTAAGTTTGAGTCACTGAATTAAACTGAACTGTTTTTTCCTCTATTTTCTCACTATAACAGATTATATGAACTGTAAAAACAATTATATATCAAATTTAAAACTTAACAAAAAACAATGCAAAGATCAAGATTCCACTTCAAGGTCAAGCCATTATTTCAGACTAAACGGGAGGATACCTTCACTGCAAACTCATCCTCTTCTATAGCACAAGAGTAAGTGTGCAATATTAGCCTAAAGAAAGACATAAACAGATGCAAACATTGCAAAACCATTAGAAATAGGTCTTTAAACCAAGCACCTTTGACATAAAAGTAAATTGAGACACTTTTGCCATTGTGATGACTGGGAAAAATGGCCCAATTGTCCTAAGTCAACCCTATTGCACTATAAAACAAAAGTATGTCATGATGATGATGATGTTAAAAAAAAAACAAATCTAAATGCAACTTAAGTAACAAGTTTACTTGATTATTCATACACAGTTTTTTAGAAAATCATGTTCAAATGCTTCATCAGACTTTTGAGGAATGCTTGTTCATTTCTTAAAAAAAAAAACAAAAAAAACCTTTTTGTTAAGTTTGAGTCACTGAATTAAACTGAACTGTTTTTTCCTCTATTTTCTCACTATAACAGATTATATGAACTGTAAAAACAATTATATATCAAATTTAAAACTTAACAAAAAACAATGCAAAGATCAAGATTCCACTTCTATTCAAGGGCAAGCCATTATTTCAGACTAAACGGGAGGATACCTTCACTGCAAACTCATCCTCTTCTATAGCACAAGAGTAAGTGTGCAATATTAGCCTAAAGAAAGACATTAACAGACGCAAACATTGCAAAACCATTAGAAATAGGTCTTTAAACCGAGCACCTTTGACATAAAAGTAAATTGAGACACTTTTGCCATTGTGATGACTGGGAAAAATGGCCCAATTGTCCTAAGTCAACCCTATTGCACTATAAAACAAAAGTATGTCATGATGATGATGATGTTAAAAAAAAAAAAAATCTAAATGCAACTTAAGTAACAAGTTTACTTGATTATTCATACACAGTTTTTTAGAAAATCATGTTCAAATGCTTCATCAGACTTTTGAGGAATGCTTGTTCATTTCTTAAAAAAAAAAAAACAAAAAAAAAACTTTTTGTTAAGTTTGAGTCACTGAATTAAACTGAACTGTTTTTTTCCTCTATTTTCTCACTATAACAGATTATATGAACTGTAAAAACAATTATATATCAAATTTAAAACTTAAAAAACAATGCAAAGGTCAAGATTCCACTTCTATTCAAGGGCAAGCTGTTATTTCAGACTAAATGGAAGGATACCTTCACTGCAAACTCATCCTCTTCTATAGCACAAGAGTAAGTGTGCAATATTAGCCTAAAGAAAGACATAAACAGATGCAAACATTGCAAAACCATTAGAAATAGGTCTTTAAACCGAGCACCTTTGACATAAAAGTAAACTGGGACACTTTTGCCATTGAGGTGACCAAATGGCCCAATTATCCTAAGTCAACCCTACTGCACTATAAAACAATAGTATGTCATGATGATAATGATGTTAAAAAAAAAACTAAATGCAACTGAAGTACACAATTTTGACAATCAAATTAAGCATTTAAATCTCATACTAAGACATTATTTAGTGATATAGAGTGATGACTGATATTTATATCAATGTAAGTATGTGCTGCTCTGTTATGAAGGTCTCTGAATAAAACTGAGCTGTTTTTTCCTCCATTTTCTCACTATAACAGATTATATGAGCTGTAAAAACAATTTTATATTTTAAATTTAATACTCAACAAAAAACAATGCAAAGATCAAGATTCCACTTCAAGGTCAAGCCATTATTTCAGACTAAACGGAAGGATACCTTCACTGCAAACTCATCCTCTTCTATAGCACAAGAGTAAGTGTGCAATATTAGCCTAAAGAAAGACATAAACAGATGCAAACATTGCAAAACCATTAGAAATAGGTCTTTAAACCAAGCACCTTTGACATAAAAGTAAATTGAGACACTTTTGCTAATAAGATGACTGGGGAAAATGGCCCAATTATCCTAAGTCAACCCTATTGCACTATAAAACAAAAGTATGTCATGATGATGATGATGTTAAAAAAAAAAAAAAATCTAAATGCAACTTAAGTAACAAGTTTACTTGATTATTCATACACAGTTTTTTAGAAAATCATGTTCAAATGCTTCATCAGACTTTTGAGGAACGCTTGTTTATTTCGTAAAAAAAAATAAAAAATAAAAAAAATAAAAAAAAACTTTTTGTTAAGTTTGAGTGTCTGAATAAAATTGAACTGTTTTTTCCTCCATTTTCGTAGTATATCAGATTATATGAGCTGTAAAAGAATGTAATATATCAAATTTAAAACTTAACAAAAAACAATGCAAAGGTCAAGATTCCACTTCTATTCAAGGTCAAGCTATTATTTCAGACTAAACGGAAGGATACCTTCACTGCAAACTCATCCTCTTCTATAGCACAAGAGTAGGTGTGCAATATTAGCCTAAAGAAAGACATAAACAGATGCAAACATTGCAAAACCATTAGAAATAGGTCTTTAAACCAAGCACCTTTGACATAAAAGTAAATTGAGACACTTTTGCCATTGCGATGACTGGGAAAAATGGCCCAATTGTCCTAAGTCAACCCTATTGCACTATAAAACAATAGTAAGTGCCCCACTCTTTCGATAAAATAATATGGACTTGTCTTTGTGCACAAGAGTGTCATCAAGTGTTGCAACAAAATCTGAAGCACATAATTTCCTTAATTTCATCATTTTATGTGTAACATTAAGGGCTGTCCTCAAGGAAATCATTGGAACCTGTTAATTAGAAGTTGTCCACATGCTTTTGGCCATTTAGAGTATTTTCAACACCATTTGGGATACATCTGCCTCACTTTGGCATATCATACGAGATGGATAGTGTGCAATTTAGGATTCAATCCATATGTTTGCAGCTACAGCATCTCTCACAAAGTCTGTTTGATTCACATGTGAGAATATATTTGGTGCATCTGACTGAACTTTACCTTGTTTTTCTTGTTGCATCTCACAAGTGCTGGACTGAATTTCTCCACAGAGCTGTCGTGGGATTTGGGAGGGTCGGTCACAGTGATAAAGCTCTACAGCTGTCCAGTAACGTCCAGCAGTTTCCTCACAGACGTGGCACATATGTAGTACAGCACACCATCCTGTTCCTACCGCACCACCATCTGCCTGAGCGAGCTAATGAGCCTCTACCCGCTAAGAAGAAACCCTTCATTAGCTGCTGAATGGACGCTAAGTACCATATGTGGAGATGAACTGGTCATTGAGGGCTTTTTAGATCTTTATTATGCCTCTTCTTTACAGAAGAACTCACACTGTTTCCCTCAGTGCATCTTTCACTTCCTACTGCTTTGTTTATTTTATTTGTTGACGCTTTGTTGAGTTTTTTCCCAGTTTATTTTTGCTGTTATTTTGCTTGTCTTTAACTCTGTTATTCAAATGCATGCTTTTCTAAGCAATCATATTACAGTTTTCACCTGGCGGTTGAGAAAACAGATGCACAACTCTAGTTTTCAGATATGATCTCACTTATATAGATGAAAATTTTCAACTGCTTTATCATTGAGAATTACCACTCTCTAAACTTCATCCAATAAATAATAATAATAAAACATACTAGGGAACACCCTAGCAGCTACACAGCAATACAGCACAACAGTCCAGTTATGGATGTTAAAAAAAAATAAAATAAATAAATAAAATAATAATAATAATAATAATAATAATAATAATAATAATAATAATCACATTCAGTTTCTCCAGAGAGGAACTGATTTTTAATAATAATTTATAAACATTTAAAGACTGACTTACTGTGAAGCTACAGAATCTAATGAATCGAAAGTCTTACACATTCAAAAAAGAAAAAAGTTTACTTCCATGTTAAAAAAAAGGTGGATAAAAGTATTCCAGTTTGGAGGGAAAAACGCGGACTTGGCAACGCAGCACTGGAATTTGCACACTGAGTCAGGGGGCGGTAAACCCCGCCTACTTTGATTTGATTGGCCATCTTAGTCATTTTGATGCATATCAATATGCAGGGTACTTAAATCGCTTTTCAACGAGCGCTCGCTGTTTACTTTCACTTTCGCGATCATGCACTCTGTGTAAAGGGAGCATATTGTACAAGATAAGATATTTGCCAATGTGCTCAGGATCGACTGAGCAGCAAATCCTCCAGCTCCAGGTCTTGTTAGTCATTTCTCCTTACTCTCGACTTGTGATCAGTCAAATCTGACTCTTGCAGCTCATGTTGGATACAGGGTTGCCAAGTCCACTTATCTCCCCTGCAATTAGGCTACTTTCACATTGTTACAGTTGGCTGATTTATTCCATGGATTGAAGGTTTGAAATATACTATAAATTGACTGCAGTATTAATTTTGACAGCAAAATTTGATTTAGTCTTAGTCACAGTCTTTTGACTGAAATGCCATTTAGTTTTAGTCATATTTTAGTCATCTGAATGGTTTTAGTTTTAGTCTAGTTGAAGAGTCCATCTGGCGTTTTTCTTTAAAATAAGCATTTTTATTAGGCTCCTATGTTTAAGTTTCTACCTAAGTATCAGTATTCTGATTAGGCTGAGGCTGGGATTTAGCAAGTTTGAAATTTAAAAGTATTTGATGGTACCTTTTAAAGCACCTTTATTTTTAAGAGTGTAAGCATTTCTCTAAAATGACCAAACTCATTGTATAGGTTTTATCATGATAGACACAGATTTAACTGCTGTGACATGCAACATGCCTTTATATTAAAATGAAATGAAACCACTTCTCATAAAGAAACAAGAACATGGTCTTCAATGAAATACCAATGATTATATAGGATAATTATGCATTTTTTATAACAACCTGTTTACCACATTCTTCATTTTAGCAGATATATTTATTTGTCAAACAATTAATTGCATAAAAAAGATAAAAGTTTGAGTTTGCCTAATATATGTGTAATTATTATGTATATATAAATACAAACACATTCATGTATATATTTAAGAAATATTTACAAGTATATTTATTATAATTTTTATATAATTTATATTATATACAAATAAAAATATTTTGTACATAACATATTTCTCTTAAATATACACATTAATTTGTATGTATTTCTATAATTACACACAGTACACACACATATATAAGGCATACTCAAACGTTTATCGTTTATTTTGTATGCAATTAATCGTGATTAATCGTTTGACAGCCGTAATTTATTTGTAAATTTAGATCTTTATTAGGGCTGCTACAGTGATTCAGTCAAGAGCAATGAGTGATCTTCTGTCTTTCTTTTGTTGCTTGATTAATGTCATTAACACAGACAATAGAAACTAAATAATGCTCCTGTCCCTTTACAACCAAATGCATGGATGCAATGTTTTTATACACTGGTCTGATATTCTCCCAACTGTTTACGTTCTCCTAAAGCTGGGTACACACCACAAAATAATCGGGCTGCTTTTGTTCCGTTTTCTCCCCTTCCGACAATCTTGGGTAATGTCTGATTATCTTGGTGGTTCTAAAGATTATTTTATCAGATTTACCTTTGGAGTGAGGTGTGTTAAAAGTGATTGAATCTGCTCGGAATAACATCAGAGGCGCCCTGATCGTGAATCGGAAATCCTGATGTGTGAGGGAACCCCAAGGACAAACGCGTGGATTATCACGTGAAAACGAAACAATATCCAATCAGAAAGCGAGCTGACAGAAGATGGAAGTGTAACAAACGCAGCCATGGCGCAGCAGAGATGGATGATTCACGACTTCACCCAAAGCCTTTTCTTTTTTTTTTTTCTTGTAATTTTCTGTCAAAATCATTCCAAACACTATTATCGTAATTTCTTTATTCTTATCGTCCACCATGTTTATTCTCAGGTTTTTTGTAACAAGATAAAATTACATGTATATGACAAACATTATACATGATATGAACAATTATACACTAGAGGGCAGCCATACAAATACAAGTTTTTATATAAAAATTTTAAAGTGTTTAGAAACTTTCACCGTTTTAATTGCATTTTTGCGTAATAGAAAATCATATAGCATCATTATAATGCATTATAAGAATTTTTTTTGCAGGAGAACTTATGAATATGAATAGGTGAATATGAAATTTTACATGTAAAAAAATGTGATTTATCATGTAGACGTGTCTGAGCTTTTCTTTGCTGTTCTGCAGTGAATAAATAATACAATACAAATGGCCATAACAAAACAAAATGATTATCAATATTTTCTACCATAAAATCAGACATTTTGCCAAAACAGTTTTGCAAAAGGGCAAGGGCAATATAAATGTTTCAGGGCAACTGACATAAAAGGAGCAACTAAATCAATATCAGATTTAAATTTCACCAAACAGTATAAATTTGAATGATACTGTAATTACAGTAAATACTGATTAAGTATTGACCAAACCTTTTTCCAAACAATACTGTCTGTCAATTGATTCCAATATGAATAAACATAAGGTTGAAATAAAGCTCTTATAGAACTGTTGTGTGATGTTTATTCTCAAGTCTCGAGAGATTTTGCGAGATTTCCCATGTTCACAATCGGGACTCTGGTTGAAAATCTGTTGGTGTGTGGTGTGCTGTCTCTGTCACATTGTGGCACACCACTATAGGAGCAAAACAGTTAAATCTAGTTCACAAAACTAGATTTAAATCTCTGTGCGCTGTGTGAAAGGCGATGCTTTGATGTGTGAGCTCAGAAAACCGGACCGAATTGAGATTCTTTTTTGCGTCGTCAAATTTATCCATTTATCCACTCCCAGATATTGACATTTTGGAACATTTTACGAGACGTGCAGCAAATGAAGCTAGACGTGCTAGCTTATTTCCCGCCGGATAGATCAATAGGCTATGTTACAGTTAAAATGCATGCATCTAACTTCCTAACCACACAGCAGATGCAATCTGAATGAATCTCTTCCCAAATCATCCCTCCCTAACATTTTCGTCTTGTTTTAATTAGTTGATGAAAATGTCAGTAAATTTTTGTCATATTTTTGTCATTCAAAACAAGTTTTTCTTTCATTATCACCTCATTTTTTTTGGTGAATAAATGTCGTTGACGAAAATAATGACAAAAATTATTCGTAGATGTGAAGTTTTGTGAAGGAGGGCCTGGTAGGAAGCCTTTGAGCTGTGTTTATGATCAATGTGCATAACAGCGACTGTAAAATATGTATTTTAGGTATGTAAATCACAAGTGATCATTGCATTACTTTGGGATGTTTTTGATTGGCATGGGCTGGTTTTGTCATGCAGATCTGGCAACCCTGGGTGTATGCAGGGCCGCATTTAGACCTCACTGGGCCCCGGGGCTATGGCAGGGCCCCCCATTACAATAATTATGCATATATATATATATAAATAATGATATATATTCTTTAAATAGGATTTTTATCCTATAAAATTTCAAAATTTTAAATTTTAAAATTCAAAAAAAAAAAACTAGTCTAATAAAAACAAGCTTACTTAAGACAAGTAAACAGTCACGACTTACAATAGAACGTTAAAAAAAAAAAAAAAAAAAAAAAAAAAAAAAACATAATTCCGTGATTTAGTCAAGGACAGTGAATGATTCTTTCTAATGTTTGACACAAATGGTAACAGCATCTTCGCTGCTTTAGAGGAATAGTTCACACAAATTCTGTTGTTGTTCTAAATATGAGTTTCCTTCTGCTGTTGAATGCAAAAAAATATAGTTGAAACAATACTGGCAAACAAACAGTTGCTGGACCCCCCTTCATAGTATGAAAAAGAAAAACACTATTGGAGTCAAGTGGGGAACAGAGAAACTCATACAGGTTTAGAGCAACTTGAGGGTGAGTACATGATGACACTATTTTTATTTTTGGCTGAACTATCCCTTTAAAATCTCATCATATAATGACAAGATCTCATATAGCCTACCACTACATGCTTTACCTTACACTACGTTCATTTTAAGACACAAATGACTGCGTTGATGAGAAGACACGTAACTATGTGTATTTGAACGTTTAAGTGCAAGGCACGAAAAAGAACTCAAGTTTAGTCGGGCGCTGTACGAACAGGTGCGCGCTGTGCGTATCAGGCTGAAATCATCTTAACGCGTGCATTTGCCAAAATTAATTCTGCCTTGCTGGTTAATGTCCTTGAACAGTTAAATTTGTTTTAAAACACAACACTTAATATGCATTTAAGGGTGCTTTCACATCTGTGGTTCGGTTCATTTGGTCCGGACCAAGGGCAACAAATGATACACTGTAGCATTTTTCTCCCGTTTTGGGTCCTTTTCACACCACACTGATTGTTCTGGTCCAAACCAGTTGAAACGAACCAAAATGTAGTCATGTGACAACATCCACATCACTCGTTGGCCAGATGTGTCATTGAACGTACTTCCTAAACTGCTTTTCGATTGTTCAGAATTAACGTGTGGGAAAATTCCAATGGAAGTAAACAAAGAGAGGAGAAAAAGCCGGCAGACAACACGCCGCTTTTTAGTATGGAGGGACGACTGTGCTGGCTGATTGTTCGAGTTCGGATCATGTTCTCACCACAAACGAACCGCTCCAGTGTTTGTTTGAAAGCGTACTGAGACCACCTCTTCAAGGAGGTCTCGGTACGCTATTTTGGTCCGCTTTTGGTGTGCACTCGAGTGCGACTGCTACATTCACACCTACCCAAACAAACCGCACCCAGAGGGAAAACGAACTCTAGTGCGATTCAACCGAACTAAATGAGGCAGGTGTGAAAACACCCTAAATAAAAGGATTAGCCTACATCATGACGTGCAAAACGATTTACATATTTCAACCAGGTTATCTCTCAACCCATAAGCGAATATACGTTGTTCAAACACAAAAAGCAATAGGTTATACATCCAGCAAGTTTATAATCAAACTAAACTTAAATCTTTGAGAACGATGACGCTGTGTTTTTATCTGCTCCATGTGCCCGCTCCACTTGGTATTCCACAACTTTCACACCCAGGGCCGCATTAATGATGTTCACACCATCATCAGCTTTAGTAAAATAACTTAGATGGGGATTTGACTAACTCATGTTTTCCCCTCTCCTCATTTTTTCAGATGGCCCCATTTGTTTTTAGAAAAGCTGACATTTTTACTTATTGAAGATAAATTCTATTGCGTACCATTTCCAGATTACGCCAGAACGAAGTGATGAGAGGTGAATGCGGACATTAGGCACAGCGATCACCTGAGATACGTGCACAGGTCGTTCAAAAGTAAAATATTTTAGTTTTAATCTCTAATGGTAATGCATGGAATTTACAGAAAAGCTCCAAATAGTGCTAATATGTGGGGGGCGTGGTGGGGCTTAATGCGGCCTTGGCTGTATGGAATCCCAATGCAGCCCTCACTGTAAAAAATAGAAAACACAATTTGTTGAGTCAGCTTAAAATAATTTGTTACCCTGCTGCCTTAAAATTTTAAGTTCAGTCAACTAAAATAAGTTTAGTCAACTTGAAATGTTAAGTTGTACTAAGTAACAACTTAGATATTTGTGTTTGCTAAACTTAACAGATGGGTAAGTAACCCAGCTGCCGTAAAATTTTAAGTTGATTCAACTCAAATATCTAAGTTGTCACTTAGTATAATTTAACATTTCAGTTTGAATAAACTTTTTTTGAGCTGACTGAACTTAAAATTTTAAGGCAGCCAGGTTACAAATTATTTTAAGTTGACTCAACAAATTGTTTTTTACAGTGCAACAATTAAAATATTGGGGAGGGGGAAATGTAGCCATTTCTAATTATTTAAAGTTCCTTTTCAATGTCTATGGTGGTTACGGCCTCTATAAACACTCCCATTCAAATACCTGCAACCACAGTCCCGTCTCTCTCTTTCTCTCGGGAGAAATCCTTTAATTGGACCAAAAGAAAACTACAGCAATAAGAGAAAAAACCTCGTGCACAGAATGAGTACGGGTCATTTTCTCAACCTCATTCTGTGTGTGTGTGTGCCTTTGACAACGATGCTACGACTCTCATTAACTTGATGCCAGAGGTTAACTGGAGTCACACTGTAGCTTTTGTGTAATCGTAAAGCCACTTCCTCTCAATTCTTCATGTCAGAGCGAGTTTGGATCCGGTCCAGAATTAAAAACGCAGGCCGGTGAAAAATGGTCCGTGTCGGAGCACCTGCACAAAAACAATTCCAGGAACAAGCGCATTAACAATAACTGCTATTAATTTTGTATAAACATATTGCATCAGTGTATAATTCATCTTTACATTATTAAGCTGCGGTTACAAAGTGAATAATCATGATTAATAGCGCAATAATTCTTTCTTGTAAATATATTACAAAATGCATCACAAAAATATTATTACCTTAATGAGGGAGTTTTGTGGCATTGCAATATTTCTAAATAACTATATTGTAGATTGAACTGATATTCACATATTCCCATATGCAAATGTGATATTCATACACTAAATTTCCATATACTAAATATACTGTCATATGAGACCTGTTAGAAACATGTTCATTCTATAAATAAATTAATGCTGTCAAATGATTATTTGTGATTAATCACATCCAAAATAAAAGTTTTTGTTTACATGGGTGTGTACTGTGTATATTATGTATATACAAACACACACACATGCAATATATATTTTGAAAATATTTACATGCATATATTTTTATTAATATAATGAATATATCTAAATATACTTAATATATAAACAGAACATTTTTCTTAAATATATCCATGCATGTGTGTGTATTTAATAAATATACACAGTACACACACATATATTATGTATTATATATTATATATTATAACTACCACAAAACATATACATATACAGATTTTTATAATATAGGTTGTTTTCATAAAGTTGCATATCTAAACAAAATATATATATTGTTGACAGACGGTTACTACATATAATACTTGAATGATTTAAAATCATCATATAGATATGATTAACATATGTGCATATACAAATATGCATCTATAGGGAAATATATATTACATTTCCATATAGCTTATGCAATTTACTAAGCACTTTCTGTGTGAAAATTGTTTCAACACCTTTTTTTTCCATTGTAATATTCTCGTAGTATCATATAGTGTTTCTAAATAACATCATATATTGTTATAACCTTTCCATATGAGGCATTTTAAGATGCATAAAGTCTCATCTTTGTGAAAAACCTATTTATACCCAAGCAGTAAACAGCTCTGGAAACTGACCTGTTTGAAACCACTCGAGCTGTGGTGCATCGTCTGTGCACGGTCTACAGACCAAAGACAAAGACACCAGTTAAATGAACAGCTCTAAATGGCATTTCCCCTCATTTGGATACCACTGAAGCTTACAGATAGTGCTTGAGTGTGATAATTAATTAATCAGTAAATAACATTTAAGGAGCCGGAGCTTGGCATTCTATGGTCAGCAAGATCATTTGAAGCCTGTGGGGGAAAACATGTATTATAGCTTTAATATTACTATTTTTAGGTTATTGTTATTGCATAAAGCAGGTCATGCAATGCCAAATAACTTCTCAAGATCACATTAGAATACCACATTGTTAGGTAGTTTTGCAACAACTGTTTTAAAAGGAAATGACAACGTTATTAAAAGCATCAGAGCAGAGAACCACATGCGAGCTTGCTTTAGATATTTCATGTCTTCCTGTTGAAGCGAGCCATCTAAAAGAGAGTATGGATATATTTGTACTTACTCACAATTGGTCACTGTTCTCCATTACATACTACGTCTATTGCAAGGGTACAAGCTAAGCATATTTTAAAGTCAGTGTTTATATGGAAGCACATCTTACAGGCCTTAACTTTTGAATGTTAGTGAACAAAAGCTTTGGAACATTTAAATGAAGCCAGTTGTATTTATAGTGCACTTATTTCTACAATGAACACTGGTGTAAAGCATCTTTACAACAACAACAAAAAAAGAAGAGCATAGTGTATGAAATTCTATAGGGTAACTTCATCACCAATTTCATCCCTGTAGTCATCATTTCACTTAAAAAAATAAATAAATAAAATTAAATTAAAATAAAATAAAATAAATATTCATTCATTCATTCATTCATTAGAGAGAAAAAAAAAAGAACAGAAACCAGGCCAGAAATCACATAAGTTGAACATTATCATATATATTAAACTAAATATAAATAAATAATTAAACAATTATAGTGTATGAAATTCTGTAGGGTAATTTCATCCCCCAAATTTATCCCTGTAGTCATCATTTCACTTAAAAGAAAATTATGTTAAATAAATAAATACATTAAATATTAATGCATATTATTATTATTATTATTATTATTATTATTATTATTATTATTATTAATACTGTTTTCACTAATAATTTTTAGTAATCGTACAAATAAATAGCTATCATTTATTCATGTATTCATTCATTCATTCATTCATTCATTCCAGAAAAAAAAAAAAAAAAAAACATAGAAACCCAAAGCCCAAAACCCAGGCCCAAAAATACAGGTCACTTAAACATTTTCACCAGGTAAAATATATTAATAAGTAAAAATAATAATAAGTTGAACCTTATCATAAATAAATAAATACATAAATGAATGAATGAATGAATGAATGAATGAATGAACGAACAATTATAGTGTATGAAATTCTGTAGGGTAATTTCATCTCCCAATTTTATTCCTGTATTAATCATTTCACTTAAGAAATTTTTAATTAATTAATTAAAATTTATATGCATGTTATTATTTTTATTATTAATAATGATACAGTTTTCCAAAAATATTTTTTAGTAATCATACAAATAAATAACTGTAATTTATTTATTTATTCATTCATATTTATTCATTCATTCAGAGCAAAAAAATAAATAAAAAAAATAGAAACCAGGGCCAAAAATACAGGTTACTTAAACATTTTCACCAGTTAAAATATATTCTGTAATATATTCTGAAATTCTGTAGGGTTATTAGGGTAATTTCATCCCCCAATTTCATTTCTGTAGTCATCATTTTAAAACGTAAAATAAATTATATGTTAAATAAATAAATTAATTAAATAAAATATTTATGCATATTAATATTATTATTATTATTATTATTAACAATACAGTTTTCTCTAATAATTTAGTAATCACACAAATAAATAACTATCATTTAGTAATTTATTCATTCATTCATTCATTCATTAGAGAAAAAAAATAAAATGGAAACAAGGCCCAAAAATACAGGTCACTGAACAACATTTTCACCAGGTAAAATATATTAATAAATAAAAATAATAAAATAGATTTTTAAAAAATCATTAAAGAAATCACATAAGTTGAACATTATCACATATATTAAGCTATATATATATATAAATAAATGAACGAACGAACGAACAATTGGTGTATGAAATTCTGTAGGGTAATTTCATCCCCCAATTTCATCCCTGTAGTCATCATTTCACTTAAAAAATTTATATGTTAAATAAATAAATAAATAAAATATTTATGCATGTTATAATTATTAATGATAATAACAATACATTTTTCTCGAATAATTTTAGTAATCATACAAATAAATAACTATAATTTATTCATTTATTTATTCATTCATTAATTAGAGAAAAAATAAATAGAAACCAGTCCCAAAAATATAGGTCACTTAAACATTTTCACCAGGTAAAATATATTAATAAATAAAAATGGATTTTAAAAAAATCATAAAAGAAATCACATAAGTTGAACATATCACATAAATTAAGGTAAATATAAATAAATAAATAAATAAATAAAAGTATATTATAATTTATGTATTTGTTATTTATTAATTTTTTATAACATATGACTATATTCAGGAAAAAATTGTCTGCAAAAATGAACTGCAAAAACATCAAACCATTTTTTGTATGAAAAATTAAACAGTTAAAAATGTGGCAAAAAATTTTTGGTGAGAACCAAACTATTGACTGAAAACCTCACAGTTCCTGTCATAAAGCTCAAGTAACAGATAGTTCCGCTCTAAAATGTTTTCTTGGCTTAATCTCTCATTTCCCTTCTGTCTCTGCAACCTGTGTTTTCCCACACAGATAGGACACCACTTTAAAAAGCAGTCCGTTCACACTTTCTGTGCACTTTTAAGTGGCTTCAAAATGACACGTGAGTCGAAATAGGCTGTTGTGGCTTCACATTACCTACACAAATGAAGTCCTCACCACAGTTTCAGACAGAGAAGTGTGAGAAAATAGTCACGTAGGATCAGTTACCGTCAAGAGGAACTTCCCATGTTGCATGAACTTGCCTCATACGGGCGATAAAGACCAGTAAAGCCTCTGCTAATTGTTAGTTATTATCAGAGCCGATTGAGAGGAGTTAGTCTAGACGACTGACCAGGATGAGTTTACCAACTAGGGAGCAATGTGAGGGCTGGAGTCCGCCGCAGGTCGCCGCTTTTCTGAGTCAGGTGAGCGTTTAGAGATTCAATTTATGCGTAAATTACTTTTTTGCAAAAGATATCATTCACCATTTTTTGTTATTTTATTGATCTGCTGCATGTAATGTTGATTTATTACTATGCAAAATAACTAAAACTTCATGGTGTTTGTTCACAGCACAACATGAAAGACTGTGCAGACGCCGTACAGAGAAACAAGATTGATGGCTGTCGCTTTCTGGTAGGTTCCTTTTTTGTTCAATATTGAGGGTTTCTCTTCGCAAATGGCATATTTAGCGAAATCTAATGCGTTTACTTTATTTATATCATTGTTAGTCATTTTCACTGGTTAACTCACACATTTTAGATCAAATCAGTGATAAATGTAATAAAAACTCAAAGCAATGCTTTCACTCTTTCACATGGGGAAGCGAGCAGACAAACTTGACTTCCTTAAATGCATAATGACAGCTGCTGTGGTTTCTTTAAGGGATTTGCATTGATGCAGATATTAGAAAAGCGTCTTAAAAGTGGTGTGAGAAAGACTTACCTGGGATAGTTTAGTTGTTGGCCTAACATTTCGACACTCATCTGAAATCTGTGAACCAGATTTGGGCAAGATAGGTGTGTAGGAGTTTTTTAGGAAAGCTGTTTGGAAATAGGCTTTATATTTACAGTTCCAGATAGAGAAATGACACAACATTTGTAATTAATAATGAGACATTTCCATCTGAAAGAGGATATTCAATGAGAAAAAAATGAAGGGTAGTACTTACAGTACATGAAGTAAGTAGGCCCAGCCCTAAAATTACCGCCTAGGCGCCATATAATCTCCATCGATTACCATAAGTGGATATCAATGTTTTACAATTGTGTGTAGACAGTTTGTGTGTAGTTTTGTGATTATGGCTGACAAATTAAATGAATGAATAAATAAATAAAGTATTAAAAAAATAAACTATAAAAAAAATAGAATAAGCCTTACAACACTAGGATATTCCTCAGCATAAAATAAAATAAAATAAAATAAAATACATCTTACGGGTTTGAATATTGTTTATATATTTGTTTATAATCTCATCAAAAATGTGTCAAAAATGAAATACACTTTATTTTTGTTTTGTTGACTACTATTTATAATTATTTATTATTATAATTATAATAATAATTTATAATAATTTTGCTTTGCTAATTTGACATATAAACAAAAAAAAAAATATATATATATATATATATATAATACAAAAAATAAGAGAAAATGTAAAAAAAAATGAAAAGAGAGAAAAAAAAGAAAATGTCCTATTTTTGTTTTGCTTTTTTGAAATATAAACTAAAAAAGTAAAATAATAATATTAATAAAATTTGAAAAATTAAAAAAAAAAAAAAAAAACTAAAAGAAAGCATTTTAATTAACTCATTAAAACTCATTATGTTGAAAATGAAATATATTTTTTTGTTGTTGTTATTTTTGTTTTGCTGATTTGAAATATAAACTAAAAAAAATAAAATAATACAAAAAATAAAAGAAAATTTGAAAAATAAAAAAATAACTAAAAGAAAATGTCTTACCAATTTTTAAAGCATTTTAATTATCTCATTAAAAGTATGTTGAAAATGAAATGCGCTACTTCTCATTTTTATTTTGCTGATTTTTAAATATAAACTGAAAAAATAAAATAGAATAATACAAAAAATAAAAGAAAAGAAAAAAAAGAAAAGAAAAAAAAATTAAAAGGAAATGTCTTACCAATTTTTAAAGCGTTTTAATTATCTCATTAAAAGTTTGCTGAAAATGAAATGCGTTACTTCTTGTTTTTGTTTTACCGATTTGAAATATAAGGTTACTATATTTACAATAAAATAATATAAAAAAAAATGAAAATTTAAAAACAAAAAAGAAAAAAAATAACAAAGGAAACGTCTTACTAATTTTTAAAGCGTTTTAATTATCTCATTAAAAGTATGCTGAAAATGAAATATGTTACTTGTTTTTGTTTTACTGATTTGAAATATAAGGTTACTATATTTACAATAAAATAATATACAAAATAAAAGAAAATTTGAAAGAAAGAAAAAAATAAAGGAAACGTCTTACTAATTTTTAAAGCATTTTAATTATCTCAAAAGTATGTTGAAAATGAAATACATTACTTCTCATTTTTGCTTTGCTGATTTGAAATATAAACAAAAATAATACATCGAATAATACAAAAAATGGAAAAGAAAAAATAAAAGATTTCCGTTGGTTATCTTATTAAAAGTGTGTTGTACATGAAATAAATTGTTCCTCATTTTTATTTTGTGGACTCAGCAAGTTGGAGGGCATTGTGACAAAAAAAGAAAACTTCTGAAACTTCTGAAACCTTGTTCTTTCAGATGAAAACCCCCCTACTTCCTAAATAGTGATTGACCAGCCGGCCAGTAGTTTCACTTACTCACAGAAAAAGCCATTCATTTCCATTTGTGGCCTTACTGGCATTTGACGAGTGTTAATTTGGTACTCTTTTTGTAGGAGGTCCATCAGTCTTGTGCTCAAAGTTCAGTGAAGCTGCAGCATCGTGCCGTATGTTTCGGATGTGTTTTTCTCCATTACTCCTCTACATCACTCCCACTGTCCTCCTGAATGGGCGTTAAGGGCATATATTAGATATCTTTGCATATTCATGTGGCGTTTATGCGGTAACCATCTGGTGAAAGAGTCTGTAGATCACAGGAACGTTTCCTTTGACACTCAGAGAGTGTGTGCTGAGAGCGTGATGAGGCATTTGTAAACACAACATGATCACTTTCGCAAGTGTTGGGGAGTAGCCAGATAAAATAACCAACAATCAGTGTAAAAAAATTATATTAGCAACAAATCATGGCAGCAATTTAAAAATTAAACAATTTTTAATCAATGATTTTTTGTTATACAAGATTCAACTTAAAAAGATTCGAAAAATGAGTTTAAATTCAAAGAAAAAAATAATTCAATTTTAGTTTTTTTTTTGTTTGTTTTTTTTTGTCATTTTTGTTTTGCTGATTTGAAATCTAAACTAAAAAAGTAAAATAAAATAATACAAAAAAAATTAAGAAAAATTGAAAAGTGAAAAGAAAAAAAAACTAAAAAACTAGACAGAAAATGTCTTTCCAGTTTTAAAGCATTATAATTATCTCATTAAAGGTATGTTGAAAATGAAATACATTGTTTCTCATTTTTGTTTTGCTGATTTAAAATAATAATAATAATACAAAATATTACAAGAAAATTTGAAAAATGACAAGAAAAAATAACTAAAAGAAAATGTCTTTCCAGTTTTTTAAAGCATTACAATTATCTCATTAAAGGTATGTTGAAAATGAAATACATTGTTTCTCATTTTTGTTTTGGTGATTTGAAATCTAAACTAAAAAAGTAAAATAAAATAATACAAAAAAATTAAGAAAAATTGAAAAGTGAAAAGAAAAAAAAACTAAAAAAACTAGAAAGAAAACATCTGTTACGGATCTGGTCGGTGAGCTGCGGACCGCTCACCACCAGATGTCGCTCTCACCTTGCACCTCACTGACTGTTACACCACACCCCGGACTACATTCCCCATCAACCACTGCTCCTATCACCTGCACCCAATCAGGGACAGTATTTAAGCCCCAGTCTTCCTGTCAGTCACTGCCGAGTATTGAATTGTTTCCTAGCATTCGTACAAAGCGTTCTCCCTGTTATCCTGTGTTTTAGTTCCCTTTTATTTTGTCTCATTTTCCCATCCTTGTGACCTAGCCTAGTTATTCCGTTTTGTCTGTCTCACCGCCTGCCTTAGTAAACCCTCGCCCGTCTTTTCGGATTACTCTCTTTGCCTAGCCCTCATCTGGATAACTTTCGCCGCTAATCGACCCTCGCCTGCTTCATGGTCTATTCTTCGTCTTGCTGTCTAAATACCTGTTTGCCACTGTTTGACCCTGCCTGCCTCGACCATGTCTTTGTCGCGTCCCTTCAATAAAAGTCTGCGAACGGATCCGCTCGCCTCTCGTCTCACTCCCTCTGTTACAGAATACTCGGCCAATAAAGGATCCAGCAACTTTTTATCCGGACACCATACAGGTATGGACACTGCAAAACTGTTGTTAGCCCTCGAGCAGGGCACACGAACGCTTGAGGGCTACATTCAAGAGTACTTGGACATTGCTAATTTTTCAGATCTCCCGGACTGTGTGTTAATAGACCTTTTCATTGAAGGAATTAACCAACCACTCAGGTCAAAACTCCGTCGCGAGGGTCCGCGTTCATCACTTTGTTTATTTATGGACTTTGCTCTTTGGTGTGTGGGCTCGCCGTTTACTGTGGGTGTCGCGGAGAAGGAACGCGACGACGCGGTAATGGCGGCCGTGCATCCCGCTCGCAAGATAGCGGCGAAATCGGAGCTCCGTCACGTCACAGCTGCCACACCAGAGCCACGTAAAGTTACAGCTGCGTTCCCAGAAGCAGGTCAAGTTGCAACTGTGTTTCCTGAGTCAAGTCAAGTTTCCGAGTCCAGTCAAGTCGCAGCCGTGTTTCCCGAGTCAAGTCAAGTTTCCAAGTCAAGTCAAGTTGCAACTGTGTTTCCTGAGTCAAGTCAAGTTTCCGAGTCCAGTCAAGTTGCAACTGTGTTTCCCGAGTCAAGTCAAGTTTCCAAGTCAAGTCAAGTTGCAACTGTGTTTCCCGAGTCAAGTCAAGTTTCCGAGTCAAGTTGCAACTGTGTTTCCTGAGTCAAGTCAAGTTTCCGAGTCCAGTCAAGTCGCAGCCGTGTTTCCCGAGTCAAGTCAAGTTTCCGAGTCCAGTCAAGTTGCAACTGTGTTTCCTGAGTCAAGTCAAGTTTCCGAGTCCAGTCAAGTTGCAACTGTGTTTCCCGAGTCAAGTCAAGTTGGCAGCCGCCTGTGGTCATGATGGCCCACGTGCTGGACTCACCCCTAATGGCTGTATGGGCAGCCAAAATGGCGCTCCATCACGTCACGGCTGCTACCCCAGAGTCAAGTCAAACGTCAGAATCAAGTCAAGCTCCAGAGTCAAGTCGAGTTGCAGCTCCCGGGTCAAGTCAAGCCTCCAAGTCCAGTCAAGCTTCCAAGTCCAGTCAAGCTTCCAAATTCAGCAACGTCAAGGTTGTCGTTCCTGCGTCAACCAAGTCACAGCCTGCTAACGCCTCGTCAGCCAAGCCGCAGCCTGCTAACGCCTCGTCAGCCAAGCCGCAGCCTGCTAACACCTCGTCAGCCAAGCCGCAGCCTGTTAACGCCTCGTCAGCCAAGCCACAGCCTGCTAACGCCATGTCAACCAAGCTACGGCCTGTTCCCGTCCTGTCTTCTGCTCCTGAGTCAAGCAAGGTCAAAGCTGTTGTTCCTGAGTCAAGCAATGTCAAGGCTGCTGTTCCTGAGCAAAGTGCAGTCAAGACTGAGGTTCTTGTGTCAAGTAAAGTCAGAACGGTTCTTCCTGAGTCAGGTCAAGCCACAACTGGTCTTAGTGAGCCGAGTCAAGTCACAGTCAGTCTTCACGAACCAAGTCAACCCACTGCTGATCTTCACAAGCCAGGTCAAGCCACTGTTAATCCCTGTGAGTTAAGTCAAGTCACTGCTGATCTCCAAGAACCAAGTCAAGTCACCGCAGATCTTCACGAATCTAGTCCAGTCATAACTGAACTTCACAAGTCAGGTCAAGCCACAGCTGATCTCCATGAGCCAAGTCAAGCCTTGGCCGGCCCCCACGAACCAGGTCAGGTCACAGCTGATCCCTGCAAACCAAGTCACGTCCCATCCGACGGCCCAAAGCCAAGCCACGTCTCGTCAGTCCGTCCGGAGCCAAGCCACGTCTCGTCAGTCTGTCCAGAGCCAAGCCACGTCTCGTCTGACCACCCAGAGCCAAGTCACGTCTCATCTGACCGCCCAGGGCCAAGTCACGTCTCATCTGACCGCCCAGGGCCAAGTCACGTCACAGTTGGTCTTCATGAGTCGAGTCCAGCCACAGCTGATCTTCATAAGTTCAGTCCAGTCACAGTTAATCATCGCGAGCCAAGTCAAGTCACACTTGGTCACCATAAGCCAAGTCAAGTCAGAGCTGTTGTTCCTGTGTCAAGTCGAGTCACGGCAGTATCTTCTGAGTTAAGCAAAGTCACAGTCGAACTCCACAAACCAAGTCAAGTCTCAGTTGATCTCCCAGAGCCTCGCCATGTCTCGTCTGATGACCCAGAGCCTCGCCGCGTCTTGTCCGACATCCCAAGGGCACGGGCTGTCATGATGGCCAGCGTACTGGACCCACCACTGGTGTCAGTGCGGTCAGCCAGCCTTCCAGTGGCATTAGCGCCTTCTGGATTCAACAGTAAGGAGACCCTACCTTCCGCTGCTGCTCTTCCTTTAATGGCAGTTGCCATTTGGTGTGTGTGGGCTGCACACTGTGCTCCTGAGGTCACGTCTGTTCACAAGTCAGCTCCTGAGGTCACGTCCGTTCACAAGTCAGCTTCTGAGGTCATGTCTGTTCACAAGTCAGCTCCTGAGGTCACGTCTGTTCACGAGTCAGCTCCTGAGGTCACGTCCTTTCACAAGTCAGCTTCTGAGGTCACGTCTGATCACAAGCCTGCTCCAGAGCTCCTGTCTGATCACAAGCCCGTTCCAGAGCTCCCGTCTGATCACAAGCCTGCTCTAGAGGTCCCGTCTGGTCTCAAGTCTGCTCCAGAGGTCCCGTCTGGTCTCAAGTCTGCTCCAGAGGTCCCGTCTGACCACGGGTCAGCTCCAGAGGCCTCTTTTGTCGGAGAAGCCGCGCCAATGCCTCTTGAGGTGTCAGCTTCGGCTGTAGATCCTCCTATGGAGGCGGCGTTCCCCTACGAACTCTCTGCTTCTCTTCTCATTCTGTGTGCCTCCTCTATCCCTGCTCTCCCCAGGTCCCAGTCCCTGACGCGAGTTCCTGCTCTGCCTCCTGTTCCGCCCTGGAGGGCTTCTGCGCCTCCTGTTCCACCCTGGAGGGCTTCTGCGCCCCCTGATCCGCCCTGGAGGGCTTCTGCGCCTCCTGCTCCACCCTGGAGGGCTGCTCTGCCTCCTGCTCTGCCTCCGGCTCCGCCCTGGAGGGCCCCAGCGCCTCCTGCTCTGCCTCCTGCTCCGCCCTGGAGGGCTCCTGCGCATCCAGCTCTGCCCTGGTGGACTCCGGCTCCGCTTGGGTGGGCTCCTGCCCTGCCGGTTCTGCCTCAGTCACTGGGTCCTCTGCACGGACCTGGTCCTCCGGCCCTTGCCCTGTCTCACCCCCGCCCCACCGCTCCCCTGGACTGTGGTTCCTTTGTAGCGTCTGGAAGCCGCTCTTTGGGGGGGGGCTATGTTACATATCTGGTCGGTGAGCTGCGGACCGCTCACCACCAGATGTCGCTCTCACCTTGCACCTCACTGACTGTTACACCACACCCCGGACTAAAAAAAATAACTAAAAGAAAACACCTTGCCCATTTTTAAGGCATTTTAGTTCTCATTAAAAGTATGTTGGAAACGAAATACATTATTGCTCATTTTTGTTTTGCTGATTTGAAATATAAACTAAAAAAAAGAAAAAAATAACTAGAAGAAAACTTGCCAGTTTTTAAAGCATTTTAATTACCTCATTAAAAGTATGTTGAAAATGAAATATGTTATTTCTCATTTTTGTTTTGCTGATTTGAAATATAAGTTATACAAGTTTCAACTTAAAAAGATTCAAAAAATTAGTTAAACTTTAATATATTTTTGATTATATGTAAAAATTTAAGATGTCAGCTGAACTTTATATTTTAAGTTCACTGAAATAAAGATAAAATTAAATAAAATATAAACCTAAATAAAAACTAAGCTTAAATAAAAAAAATCAAAAATAAATAGTAATATATAAAAAATAAAACATTTTTCTTTAAAAAAAAAAATAGTACAAAGTTAAATTCAAAATAAAATGAAAACTGAAAACATCAAAATAAATTAAAAAAATATTTTTACTTGAATCAGATGGAAATATTTTGCAGTACAACTACATTTTATTTCTAAAAGCAAGCTACTTTTCCAACAAGAGCAGAGGTCAAAATAATAAATGACTGTTTTTAGAAATCACAGCCGCTGATTTTGGAAAAGCGCAGGAAAGAAAACGAGGCACGTCAGGAGTCTTAAATCATGAGTATCTTGCAGCTTCGAAAGCAATTTTCAAGCTGCTTCACCAACGCCGGCCCGTTCTCAGATCAGTGTGAAAGATGAAACGTGTCAAACACAAGAGTCCTGGAGTCCGTTTACCTGTCTTTTCCTCTTTCGGAACAGAAGCGTGTGCGTCGTGTCGTGTGTGCGTTTCGTTCAGACCAAGCGCTGGGTCAAACTCGCCCATCTCGTGCTTCTTGATATATAATTCCTCAGATGTCTTTGACGGCTTTCAGACAGTTTTGGACCGAGTTGTGAAAGCGAGGGGTGAGTGGACGTGGGACTCGAGTGGAGACTCTGCTGAGCTTTTTAATATGCAGCTGCGATTCCAGGGCGCTGCTGAAGTGTCTCTCTCCGACTCCTGGAGAAACTCCACATAAATAATTCACTTCAGCAAGCAGCATCCAAAGAGGCACCCGGACGAAATATTCGATATTTTATTCTGTGTCAAAAGGCTAAGCTTGATTTTTAGGCAGGGCTAGGTGATTTTCTTGTCTTTGTCTCTTCAGAAAGCTGCAGGGATTCAGAGAGCTCAACCTCTTGCATTTGTCTCTATTAGACCCGTTTCTCTTTAGATTCTTACAAAAGGCGCCTCGCTAAATTCGTATGGCGGGGGTTTTATTTGATCTAATTTCAATTCACATGCGTAATGCGGCGAGTATTACTCTGAAAGCAGAAGGATGTGTGACAACATTTTCATTTATAGCTCAATATTTGAGTTTGAAGCTTACTAAAGGCCTAATCATGTGGTGGTGTCAACCAAAGTTCACATGCATTGCAATTAAAATATGAAAAAATAAAGTAAAAATACTATATAATAACATCAATGTTAAAAATATGTACAAAATAAAATAAGCCTCCAACTTACTCACTGGGATAGACTCCAGCATGCACAAAAAAAAAAAAAAAAAAAAAAAAAAAACTAGATAAAAAAAAAGGTTGTCAAGACAAACTGTAAGTTGGCTTGAGAAAGCCACACCAGAAAGTTTAAAAAAAAAGTTAAAAAAGTTTTAAGTTTGATGGTTTTCAGTCTGAAATAGTTTAAAATAGTTTTAAAAGGTTAAAGTTTGAATGTTTTGAAGGCAATACAGTCTCAGATAGATAGATAGCCTCAGATAGTTACTAGCATGTTTTTAACATGATTAGCAAGTTGCTAGCTTAATTAGCAAGTTGCTAACATGTTTATAGCATGATTTCAGTATGATTAACAAGTTGCTAGCATGTTTCTAGCATGATTATAGTGTGATTAGCAAGTTGCTAGCATGTTTCTAGCATGATAAGTAAGTTGCTAACATGTTTCTAGCATGATTACTAAGTTACTAGCATGTTTCTAACATGATTAGTAAGTTGCTAACATGTTTCTAGCACGATTAGCAAGCTACTAGCATGTTTCAAGCATGATTAACAAGTTGCTAGCATGTTTCTAGCATGATTAGTAAGTTGCTAGCATGTTTCTAACATGATTAGTAAGTTGCTAGCATGTTTTTAGCATGATTAGCAGGTGCTAGCATGTTTCTAGCATGATTAACAAGTCACTAGCATGATTCTAGCATTAGTAAGTTGCTAACATGTTTCTAGCACGATTAGCAAGTTACTAGCATGTTTCAAGCATGCTTAACAAGTTGCTAGCATGTTTCTAGCATGATTGGTAAGTTGCTAGAATGTTTCTAGCATGATTAGTAAGTTGCTAACATGTTTTTAGCATGATTAACAGCTGCTAGCATGTTTCTAGCATGATTGTAGTATGATTAACACGTTGCTAGCATGTTTCTAGCACAATTAGCAAGTTACTAGCATGTTTCAAGCATGCTTAAGTTGCTACCATGTTTCTAGCATGATTTGTAAGTTGCTAGCATGTTTCTAGCATGATTAGTAAGTTGCTAACATGTTTTTAGCATGATTAACAGCTGCTAGCATGTTTTTAGCATGATTGTAGTATGATTAACACGTTGCTAGCATGTTTCTAGCATGATTAGCATGATTCTAGCATGATTAGCATGTTGCTAGCATGATTAGCAAAGTTATTAACATATCGCTAACATGTTTCTAACATGATCAGCAAGTTACTAGCATGGTTCTAGCACAATTAGCAAGTTACTAGCATGTTTCTAGCATGATTAGCATGTTAATAGCATGTTGCTAGCATGATTAGCACGTTATTAACATGTCACTAGCATGTGTAGCATGTTACTAACATGATTAGCAAGTTACTAGCATAATTCTAGTTGCTAGGCTTGGCTAGACAGATAAATAGATTAGAAGTATTGGATAGAATGAAGTTTGAATTGATTAGAAATAGTACATAGAAAGAAGAAACAGTGATTAAGGGAGTTTAAATAGTGTTGGCTCATTTGAACATTCCGTCAATGTCAGTCTATGGGATTTTTATGCTTTTTAATCTTTAGTTTTATGAAAACTATACGTCGAATCAGTTAGAAAAGAGACTAAGTGAGATCAGTCTGAAGAGCTGGGCTGAGTTTGGTGGTTCTAGCTCGAAAGCTCTCCAGCAACAGCATAGCAACATTCTAAAAACATGTGTCTGTCTGGAATGACATGAAGAAACAGAACAAACTCAGACAGACTAAATCCAGAAACCCTGGCAACGTCTCCAAGATGCTTTAAGAAACCTACCTGCAAAGTACTGTTAAATGTTTTAGGCACTTGTGTAAAAATGCTGTAAAATGAGGATGCTGTCAAAAATAATGCCATAAATAGATTTTATTTATCAATTAACTTCTATTAACTAAATTAAATCAACATTTGGTAAACCATATTTGCATTTAAAACAACTTTTGCCCTAGGTACATTTGTGCATGAGTTTTCAGGTAGCTTTGCATGTAGGTTTCTTGAAGCATCTTGGAGATGTTGCCACAGTTCTTCTGGATTTAGTCTGTCTCAGTTTGTTCTGTTTCTTCATGTCATTCCAGACAGACGATGGTCAGATCAGATCTCTGTGTGGAGCACTGGCTGTTGTCAGACTCCTTGTGCAAACAAAAATCTCACTGGATTATTACAATTAATGGCAAAATGAATGTTTAGAAATGTAAACTGATATTTCCTACTCACACACTACAGCAAAAGATAGAAATAACTGACTTAAAATAATTTTTGTGTTGGTGAAAATACTAGTGGCCTAAGACTTATATATATATATATATATATATATATATATATATATATATATATATATATATATAGACCATTTCACTAGATGTAAACAACACTGGTCCAGAAGCACTTCCTGTTTTTTTATTTTTTATTTTATTTCACATATACAGATACATCTTAAAAAAAAAAGAAACATGAAGTGTCTAGGGGACCAGTATGTTTACATCTAACGAAATGGTCTATATATATATATATATATATAGACTACCGTTCAAAAGTTTGGGGTCAGTAAGACTTGTAATAGTCTTTAAAGTAGTCTCTTATGCTCATCAAGGCTGCATTTATTTGATTAAAAATATAGAAAAAAAACACTAATATTGCAAAATGTTTTTACAATATAAAATAATGTTTTTTTATTTTAACATACTTTAAAATAGAATTTATTCCTGTGATGAAAAGCTGAATCTTTATCAGCTGTTACTCCAGTCTTAAGTGTCACATGATCCTTCAGAAATCATTCTAATATGCGGATTTATTATTAGAATGATCAATGTTGGATAATATCAACAGTTGTGCTGCCAAATATTTTTTGGAACCTGTAATTTTTTTTTTCAGGATTCTTTCATGAATAACAAGTTTAAAAAGTACAGTGTTTATTCAAAATATAAATATTTTATATCAATGTAAATTATTTATTATTAACTTTTAATAAACTTTTAATTATTAACTTAATACATCCTTGGTGAATAAAAGTATTAATTTCTTAAAAAAAAAAAAAGAAAAAAAAAGAAAAAATAAAAATGTACTGACCCCAAACTTTTGAACGGTAGTGTACATATATATATATATATATATATATATATATATATATTGCTTAATAATTTAATAAACTTTTTAAATAATAACACAATAAGACTATTGGAAAATAGTGAAAAAATAATGTCAAGTAAAATTAAAAAGTCTAAGACTGGATGAGCTAGTTTTGGGCTAATTGCTGTCGGTGACAAGTTTGGGTGAGTAAGGGCAAAATGCCTTCTTTTGTAGCAGAACTAAACCGCTGCAGAAAAAAACTAGGTGCCATGCAAAATGTAATGTATAATTGGAACACTCGTTACAAATGTACTGAAATAAAGAGTAGAGACGCTCAATCAAAAAATGTAGTGAAGTAGAAAGTAAAAAGTTGCTAATATCTTTGATACTCAGTAAAGCTACAGAGAATTCAAAAAGAGTACAGTAATTAATTACATTTACCCAAATACTTTGCATCTCTGGTCTGAAGGATTCAGTAAGAATAATTTTTCTTCTTTCTGATGGTCTGCCCGTTATCAAAACAGTAAAATGTATGAACTTGGCCCAACACACTTTGAGTGCATATACTGTAGCACAAGTAGGTAAACTGGGATGCAGCCTCAGTTTTCCCACTGGCAAAGGACTCCACCTAGTGTTGGAAATTAGGAAAAGCCTGTTTAAAATTTCTGATTACACAGCCTAGATAGATTATAAACTCATTTGACAGCTCTTTCAGGATATATTTGAATCAGTTTTGTTCCCTGGGACAAATGAATGTATCTGATCTAACATTTGAGCCAACAAACATACTCAGTGAGTTGATTAATATGGCGTGGGAAAAAAACATCAGCAAACTATTTTAACATTGGCTATATATATATATATATATATATATATAAATATATATATAAAAAGAGATAAAGAAGAAGTGAAATTAGGAAGAGACAAAAGATTGAGATGACACATTAATTAGTCTGTGTGGTTACTGAAGGTATAAGCACACTAATGTTTAAAACATTTAACATAAATTGTATATTCCTAATAAAGAAAAGTACATATTAAGGCATGATTTTGCCCTTTCAGCTTGACTTAGCAACTTCTGCTACTTAGAAATCATATTCTGTGAAGTAGTCACTATGATCTACAGTTGTAATGAATGTAATGTAGAGGATTCACTGGTAAACTATTATATTTAAGAGTGTAAATCTTTGCAAATATTTCAGGAAATGATCACTTCACTTTATTGCCGCTAAAAGTGGATCTACAGGAATCATAGGGTGTCACACATGACTTTTCCATCATGGCTTTATTTTTGGTAAATAAATGATGACATGGTGTGGTATGTCATGTAATGTGATTCATGATGGTTTTATTTTCCAAATTATAAGGACAGCCATGGACTAGGTAATTTTTTATTATGTCCTGATACAGAAAAGCACGGAATACACACACACACACACACCTTAGAATTACACTCTTACACTCTTTTAATAGTACAAATAGACTGTAAAAATAGTTTTTAGTTTTATAGTATAACTTATTTAAAAAAATATTTCAAAATAATGCATGATAATAAATAAATAAATTAATAAATATCCTTTTTTTTCCTAATTGCAGGCAGCATGTCAAGGACCTAATATTTTATTTTTATTTATTTATTTGTTTTTTGGTTTTTTTAACTGAAACACATTCAATTACACTAACTTGCATAAATTTATCAAAAACAAAGCAATATAACTAGTTGCATACATATATTTTCATTAAACATTAGAAACTTCTGGTAATTGACAAAAATTTTGGAGTCAATTTCTAAACCATTTATTTATCACCAATTTCTAAACAAAAATAATATGTTCCAAAGTTTGATGAAAACAAATATGAAGAAAAAACAGGTGTCCCAATTTAACAACTATTTTTATATATATTTAATAGGGGTGTGACAAGACACTTATCCCACGAGACGAGACACAAGACTGGGTTCACGAGAACAAGACGAGACGTGATTTTTAAACTTTTCTTAAGAAATCTTCAGTGATGAAATATATAGGGGAAATAGTTTTTAATTTAACTGAAAAAGACAAATGCAAAAAAATGTAGGTGCATTTTGAACTTTATGAAAATAAACTTCCATTTTAATGAATTATATGCAGTTAAAAAAAAAAAAAAAAAGCTTCACGATTCTGGATAAATTGAGAATCCCAGTTGTTTTTAATAAACTGGAGACCATGATTCTCTCACGATTCTGGAGAAAAAAGATTAGAAAACTAAACAAAATAACATAATTTACTAGTGGTTCTGACAAACTGTTCATTGCTTAAGTCTTTTAAAAAATTATATTCATTCAAACAAAATCAAAAAAAAGTCAGTGTCTCACTTCATTAAGCCTGCATCCCAGTGTGCATACTATCCATCCTAAATTCTATGTGATACTAGTAGATACTATTTAGGGTAGATTTGGTGGATAGTATGTACATTGGGACGCAGGGTAAGACTTGTTTGACTATTGAAATCTCCTGAATGAGTGATTCAACGACTTTTTTTTTTTTTTAAACGGGCAGTTGTCGCCACCTCCTCGCAGCAGTGGATAAGCGTTACAATACATACAAGTGTTAAGATACTTTCGTTTTGAGCGCTACTGTAGACAATAAGTGTTTATACCCAAACTATAAACTTTTATCCCAGTACTTCTGTTATTTAAATGTCTGTAACACAGAAATAACGATTATAATGTGGTTGAAAAGACTGTTTGTCTTGCTCTTTCTGCGTTCACATTTACTCCAACCCTCTGATTTGGTGTAGTGCTGGCGTACAGCGATAGAATATATGGACTGTACAGTAGAAAAACAATTACGCCTATGAAATGTCCCCATAAAGCATGGAAACCAATGTGTGTGTGTGTATCAAAAACATTCAAACAGAACACGACTGCCACTGAATATTACTGATTCTCTTTGTAGAAACTCACCTTGAAGTTATACAACACAGATGAGATACAGAAACCTTTACACTATATATGACAGACTGAGCTCAAAACATGGAAGTGGTTTTTTTTTCTTATTTTAACCCTGTTGTTTCTCTTGCAGACGCTCTCAGACGGTGACCTCAACAAATTCAGCCTCATTCATCGGCCGTAAGGAATCTGTTTCTGTTTCTATTTCTACTCTAAACTCTCCACCCACCGCCTGTTTGTAGAAACTAGCAAAGTAAATCCTCAGTATTTGTTCTCATGTGTTCCTTATTGACGGAGGTCAATGATTGTCTGCAACAATGAGGAAGCTGGACTAGTTTTGCTTACACACACACAAACTGGGTTTGTGCATCTATCAATGTTTCACAGCCAGTGGTGGGTAGATTGCTTAGGAGCTGTAGTCTATTATTGGAAACAGTTTAAGAATGAATAATTAGCAGGGGTGTGATGAGACACTTATCCCACGAGACGAGATGAGACAAGAGACTGGGTTCACGAGAACAAGACGAGACGAGATTTTTAAACTTTTTAAAAGAAATCCTCAGTAAAGAAATATATAGGGAAAACAGTCTTTTATTTAACTGAAAAAGACAAAATGCATAAAATGTATGTGCATTTTGAACTTTATAAAATTAAACTTCTATTTTAATGAATTACATGCAGTAATAAACAACATTTAAACAAGAGCTTCATGATTCTGGATAAATTGAGAATCCCAGTTGTTTTTAATAATTTTGAAGACCATGATTCTCTCAAGATTCTGGAGAAAAAAAAAAGATTAGAAAATTAAACAAATTAACGTAATTTACTAGTGATCCTGAAAAAATGTTCATTGCTTAAGTTTTCTAAAAACATATTAATTTAAACAAAATTTAAACAAAACAAAAAAAAATCTATGTAAGAGTCAGTTTCTCTTACATAGCGACAAAACGTGCTTCTCGCGCTCCACTGACACTCGCGATGTAAAACAGCCGTAATAGACATAGCGAAATCGTTGTCATTCAGGAATAAGATCGCATGGGTGTTTGAATCGAGATCTTTTGAGGATTAATGGTGCAGCCCTAATATAAACATGCAAAATGTTTTGCTAGGATACAGTCACAAGATCTCGCGAGATCCGACTGGTCTCGTGAGACACATCGGATCTCCTCACATCCCTAATTAGCCTTTTTCACAAAAATCGGAAGTGACGTCAGCGCAGGGTAAAGTCAGTTCCGCTACAGGTCTGTGCCTATTATATTAATATGCTCTTGTCTCAAATAATGCCTTTTACCTTTTCTTTTTTGTCTGCTTTCCAAGTTATTATATAATCAACAAAGAAACAACATTTTACTTGTTTGTAATTTATATGGGCACTCAGACCGGTACTCGTCAATATAATATATGCGCAACATAGCGCCAGCTATAGTTTCTGTTCTCCATCTCCGGTATATTTAAGCATATTTTCTCAATTTACTCAGTCATTTCCCTCGAATCACTACATCATGGTAAATTATGACAGCATTTATATCCAAATGCACATTTCCCCAAGAATAAATGAAACAATTCTGAGACCGGATGATGCATAAACTCAATATGTATGCTTGCTACTATGGGAGACCAATGCTTAAAAAAAAAAATGGGTCAGAATAAATTTAACCATATAAAACTGAGGTTGCTACAATTTTTACAGATGTTACTGATTGATAATGAACAAAAAAAATTGCCTCTCATCCTCAAGCTACTATCAAATGTGCATTTCTAAGAGCCCAAAAGTTATATTATTATTATTATTATTATTATTATTATTATTATTATTATTATTATTATCATTATCAGATAACCTAAACCCTGTTTCTTGATTTGAAACAATATAACTCATTAGAACATGCAGAAATTAATTTTTCTATTTTTCTATTTATTTTGTTAAAGAAAATTAATGATCTGGTTTCTACAACTTTTACTTTGGAGCAAAAATCTGACTTTAAATTTGAAAGAAATAGAGATTTGACATTTATCGTGATAATTATCGATATCGAATGATATGAAAAAAATTATTGTGATCATTTTTTTGCCCATATCGCCCAGCCCTATAATTAAAACATTTTTTGTGCAATTGTAGCCACCTGACTAGTAGACTAATTACACGAAACTGACTAATTACACAAAAACCTGTCCAAGTGGTGGGTTAATTTTGAAAAGAAACATAAAAGAAAAAAAAAAGAACTGGGGTTAATCAATAAAATATTAATAATTTATTATCATTGTGTGAATAAAAGTAACTGTAACTGATTTAGTAATTCTTGGGGTAGTCATTTACTACCCAACACTGTTCACTACTAAAACACTTTTTTTTTTTTTTTTGCAAACATTAAATTATTTTTCTTTACTTGGTTTGAATGTTTTTACTACTAAATACACAAAAATTTTAGAAATGCAATTTTTTTGCAAAGAATTATTAGAATATACATATTTAAAATCAATAACAAACATGAAATTGCTACTTTATTTGGTTCGTGCATTAGAAAGTTTTCACTTCTAAATATACTTTAAGATATAGAAAATTTAGCAATAGATTTCTTTTTTACAAAAGGAACATATATTGTGAGAATATTTACAACTACATCAGTAAAAAATAAATTATGTTACCTTATTTGGTTTGTACATCTATCACAACGTTTTCACTACTAAATAGACTTGAGGATGTAGAAATTTTAGAAATACGTTTTTTGCAAAGAAAAATACAGAACAAATATAGAAAATTTCAAAATATATATATATTTTTTTTACAAAAAAACAAAAAACAAATATATATTGTGAGAATATATACATCTACACCAGTAAAAAAACATTAAATTATGTACCTTTATTTGGTTTGTACATCTATCAGAATGTTTTCACTACTAAATGCAAAGAATGTTTTTCTTTTTTTTATGCAAAGAAAAATACATATTGGTCAGAATTTGTTTAAATACATCAGTAATAAACATGAAATGATGTTACTTTATTGTTGATCTAATGTTATATTTAGTCTCACTGAGCAAAAATGCACTGTTCCTCATCAGTTACAATTGCAACCAAAAATAAAACATTTTCACTAACCTTTTAAAATATTTTTAGAAAGGTGAAGCAGTTTGTTTCATATCCACTGAGTGAAATATTGTTAAATTATAAATACAAATGCATTAAACATCATTCAGAGTGCAGCCTCTTGACTGCTAGAAAAAAAAAAACTGAAGAGTGCATTAATAAAGTTCATTAAGAGAAACCACTCATAAGTATCACTAGATGTAGAAAAAGTTACAAAAAGCACAGACAGAGAACTGAGAAAGCAGAGACGCAATAAATAGCATTATTTCATTGAAGTGTATCAGTTCAAAGTGGCTCTAAATATAGAGGTAACATGACATTCGAAGGCAGTTTCATAATCCTTATTACCAACCACTTCTGTGGAAAATCGACACTCCTCGAAACAGCTGCAGCATGTGCTGCTTAACCACTGATGTCCGACACACTCATTACGAGCCATTCGACTACTAGCTGCCTCTCAACTACCAGTTCATGCTACTAACTCGCCGCAGTTTGTCCAGAAACACAGAATGGAGCATTTCAACAGACTCAAAGCTCCTGCTACGGATAAACTTAGGTAAGGCAAACTTTTAAATGATTTAGTTTCACTGTAATCTATGCATAAGGAAGTCGTCTGCGCTCCGTTTCAATCGGACTACTACTTGGTCAAAGATTTACAGTACAGTGATTAACTACAAATTCTGCTTTTTCAATAAATCTAAAAAATTGCATCTGGTAAATCTAAACGTGCATGCAACTGAAAAACAGCGAATGATTTATGTGCATCTCTCAAAACTAACAGAAAGCTTTTGAAATGTCACTGAAATCATTATTTATAAAAAGTAAAACCATTTATGATATAATCAGCTTGCCAACAATACACAATACCAATGAAGGTCAGTGAAAATGCGTCATGTGACATTGATTGATGGATTTATTGAAGTTAGTGACTGGTTAAAGCTGGAATTCTGTTGAATTTCTATGCAGCGGTGAGGTTTTTTGAGGACTGTAATTATATTCATTATATGTCTCGGTCACCTCTGTCTCTCCTACACAAACACAGACGTTAGCAGCTCAGACGGTCTGTCAGAAGCGGTTCACTTTGTATCTGATAAGCTCTTAAAACCCACAATTCAGGCTTTACGCCTGAACAGAGACTTACAGAACGTCTGAAAGCTTCATGGAGCGGATTAATAATTGCTTTGTACTGATGCTAATATTTGTCTAACTATTGATTATCTATCTATTAACATTCAAAAACATGTTTTTTTCACTTTTAGTCAGAAAGGACACATTAAATTGATCAAAAGTGTTGATAATGTTGCAAAATATTTCTATTTCAAATAAATACTGTTCTTTTGAACTTTCTGTTCATCAGAGAACCCTGAAAAATAAAACGTATGACCGTTTCCACAAAAATATTGGGCAGCACAACTGTTTTCAACATTGGTAATAATCAGAAATGTTTTCTGAGCAGAAAATCAGCATTATTAGCATGATTTCTAGGGATCATGTGACACTGAAGACTGGAGTAATGGTGCTGAAAATACAGCTTTGATCACAGAAATAAATTACAGTTTAATTTAATTTCACACAGAAAATAGATTTTTTTGAGCTGTAATAATATTTCAAAATTTTTGCAGTCTTGGTGAGCAAGAAACTTTTATTAACACACAAAACTTCTGATCTACATGTGCTTTTGTTAACTCGTGTTTTTTTGTTTTTCAGGCAGCTCCAAAAAATCGTTCAAGACATAAAAAAGAACGACGACAGCCTTTTCAACAGACTAAAAAGGTGTGTTATATTTTGTACACTTATTCATTAATAAAAACACAGCAGGAGAAGACAGTTATCGATCTAAGTTATTTTTTTGTCTTTAAGTGTGTTTAAGACTGAAAACAGACATGAGGAAACATCTGGTGACTGTCCTCAAACACATTTCCTCTCACTTCCTCTATTCATACAAGTGGAATAGTCCCAAAACAGGCCATTAGGCGTGGTGTGCATGACAGAAATGGTATCAAATTTACAACAAAAGCAAGCAGTTGTTATTAATGAAGAAACACCTGCTGTGCAAATAGCATGCATAAATGCATGTGCTCATTATAATAACATGAAAACCCAAAAGCAGGGTTTTTAGCTCATTAGCTTTTAGATCATTCATGTTTACAGATGTAGTATGCAAATGTAAAAATTTTTGGTGTTTGCCACGTATCACTGATACTACTGTTCATACGCTTTAGAGGTTTTTCAAAACCCTCAATATGAAACTTGAATGCACATCATTGCATTTGTGTTCCACACCATTTGTGCTCCAGACATCGATGATTTCTTAAATCATGCAGCTTGTTGACAAAACTTGTTCTAGGACTTTACCTAAGAAACTACAAATTTCAGCAATAATAATAAAAAAAAAAATCCACCTAGATTTTTAACTACTCATATTTTCTTGTAGAGATGTAAAACACTTAAGCAAATGATCAAGACAAAAAAGCAGCAGAGTTTTACCCTACATCTTGATTTGCAAAAAAAAAAAGGCTTAATATTTTCTCATTTGAAGTCAACAGAAACATTCCATTACATTAATTTGTTTTTTGTTTTTTTTTGTTGAACAAAAATGAAGATCTTTCAAAATAACAAAAGCTGAATGTCAAAAGTGTTTTAATGACAAAAAGCAGTATTTAAAACAAATTATTTGATTTACAATCTACAAAGGAGTGAAAAAGTTAAAATCCGGATTATTGATTAGCCGTAAAATAATGTGCTGCATGTGAAAATGGGCTGAGAACTAATCAAATATTTGTAATCTGCCCCAGATAAAGACAGAAATCATGGGTTTGTGGTGTTTTTCTGCTGATTGAGGGAGAATACAAGCCTTTTTCACTTTATAAATGGTTGTCAAAAGCAGAAATGCAACAAAATGCACAAATGTAGTAAGGAAGTGTGACGTGCTCCAGAAAAACAGACAGTAATTTTTGGAATCAGCACCCAAAATCAGAAGATATGATGCAGGGTGGTGTTATTAATCAGTACAAATGACTGAAATCTTTTGTATTTCCATGTATTCACTTTTAAGGTTTCAAACCGAACAAACAGCTAATATTCTCAAAACCGGGAGAAATACGCTGGACCGGTATGATCAATGTTTCCCTGTGTTTCTGTGTTGTGAATCCTGTTGATTGACGCTTAAGGGTTAACCTAACCTAACCCTAACCCTTAAAACCAAGCATAAGTGTCTTTATCCATTTACTTGTAGATGTGCCTCCATTAAAAGTAAAAAAAAAGGCTTATTTGTGAGTTAATTTTGGCTTATTTTTTAATTAAATTAAATGACATTTATTTCATTATTTAACTTATTGTTTTAATTATTTTATTAATTAATTTATTTAATAATTTAAAGTACTGTAATTAATTTAATGTAATTGTTTATTTTGATTGTAATTTGTTTAATTTAAATTTTTTTTTATTATTTAATTTTATGCAAATTACCTTGCTTAAACGTTTCACGAAACCTTTTTATAAAAGGGTTATGCTTTGATCCTCTCTGTCTGCATGTGAAGAAATGCCACCAGACACCCACCGTAACGTCTACGAGAGCTTTGTGGTGTCTTTGGAAAGACTTACTATAATCTGGCCTTTAACTTTAACAACCATCTCATTATTCTCTATCCTCCCATTGTGTGTTTTTGCTTTCGTATGTTGCATGCATGACATGCAATTTTGTGCTTAAACGTTGCTGACAAATGAAACTCAGCATGCTATCACTAATCCACTATGTACTAAAATCAGCAGCAATGAACTTCCTGTATTTTGAGTTGCTTTTGACTTCGTTTCAGGATAAAGAAGAAAAGACCTCCGAAAGTACCAGTACGAGACTATCAAGGCAAGTTCAAGTATCAGAACTAGAAAGTGAATGTGCAAATGTGCCACAACTTTTTACATGATCTCATCTTTAAAGGAGAAGTCTACTTCCAAAACAACATTTTACAATTTACTCACCCCCTTGTCATCCAAGATGTTCATGTCTTTCTGTCTTCAGTTGTAAAGAAATTACGGGTTTTGGGAAAAAGCATTTCAGGATTTTTCTCCATATAATGGACTTCAATTGTGCCCCCAATTTTGAACTGCCGAAATGTAGTTTAAATGCAGCTTCAAAGTGCTCTAAACGATCCCAGCCGAGGAAGAAGGGTCTTATCTAGTGAAACGATGTCATTTTTCTTTGAAAAGTAAAAATTTGTATACTTCTTAAGCACAAAAGCTTGTGTCGCACAGGCTCTGGCACGCGCGTTCACAACATACTATTGAATCATGTCTAAAGGTCACACGGAACGTAGGCCGAACTACAGACCCAGTGTTTACAAAGCGAACGTGCAAAGACTAAGAAAGTGCAAGTAAGTCAAACGCTGTTTACAAACAAAAAGGTACAACGATGTCGGACGATTCTGAAGTTGTAGGAGAAAATAAGATGGAGTTTTTTGCCATACTCTACCTTTTTACCCGGAGTACACAGACGATGAACTTAGACGTGATTCTTAGTAGTGATGGGAAGTTCGGATCATTTTACCGACTCGGACCTTTGAGTCTCGTTCAGCAAAATGAATGAATCTTTTTTCGAGTCATTTCATTCATTTTAGCAAAATCTGCGTCATGTGACATCCTCATAAGCTGAACAAAACTCGAAAAACCCGAAGACTCGAAACAGGTGTACTAATTCCAGTACAGAACCTAATAGGATGTTGCGGATGCACAACTGAATGAAGCACTCCCCGAGACAACTCGTTCTTCGCGAGTCACATTAAAGATTCGTTCAAAATGAACGAATCGTTCAAGAACGACCTGTGGACGCACATCCGAGAGCCTGTGCTACGCGAGCTTTTGTGCTTAAAAAGTATAAAAGTTTTATTTTTAGAAAAAAATGACAGATCGTTTCGCTAGATAAGACCCTTCTTCCTCAGCTGGGATCGTTTAGAGCCCTTTGAAGCTGCATTTAAACTACATTTCGGCAGTTCAAAATCAGGGGCACAACTGAAGTCCATTATATGAAGTCCATTATCCTCAAAAACCATAATTTCTTTACGGCTGAAGACAGAAAGACATGAACATCTTGGATGACAAATTATTTGTAAATTGTTGTTTTGGAAGTAGACTTCTCTTTTAAAAATGGCTTTAGCTCATGTAACTCCATGCAATCAGGGGAATTTTTTAGTACATTTACAAATCAAAACACATCAATAGTGCATTTTCATCATTGTAAGTATTTTCAGCTTCTAATCTCATGATCATGTTGTGTCACTTTTTAGGCGAAGCTCCAGATTCTGAGAGGGACTCTGACTCAGATTTCGTAAGTGCATTAGTCAACTTCAGTAAAAGACATTTGCAGTTGATTACGGCTGCAAATGTAACATCAGTAATAATTGAATGCACAATGCAAAAACTGTAGCCGAACGGCATGCAATTCAATGTTATACCGCTAGTGAACACATCTAACACATTTGAGTTCACTTTCACAATATTTGAAATATATGAATATATGGAAAAACCTGTTTTAAGCTAATCAAAAATGTTCTTGAAAGTGACCCATCTAATTAGTATCCACACATGAAATATTACAGGACAGCGATACGTACGAGGACCCACAGGGCGAGCATGACGACAGCTACGAACCACCGCCGAGGCTTGAAGGTCACATGAAGGCCTTTACGGTCAGCCCTTCCATCACCAACCCCAGGGGAGAGTATGTGGGTGAGTATCACGGCTTTCTGTGTCAGAAGGTTGACATTAAATCAAAACTGACTCCATTTACTTTCTAAATTTTCATAGTCACAAGCTGTATGAATGTGAATGGCAGTGCAGTGATAAAACTCCTGAATTGCCCATTTACTGTTCAGACGGTAATTTTCTCTCATGGGGAGCTACAGGAGCTAGTCAGGGACTTTACTGCCATCCGAAAACTGAACATCAGTGTTTTTCTCCCAACAAAAGCTTAAAGATTCACAGCCAAATTTCGACAAACACCAAGATCGTGCAGTGATTTAATTTGCAGAATCCACATCTCTGAGTTTACAAGGAGCAATCAATCTAAAAGCCACTTTGTAAACCTTTTCAACCACTGCCAAGCAAGCAACAATGCATTTACATTAAAATATTTAAGAATTTAAATATTACTGAAATGCTGGAAAATGTTTACATGAATAATATTACATCACTGTTTCACTGAGAGAAGAAAAAGATAAAATTATGTAAAAATGGGCCATTATTATGGTATGCAATCAATTTGTCAAATATTTGTTTTATGGAGGAACAAGTTCTGATCCTATAAACCCTGCTTATGTGTTCAGTAACATGATATTTTATCAGTTATTAGACAATTAATGTAATCGGACCTTCAAATGTGTTTTGTTTTATTTACTTTTTCCTTCTACTGTCTTTATTGTGTGAATCAGATCCTAATTGCAATGCTTTTTAGCAACAGCTGACAGGGTTTAATTGTTTGTGTGTTATTAAGTTATTTTAATTTATTTATTCTAGTGTATTATTATTATTTTTTCCCCTTCTATTATGATATGCAAGTTTATAAAAAGAATAAAAATAAAGTTATATATATGATTATATAAACAATCTATTTAAAAATAGCAAAATGATGGATGTCTTGTTAAAAATGTGAAAATCAGCACAAATAAGAAATAAGGCAAACGGTAAACATTTGATCCGGCTACTTTTTTTGGCTAGGAAAATTATTAGTTGTGCAAGCCCTAATTTAAATAAAATGTAAACAATAAATATTGTACAAAGTTATTGCACACCAAAAAAAAAAATGGCCCATTTTAAAAATATTTGTTTTATTTTTTTATTGTTTTATTTTTCTTCGTTAATTCTCCCACACTGTAAAAAAAAAAATTCCGTAAAAAAACGAAAAAAAAAAGTACTGGCAGCTCATTACCTGGACTTTGTACAAAGACCAGTCTGCCACCAGTAAAAAAAACAGGACTTTTTCTGTTTTAAGGGTGTATTTATATATTTATATTTATATATATATATATATATAAGCAAATAAATCCATAGCCACTTGGTTGCCTTCATCTCAAACCACATTCAGGATTTCTTCACAGGAAAATTCTAAAAGAAATGGATATGACAAAAAAATGAAATTAATTAAACTGAACTACAGAGTAATATGCAGGTTGGAATGGAAAAGTAGTCATATAAGTATTTTAAGTTCATTAAATCAACTGCAATCCATAATACTTTCCAATTGTTTACACATTGCTTAACTTACATTTCCAATAGTCTCCATTTGCATCGGTCATATGAGCTTGTCAAATCAACTATCTCTTAAAATATACTCTATTATTTTCAACTAAATAAACAGCAACACGACCAAATGCTTCATACACTTTTTATAACATACGTGTTGCTTACTTCTGTATGAACTCCAGACTAAGTGCCGCCTCCTCTGGGTATTTTGTAGCTCACAACCGCAACAGGAAAGAAGATTTGTTCATTAACTTCTCAAACGACAGCAGTCTTGAACTTCCCATCACCTTAAACAAAAAAGACATTACAAAATGACCATATACATAATGACAAGCATCTCTGAACACCTTTAAAGGCGTGTTCAGCAAACAACTTCACATTGTTGTAAAAGACTCAATTTCTTTTCAATATTGAACACTAATGTTAAATGAAATGGAATACAAACCCACTTGGTTGCCTTCATCTCAACCCTCATTTAGGAAAACTCTAAAAGAAATGGATAATGATAAAAATGAAATGAATGAAACTGGACTACAGAGTAACATGCAGGTTGGAGATGGAAAATCAATCATACAGTATTTTAAGTTAATTAAATGAACTGCTAACCCTAATACTTGCCAATTAAAATATCTGTTTATAAATTGCTTAACTTACATTTCCAATTGTCTCCACAATATACTTCATTATTTTCAATTAAATAAACAAATACACGTTTCATAACATACGTGTTGCTTACTTCTGTATGAATTCCAATGCAAGTGCCGCCTTTTCTGGGTATTTGTAGCTCACAACCGCAACAGTGGTCATTAACTTCTTGAACGACAGCAATCTTGAACTGCCCATCACCTTAAACACAAAAGACATTACAAAATTACCATATACATAATGACAAGCAGTTTGAACACACCTTATACACACAAGGATGATAACATGCAAAAGTATTCAATACAATTTTTTTGGTAACGTTAGCACGTTGTCTGTGACGTGGCTTCCGACGCATCAGACAGCAAACAACTTAACATTGTTGTGAAAGTCAACAGAATAAATGACTCAATAACTAATTTCTTTCTGATACTTAACACTAATGTTAAATAAAACTGTTAATAAAACAGAATACAACCCCATGATAAGAATGCAGGTGTGCTTGAGATTCACAGGACAGCAGCAATCACGTCCTGTCATTAGAAAAGAAAACGAAAGAAACACAACGGTCATTTTAACATAATGTCGTGTGCATTTGTCCATTAGAGTGAGAAAGATAACTCGAGGAGCTAACGTTAGTGGCACGCCGACCTGAAGCGGCATATTCCAATAATGACTGATTGCAGAACAGCAGAACCATTAACCGTAAGATACAGTTACACTATTAACTGTAAGATACGATATGTGTGTGTGTGTGTGTGTGTGTGTGTGTGTATGTATGCATGTACATACATACATACAGTATATTACAGTTAATAGTGTAACTGTATCTTACGGTTAATAGTAATTTCGTGTATGTATATATGTGTATATATAAACAGGCGCGAGCACTCATATACATAATACGGACTTAACATTAACAGCTTTAACTTTGAAACGCTCCACAAAGATAAGTAGAGCAAATTCTGGTGTTCATAATTATTTTTATTTTTTCTTCAAATAACAATAACAACATTAAAAATAAGAAAAGGACAAGAAAAAATATAAGTTGATCACTTATTGCTATTTTCACCCTTTTCCGATCTGCGACGGAGACTCCGCCCACTACCGTCTGAGCCTGCTGCCGCAGCGTTGCTGCCGTGTGACTGCTGTGACGTATGGTTCTGCTGTTCTGCAATCGGCCCTATCTCGCATATTCTGGCGCGGCTACCGCGCGTCGGACGCCTCTGTTTACACGGTCGCGTCACAGCTAGTGATGGGAAGTTCGGATCATTTTACCGACTCGGCCCTTTGAGTCTCGTTCAGCAAAATGAACGAATCTTTTTTCGAGTCATTTCGTTTATTTTGTTCATTTTAGCAAAATATAATTAAAATGTCACGTTTTACTTCCCTAACACATCTACTGCTTACACAAACGTTGATCACACTACAAACAAAACAAAACTATAATGCTATAAGAAACAGAAAATATTAATTCATTGTTTACCTGTGTCTTTAGTCTATGATTCGCTCACCTCACCTCTTATCTGACAAGATTTCGGTTTTGAGTCGTTCGTTCATCACCTGACAGCCCAATTAGCTTAACCAACGCAGCCTGAGCCGGAAAGAGAATTGATTAGTTCATTTCTCGAGTCCTCGGGTTTGAGTCGTTCGTTCATCACGTGACAGCCCCGTAATGTTAACCTATGCAGCCTGAGCCGGAAAGAGAATTAATTAGTTCATTTCTCGAGTCCTCGGGTTTGAGTCGTTCGTTCATCACGTGACACCCCCGTAATGTTAACCTATGCAGCCTGAGCCGGAAAGAGAATTGATTAGTTCATCTTTTGAGTCTTCGGGTTTGAGTCGTTCGTTCATCACGTGACAGCCTCATAAGGTGAACGAACGACTCTAAAACAGGTGAACTAATTCCAGTACAGGACCTAATAGGATGTTGCGCATGCGCGACTGAACGAATCACTCGCCGAGACGACTCGTTCGTCCCGAGTCACATTAAAGATTCGTTCAAAATGAACGAATCGTTCAAGAACGACCCATCACTATCACAGACAGCTTGCTAGCAACGTTACCGAGTTAGTTTCTGTTTTGCATTTTATCTTCCGTGTGTGTGTAAAACAGACACTAAAAGGTAAAAACTTACCTCATTTGGCAGAAAACTCCATGTCTGACGAGATGCAGAGAAATGTTGAGTGCGACGGCTCCGACGTTCATTTGCCAAACAAGCCAGACAGCAACTAAGTTAACCTTATGTAAACAATTTATGTAACATTTAACTCGTTTACAACGAAGAGTGTATGAAAAACATGTTTCCCAAATTCGAAAGCCAACATTAAAATGAAACTTTGACCGAGAAACTCTCCGTGTCTTCTCTTCACTGTTTTCGCGCCTATATAAGCCACCAACGTTCTTGTTCCCACAATTCAAAGCGTGATTCAAAAATACGGAAAAACACCTGTAAAAACCAAAAACGGAAAATTTCCTTTAATTATTAGGGTATATTGTACTGTATTTTTACGGATTTTTTACAGTGCACTTACTGCAGTGGAACAGTGATGTAATATTATATATTCAAATAGCAGACCAAATTTAAAACTTGGTTGGTAGTAGTTAAAAACTCAGAGATTTGGATTCTATACAGACATATTAAAAAGAAGAAAAAAATAGAAAAAAAAATTAAAACAGAAAATGAAAAAATGTAGTTTTATGCACATGTTTACTTTTTTTCTTCTACTGTCTTTATTGTGTGACTTAGATCTTAATTTTAACACTTGTTAGCAACAGCTGGCAAGGTTTGTTTGTTTGTGTTATTTCTAAGTTATTCTAATTTATTTATTATAGTGCATTATTATTATTTCTCCCCTTCTATTATGATATGTAAGTGGTTAAATAAAAAAAGTTTCTTAAAAAAAAAATAATTTTATTATATATAATAGTCTTGCATTTTATCTCGCAAAATGATGGATGTCTTTTTAAAAATGTAAAACATTTGATCCAGCTACTTTTTTGACTAGGAAAATTATTTTAAATTTTACATTTTAAATCTTTTTAAAATATTTAAAACATGTGATCCGGCTGCTTTTTTTGACTAGGAAAATTAATAGCTGTGCAAGCCCTAATATAAATAAATGTCAACAATAAACAATATTGCACAAAGTTATTACACATCAAAATAATTGCCTATTTTAAAAAATATTTGTGATTTTGTTTTATTTTTCTTCTTTAAAGCTCTCACTTACTGCAGTGGAACAGTAATGTAATATTATATATTTAAATAGCAGTCCAAATTTAAAACGTGGTTGGAAGGGGTTAAAAACTCAGAGATTTGAATTGCATACAGACATATTAAAAAGAAGGAAAGAAAAAAGAAAGAAAATGTAAAATGTAAAACAAAAAACTGAAAACAGAAAACGCATAAATTTGTTTGTTTGTTTGTTTGTGTGTTATTTTGTAAGTTATTCTAATTTATTTATTCTAGTGTATTATTATTTCTCCTCTTCTATTATGATAAATATATTAAATTAAATATATTAATTTTATAAAAAAGGTTAAATAAAAACAAAGTTTAAAAAAATTATTTGATTATATAAATAACCTATTTAAAAATAGCAGAACTGATGGCTGAAGAGGTTTTCTGTCTTGCATTTTATCTCGCAAAATGATGGATGTTTTTTTTTTTTTTTTTTAATTTAAAACATTTGATCTGGCTACTTTTTTGACTAGGAAAATTATTATAAATTTAAAAATTAAAATCTTTTTAAAAATGTAAAACATTTGATCCGGCTACTTTTTTTGACTAGGAAAATTATATTATTAATATTATTTAATAATATATATATTAAAAAGAAGAATAAAAACTACCAAAATGCCAAAAAAAGAAAGAAAATGTAAAACAAAAAAAAATGAAAACAGAAAATGCAAAAATGAAAAAAAAAAAAAAAAGTTTTATTCACTTTTTCCTTCTACTGTGTTTATTGTGTAAATCAGATCCTAATTTTAATGCTTGTTAGCAACAGTTGACAGGGTTTGTTTGTGTGTTATTTCAAAGTTATTCTAATGTATTATTGTTTCTCCACTTCTATTATGATATGTAAGTGTTATGAGTGTCATAATTGTTTGGTTTATAAAAAAAGAGGTTAAATAAAAAAGTAAAAAAAAATAAAAATAAAAACTAATTTGATTATTGTGCAAGCCCTAATTTAAATAAATGTAAACAATAAATATTGCACAGATTTATTGCACACCAAAATAATGGCCCATTTTTAAAAATATTTGTGATTTTGTTTTGTTTTTCTTCTTTAAATCTCCCACTTACTGCAGTGAAACAGTGATGTAATATTATATATTATATTTGCAAATAGCAGTCCAAATTCAAAACGCAGTTGGTAGTGGTTAAAAACTCAGAGAATTGAGTTCTACACAGACATATTAAAAAGAAGAAGAAAAAAAAAAACTAACAAAATGCCAAAAAAGAAAGAAAATGTAAAAATGTAAAAATAAAGATGTAAATGTAAAAATACAATTTACAATGGTATCTCAGTGATAATAAAGTAACACTGTCATGTATGTCTAATTAAATTAGTTAAAAATGTGCTTGGCACTGGATAAAAAAAGATTCACAAAACGACTTTTGGACCGATCCCTTTTTGTAAACTAAGAATTGTGAATTCAGATGGCAGGAAATCACCACAAGTTCTGGGAGTTTGACAAAATGTGGCTGTGAATCTTAATGACATGATGGGAGGAAAACACTTACATTATAGATTATAATTAGGGCTGTCAAACGATTAAACACCATTAATCGCATGCAAAATAAAAGTTTGAGTTTGCCTAAAATATGTGTGTGTACTGTGTGTAATTATTGTGTATATATAAATACACTCAAATTTAAGAGAAATATGTTATGTACTAAATATTTTTATTTCTATATATTATAAATTATATAAAAATTTATAATAAATACATATACCCATAAATATTTCTTAAATATATACATGAATGTGTTTGTATTTAATTATATTTACAAAATAATTACACACAGTGCACACACACATATTAGGCAAACTCAAACTTTTATTTTGTTTGCGATTAATCGCAATTAATCATTTGACAGTAGCTCCTGTAAATGTTCAAATGGCCTTATGTCCCCATGAGAAACAAACACCATCTGAACAGCCTTGATTGTGAATGATTCACTAGTTCACTTAATTCCAAAGAACAAAACATTTGTCAAAATGTAAAAACTTTCTCAGCTGATGTCACAAAGACCTCTTATTTTCATAACCCAGTTGATTTCCGATCTAAAATTAAGTTCTGCCCTACATTTTTCACTCTCATATTAAGGAAAAATGTTTTGCATATGTCACGTTAACTTTAAACTGAAAAATGTACATTCTGTCATCATTTCCTCACCCACATGTCTTTCCAAACCTGTGTGACCTTCTTCCATCAAACACGATAGGTTATGAAGATGTTTTGAATGAAATGTGAAAAGTTGTTTTGTCCTTTTTTGGAACATAAAAGCCTCGGGTCACTATATACGGACTATATATAGTGCTTCTTTTGTGCAAATGTGAACAAAATGAAGTTGAGTAGGTTATGAAATAATACAAAAAGTTTCAGTTCTACTGAAGGAAAGTTCTGTTAAGCACCGATGGCACATAAAACCATACTTCCTGTGTCTTGCAGACAGCTGTCGTGGTCGACCGGCAAAACCAAACCATCCTTTCCATATGCAACAGAGACACAAACCCCCACGACCGACCCACCACAACCTGGCAGAGGAAGATGATGTAATAACGGCTTGTACTGTTAACACACACTTTTATTTACTGCACAATAAACTCCTGATACTAAAGCGCTCTCCTCCGTTCAGGATGATTACATTGAGCCGGAGAATGAAACGGATGATGATAATTACATTGACCCCACTGAGAAAACACTAACAAGTAAGATGATGGAGGAAGGCGTTTATTTTGGTGCACACTGAATTATTAATATGACCGTAATCGATAAATCAAGCCCTAATGGTGCACAATGTCTGTTTACAGAGCCGGCGATTAACAGAGCAGCCAAACCGTCTATTTCTGCCTGTGCAAACAGTCCTGGTGAGAGTTTCATGAGATTATTTCAAGAAGTGCACGTCCATAAGATTATTTTGATCAGATATTGAAAGCTCATATAATACACTCCATTTCTCCTTTTTTAGATTTCTATGAGGTTCCTGATATAAAGGTAAGCTTAAAACAAGACAGCTTTGTCCAAGCCCCTAATGTAATATGCATGCATTTTATTTGTTAGATTCTAGGAATACAATAATTAAAAATCATGATTTCACCACTATTATTATTATTATTATTGCAGTTCAAATCAGCAAAAAGTATAGGTAGTACAGTATCATGCATAATTTATTAATATTTATTTTTAATAAGTAACATTTACAATAATATTTATTTTTATATTTATAAATTGTATTATATTATCTTTTTATATTTATAATAATATTTTATAATAATATATTTTATATTATTTTAATTTTGTATATTTATTTTACATTTTTTAAAATGTAATTTTATTTCATAGAATTTATTTTTGCAGTTTTGACCAGTAAATATGACCTGGATAGGTAATACAATTTTTGCATGCAATATGACCTGGACATGTTCTTAACAGTCTTTGTGTGATTCAATAATAAATAATATTTGTTTTAATAATAAATAATATTTATTTGTAAAATGTATAATATTATATTTGCATGTTTATAATAATATTTTAAAATAATATATTTTATATTCTTTTATTTTTTTTACATGTATCTTTAATTTTTTAAATGTAATTTTATTTCATATAAATTATTTTTTGCTATTCTGGCTTGAAAATATGACTTGGACAGGTAGTACAACAAATACTATCATGCATTATATATAATATTAATTTATGGACTATTTAAAAAACAATAATAATTTTTCCATGCAATATGACCTGGACATGTTTTTGACTGACTTTGTGTGATTTTATAATAAATAATCTTTATTTTTAACAATAAATCATATTTACAATAATATTTATTTTTATATTTATAAAATGTATTATATTATATATTTATATTTATAATAATATTTTATAATAATATATTTTTTATTCTTTTACTTTTTTAAATATTTCTTTTACATTTTTAAATGTAATTTTATTTCATATAATTTATTTTTGCAATTTTGACCAATAAATATGACCTGGACAGGTAATACAACAAATACCATCATGCATTATATATAATATTAATGTATAGACTATTTAAATGTTAATTTTTGCATGCAATATGACCCGAACATGTTCTTGACAGACTTTGTATGATTCTATAATAAATAATATTTATTTTTATTTGTATAAAATGTATTATATTATATTTTTATATTTATAATAATATTTTATAATAATATATTTTATATTCTTTTAATTTTTTTATATTTATTTTTAATTTTTAAAATGTAATTTTATTTAATATCATTTATTTTTGCAATTTTGGCTTGAAATATGACCTGGACAGGTAGTACAACAAATACCATCATGCATTATATATAATATTAATTTATGGACTATTTAAAAAACAATAATAACTTTTGCATGCAATATGACCTGGACATGTTCTTGACAGACTTTGTGTGATTCTGCTCTGACAAAATCCTTTGTGTTTATTTATAGGAGAATTCTCAGACTAAGACAAGGTAAAACGCCTTCAAAATTAACCTTCCTTTTTCTATATAATTTTTTACACACATTAAACTTCAACATAATTATGGTAAACTCAGTTTTCTTTAGCAGTAATTACAGCACTAATGAAATTCAAAATGTATAAAAACATGTCATGTACCTATCATAGTGTTTGCTCCACTTTGACTTACCATTTAAGGCAGCAATTACACATTCATGAAGATGAGACATAAATATTCACACCTTAAAATCTACACTGACACATAGCAACAGTGTTACTATGACTGTTTTTCTAAAAGAGCAACAAAAGCTCTTAATGATTCAGTCTTGAACTTCCTCATATCCACATCACATGGTTCACTGTTCTGTTGTTCTATTCTGATCAGCAGGAATAAAACCACTCTACAACCCAACGCACAGACGCCGCCACCTAAAGCCAGTCCACGGTATTACACAATCATTATTATCTGACGACAATTAAAAACCACTAGATTAGCACTGCATTCATTACTGTTCAATTATTCAGCACCCTTACAAACATCTACCATTATAACCATATCAAAATTCTTTAGCTGCTATCAAAATACATTAGATGCGTATACGCATACTTCTTCAGTTTCTTTATTTTAGCTCTCTAACAATTCTAAACCTCGTGGCAATGACAATGTTGTCTTTGAAAACACTCATGTTTTTCATGTTTTATCTGGTCGTACAGAATGAACATCAGAAGGCCAACAATAAGTCCAGTGAGTACTGATGATTTTTATTGTGTGTGTGTGTGTGTGTGTGTGTGTGTGTGTGTGTATTTAATAAGAACAAAAAAACATGGTGCAAATGATTAGCATGTAAATAAGCGATCTATATGCACATATAACCATGTAAATGCATGTTTTGAATAGAGATTATAATTACGGTCTATGTGTGTTTTAAGCAGGAACCACAGTCAGAAGACGAGTACGAGGTGTGTGATGCAGACGACAGTAAGTATCAGCCATAAACCAGACCTGAGCAAGTTAATGCATAAAAAACTAACCCCAGACAGGCAACGTATGAAACGTGTGTGATTCTCATTAGATGTTAATGAAGGGCCAGAGGAGACCACAGAGGCCCGGAGACCATCGATACCCAAACCGCGACCTAGAGACCTGTAAGTGACTCCTTGTAACCAGGAACAGTAATAAATCAATTCTGTCATAACAGATTCACTATCTAACTGTTCATCACTGCTGATCTTTTAGGAAGAAACCAAATACTGCTGTGATACCGGTACGGACTCATTTATCTAATCTGTTTATCTAATCTATACTATTTAATGTTAAATCAAAACATTTAGTGACAAATACTTGTACATTTTTGCAGAAACCACACATTCCTCGAAGAGACAGTGATGGTAACTATCAAAATCACTCATGAGATTGTCATAGAACAGCAAAAGCAATGACTTTGTTCAGAATGGAATACTAGTATATAGCTTACAACATAGTGCATATTTTAAATAAGGATGCAAAAAATAATCTATTATGCTCTGATAAATGTTTCAAGTAGAGAACACTGTGGTCATGTGACCTCATTACATTGCATTTCTAATTCAGCAAGGGATGCCAATTAATGTTCTCCAAAATAAATCCAAGCTATCTTAACTTTTGCATCAGTCAAACTGATGTAGTTTTAGAAATCACAATTTAGCATATCCATGCATGCACACAGAAAATGAGCATACTGCATGTTTCTGATGCAGTATCCACAAAGTAAACTAATGCACAATTTGGCTGATCTGTGCATGCATGCATACAGAAAAATTTCGTACTGCACAAATATTCCACAAAGTAAGCTCCATTTCATACATGCGTATGGAAAATTAGCATACTGCACTATTCTGATGCAGAAGCTCTGATTTATTATGCACCATCTGGCAGATCCACGTATGAGTGCATAATGAAAATTAGTACGCTGCATTAGTAAAATCTACACTACATTTGGTCAAACTGAAGCAGTATCCACAAAGTAAGCTCTATTTTACCATATAATACAGTATTTGGCAGGTTCATGCATGCATGCATAAAAAAATAGCATGTTGCATGATTCTGATGCAGTATTCAACAAAGTAAGCTTTAATTTATAAAGCACAAGCTGGCAGATCCATCCATGAATGCATACAGAAAATAAGAATACTGCACTTTTCTGAAGCAGTATTCCACAAATTAAGTGTTTTCATAATGCACAATTAAACCTGCATCCATACAAAAAAGTAGCATATTGCAAAAATAAAATCTACACTGCATTTTGTTAAACTGATGCACTATTCCACAAATTAAGCTCATTTATAAATGCACAACTTGACAGATTCATCCACGCATGCATACAGAAAATTAGCATACTGCATGATTCAGGTGCAGTATTCTGTAAAATAAGCTCTGATTTATAATGCACAATTTGGCAGATCCATGCATCAGTGCATAAAGAACATTTGCATGCTATGAATAAACTCCACACTACATTTGGTCAAACTGATGGAGTATCCACAAAGTAAGCTCTGTTTTACCATATAATGCAGAATTTGGCAGGTCCATGCGCGCATGCATGCATAAAAAACTAGCATGCTGCATGATTCTGATCAAGTGTTCCATAATGTAAGCTGTGTTTTATAAAGCACAAGTTGGCAGATCCATCCATAAACGCATATAGAAAATGCGAATACCACACGTTTCTCATGCAGTACTCCGCAAATTAAGCCGTTTCATAATGCACAGTTAAACTGGCGCATGCATACAAAAAAGTAGCATACTGCACAAATAAAATCTACATTGCATTTGGTTAAACTGATGCACCATTCCACAAATTAAGCTCATTTATAAATGCACAACTTAACAGATTCATGCATGCATGCATGCATACAGAAAATTAGCGTACTACATGCTTCTGATGCAGTATTCCACAAAGAAGGCTCTGATTTACAATGCGCAATTTGGTAGATCCATACATAAGTGAAAAAGAGCATGCTGATGTATGGTAAAGATCAATTAATGACGTAATCTAACAGACGAAGAACACTATAAATTAGTAGCAAAATTCGGCATCTATGCATGCATGCATACAGAAAATGAGCATAGTGTTCAAGTAGTGCTAGTATAGTGATATGCTATTCTGAATATAGATAATGAGTTGTAGATGTGGCAGACATGAGTGTTTCCTGCACATTCATAAAGTGCATTTTTAACTATGAACTTTTGTTGTGGTAAAGTCACCTATTAACAGTCACATGATCTCTGTTACAGCCACATCAACTAAAACACCACCAGTAATTATAACACGAAGCCCACCGGACACCATGCAGAGCCCATCACCAACAGGGTTCCATCGAGCCAAGTAAAAAACAGTTTAATTTTCTCCTGTAAGCATAAACTATCATCATTTTATTTTATGAACCGAAAAACTAAACTACAGTCTCCTTTTCTGTTATAGGATGCCTCTGCCTCGACAGCTTCCCTCCCAAAGTAAGATTCATGCTTTTTCAGTTTGCAACGGACATATTTTTCTGTCCATAAGGCCAACATCAAAACTTCATCAAAATCTTGATGAATTTGTTATCTGGCTGTTGATTAATCTCCATTTATTTCCACAGGCAGAGGAACATTGCCTTCAGACAGCAGAGCAGCTAGAGACGCTGAAGAGGTGATTGCAGTTGTGTTACTGACTTCCCTTTAAAAGCTTTTACTTCTTTGTGCATACATTTTCATTTATAGGGTTTGGCTCTGACAGAAAATGAGAAATGTCCCTGATGTTTGTGTCTCAGTTTGCAGCATAACTACTATAATCAAGAACATCCCAGCATGCACTTACATTGTCTGTCGGTCTAACTATCCTCTTCTCTCACACAGGAAGCTGGTGTGTATAAAAAGATTTGGTATGCCAGCAGCTGTGACCGCAAGACAGCAGAGGACGCTCTCATACGCTCATCTAAGGCACGTCAGACCTGCACAAAGTAACACAAAACTAGACTGAATGACACTGCATTATAAATACCAGCAAACACAAGAGGCAGACAGGACTATATAGTTAAACTAAATCCGTAAAAAACATGTTCAGTACTTTAAATAAAATAAATGTTAACTGAAATAAAACTAAATATTTAAAAATAAATAGCTGCCAAGGCAAAAAAAATTTTGTTTACAACTTGATGTGGCCTATTAAAATAACAAACTAAAAAGAAAGAAAGAAGAAACAGAAATTAACTCAATGCACTGAATGAACTGATTCAAAACCGGTTTTACCTTTACTGCGGGCGGGAGTGGGCGGTCAAAAAAATATAGCAGGAATGATGGAGTTCCATAAACACTAGACTTGCTGCAGTAGTCGGTGTTACACGGTGTTTGGTCGTTCAATTTGTGTTGGATGTTGTCTTTGGAATAGAAATATGGATAGTTTATTTGTAAACATCATACTTTTTTGCACATTTCAGTTAATGTCATAAAACTAGCGATCTAAGCCAGCAGTAGTACTGACAATGTGGTGTAAACATGGCTAAAGACGCGAAAAGAGGAACACGCAAACCGAATCAATTAAGTGAGTCATTTAAGCTGGAACCGCTCCGTTCAAGCGATTCACTAGCAAAAACCAGATTAAAAGACATCGCTTGTAATGATTCTAAAAACGCGCAGTGATGGGTGAAACGGAGCTTTTCGAAACTCCGAATCAGTTAAACCATTGCCTCGCAAAATGATTCATTACTTCGAAACGCGAATCGGATCGCGAATCGCCTGATTCAAATCTTGATTTCAGAGCGCGTATCGCGAATCATTTAGATTGGAACTTTGGAGCGGGTTCGTGAAACTTTTTATTTAGTTCATATTATTTTATTCAAAATTATGGTTCAGATCATCAGTGGGTTCACGAATCATTTGATTTCAATCTGAACTTTGGAGCGTTTGTGAATCTTTTGATTTAGATCGGAACATCGGAGCGTGGATCGCGAATCATTTGATTCAGATTAAGACTTCCGAACGCCTATAGCTTAGGCTATCTTTTTTATTAAACAGTACAAAACATTAAACCAATAAAGCAGTACCGTTATAAAAACAAAACAAGGAAAAACGAAAGAAAGAGTAGGCCTGCACAGATACAAATTCCTTTAAGAAAAGGAACCTCCTTTGCAGTTTCAGCTCAAAAGGCTTTTTTTTGTTTGTTTTGTTTTTCTTTTTCTTGTACAGTACACTCTCGAAAATCCATTTAACAAAACGTAGACACTATAGGAGTTTGATTTTGAGAAGGCAGAAATATGACAAAAACATCTTAAAAATAATATTATATCATATTCACTGTGGCTCTTTTGGAAAAAAGTGCTTGCAACAAGTTCATGGGTTTGATTTCCAGGCAAAGCATGAGCTGATAAAGTGTTTACAGCAATGTAAGCTGCTTAGAATAAAAGCGTGTGCCAAATTAATACATGTGAAAGATCAGTATCTCTATTTGAGATGTAATACTTGCGTGTCTGATTTGATTTCAGGATGGCTCTTTTCTGCTCAGGAAGAGCTCTGGTGTGGATGCACAGCAGCCGTACACACTAGTGGTGTTTTACAACAGCCGAGTTTACAACATTCCTGTCCGGTACATCGCTTCCACCAAACAGTATGCGTTGGGGAAAGAAAAACATGGAGAGGAGGTAAGAACAGAGATGGATGTTGCCCCAAAAGTATTTGGACATTTAATTCACATTTAAAAATGAAAACGTGTCATTGCATCCTCATGTCAATTTAAACTCAATGATATTTAACTAATTTATGTTAATTTAAGTTAATGCACTCATACCATTAAGAAAAGTGTGACTTAAGTGTCCAAATACATTTTGGTGTCTATGGATGCTTGTTTGTGTCACAGAATAAAAAATAAAACAGGTAATTGTGACTTTTTAATCTAAGTTTACATCTCGCAATTCTGACTTTTTCTTTATAATTCCTGAATTGTGTGAAAAGCTGATATCTCTTCTTTTCTCTGAAAGTCTCAAAAATTAGTCAATTACTTTTTTCTGAACTGAGTTCATATCTCACATTTCTGATTTCTGAGGGAAATATAAGCTCAGAATTGAGAGGAAAAAGCCTAAATAGTGAGATATGAACTAGGGGTGTGTAATATTTATCGCCTGCAATATTATCGTAATTATATATACATTTTTCTGTAAGGAAAACTGTGGTGTTTTATGTTTCATTCCTGAATTAATCTGTTTTTGAACTAATTTCAACTAATTGAGTCAACGATTCAATGAGGCTTAGCAAAAGGCTTAGCAAAAAAATCTATATATTTCAAATCTGAATTGTGGGATTTTTTTAAAAAGTCACATTTTTTTATTCCATGGAAAAAACAAGCATAATTTCAAGAAAAAAAAAAAATCTAAATTATGACATTAAAAAAGCCAATATTATTATTTTTATATTCCATGGAAAAAACAAGCATAATTTCCAGAAGAAAAAAAAAATCCGGAATCATGAGATTTAAAAAAAGTCTCTTTTTTTTCTGTGGAAAAAAAACAAGCATAATTTCAAGAAGAAAAAATCTGAATTATGAGATTTAAAGAAAAGTCACAATTATCATTTTTCTTCCATGGAAAAAAGCAAGTATATTTTCAGGGGAAAAATCCTAAAATATATGTTTTTAAAAAAAGTCACATTTTTTTATTCCATGGAAAAAACATGCATAATTTCAAGAAACAAAATCTGAATTGTGAGTTTAAAAAAGTCTCAATTAATTTTTTATTCCATGGAAAAAACAAGCATAATTTCAAGGAAAAAAAATCGGAATTATTAGATTTAAAAAAGTCACAATTAATCTTTTATTCCATAGAAAAAAACAAGCATAATTTCAAAAAGAAAAAAAAAATCCTGAATCATGCGATTTAAAAAAAGTCTCTTTTTTCCGTGGAAAAAAACAAGCATAATTTCAAGAAAAAAAATCTGAATTATGAGATTAAAATGGTCACAATTATTTTTTTTATTCCATGGAAATGACAAGCATAATTTCAAGAAAAGAAAATCCTGAATTATGAGATTTAAAAAAAGTCACAATTATCATTTTTCTTCCATGGAAAAAAGCAAGTATATTTTCAGGGGAAAAATCCTAAAATATATGTTTTTAAAAAAATCACATTTTTTTATTCCATGGAAAAATCATGCATAATTTCAAGAAACAAAATCTGAATTGTGAGTTTAAAAAAGTCTCAATTAATTTTTTATTCCATGGAAAAAACAAGCATAATTTCAAGGAAAAAAATCTGAATTATTAGATTTAAAAAAGTCACAATGAATTTTTTATTCCATGGAAAAAACAAGCATAATTTTAAGAAAAAAAAAAATCCGGAATTATGAGATTCAAAAAGTCACAATTGGTTTTTGTGTGTGTCTTCTTTTATTCCATGGAAAAAACAGCATAATTTCAAAAAAATAAATCTGAATTATGAAATTAATTTTTTTATTCCATGAAAAAAAATTCAAGCATAATTTCAAGAAGAAAAAAGAACCGAATTATGAGATTTTTTAAAAAAAGTCACAATTTTTCTTGTTATTCCATAGCAAATAAAACAAGCTTCCATGTTTCACTGCATGAGGTGCAAAGAGGTAGAAGTCAGCTGTCTATCACTAAACTTTCTTCTTTCTCTCACTCTAAAGCGTTTCAGCAGCGTCTCCGACATCATTGAGAACCACCAGAAGAATCCTCTAGTTCTGGTCGACTCACAAAGCAACACCAAAGACTCCACCAAACTCAGACATGCAATCAAGATATGAGGCAGCCGCAGAAACAGCGAGTAACTGAATCTGAAGACGCCGTGGAGACATTCATATCAAATATAACTGTGCTGAGGGTCCTGACATTTAACTGTGTGGTAGTTTCACATCTTACCTTGATAAGAGGATGAAAACAGATCCACGCTTGCAAAACTGAGACTTGCTGCTACTTTTATAACTTATTTTCCTGAGTCACAGGTTACGGACGGTTTGTGCGTTTGAAAACAGTGGCGAGAATCGGTATTTTTATTTTGACCGTAAAAAGAGTCCGTGATGCGCATTTAAAAATACAGCACAGGAGAACGCGTTCTGTGCAATCCGTGCAGAAAAAAAAAACAGAGGAAAGCGTTATATAAAGATACGCAAATATGGTACAGCTGTACAGTTTATATACGTTTATGGGTAGATGGATCTTTGTATAAACATTTGTTTTGCCTTACATAAGGTGTGTTAAGCAAAAAATAAATAAATATGACTTTTTTAATTAAAGTGATTGTTTCGTGTATTATGTTATGTAAAATTATAATTATTTGCAACCCTGCACAAGGGGAAAGACTTTGTCACGTGGGAACTGTAAGGGTACTGTTTTATACATAGCCTATTAATTGCTGCCATACAAAGCTGAATTTTCATTAGCCATTGCTCCAGTCTTAAGTGTTACACGATTCTTCAGAAATCATTCTAATATCTTGATTTATTATTTGTTGAGCTGCCGAATATTTTTTTGAAAACTGTGATATTTTTCTTCCGGATTCTTTGATGAATAAAAATTTTAAAGGAACAGCATTTATTTAAAATAGAAATATTTTCTAACAAAATGTATCACTTTTTATCAATTTAACACATCCTTGCTGAATAAAAGTATTCATTTCTTTAAAAAAATAAAGAATAAAAGTCCCCAAACTTTTGAAGTCTACTCTTTATTGTTAGAAAAGATTTCTATTTTAAATATCTTTTGTTTTCTTTTTACCTTTTTACTCATCAAACAGTCCAGTTTCCAACACTGATAATAAATCATTATATTAGAATGATTTCTGAAGGATCATGTGACACTGAAGACTGGAGTAATGATGCTAAAAATTCAGCTTTGATCACAGAAATAAATTAGATTTAAGTGTATATTAAAATAGAAAAATGTTGTTTTACATTGTAATAATAATTTTACAATTTACATTTTTTTCTGTACTTTTGATCAAATAAACGCAGCCTTGGTAAGCATAAGAATCTTCCTTATAACAAATTAAAAATTTTACTGATCCCAAACTTTTGAGCAGCAGTATATGTATGTATTTCGTAAAAACATTTTGTACACTAGAGGGGTCATACCAAAAACAAGTACAGATTTATATAAAAAATATTAATTCATTTACAGGTCTTCCCTGTTTTAATTGCCTTTTGAAATCATGCAAAAGCATAAAATTTATTATATAAGCATGACTGTGCTTGTCTCTGCAGTTCTGTAAGAGAACAAATAATAAAACTTTACATAACAAAACAATATTTTTTGTAATAAAATCATACAAATTTTGCATGGACAGTGCCAAAACAGCTTCAGGACAAAAGGTGCAACTAAAATCAATGTTTAGCTTGGTAAATCCTGTGTAAAATATAATGGCATCATAAGAAAAAGAATGTTTCAGAAAAAGTTATTTGTTTTATATAGGATATCCTTATGTACACTGCCACTCAAAAATTTGGGATCAGTAAGATTTTAAATGGTTTTTAAAGACGTTTCTTCTGCTTATCAAGGCTGTGTTCATTTGATCAAACATACAGAAATAAATGTAATATTGTGAAATATTATTATGATGTAAAACAATGTTTTTCTATATTAATTTACACTAAACTTTAATTTATATCTGTAAGTTGAATTTTCAGATTAGTAATTATCTTTACTCCAGTCTTCAGTTTCACATGATCCTTCAGAAATCATTCTAATATTCTGATTTATTTTCAGTGCTGCTTAATATTTTTTTTGTAACCTGTGATACTTTTTTTCTGAATTCTTTGATCAATAAAATGTTAAAAAAAACAGCATTTATTTAAAATAGCAAGGTTTTCTAACAACATACACTACTGTTTAAAAGTTCAGGTCTGTAAATTTTTATTCTTTCTTTTTTTTTGAAAGAAATAGTACTATTATTCACCAAGGATGTGTTAAATTAATAAAAAGCGATTTACATTGTTAGAAAAGATTCATATTTTGAATAAATGCTGTTCTTTTTAACTTGTTATTCATCAAAGAATCCCGAAAAAAAAAGAACCACAGGTTCCAAAAAATTTGGCAGCACAACTGTTTCCAACATTGATAATTTCTAATAATAAATCAGCATATTAGAATGATCTCTGAAGAATCACGTGACGATGTTTGTATAGTAAAAAGTAAGTCATAGCTGGTTCTGTGGCTATATTTCTTAATATGCCTGTAATTTCATTTACATCATTTTTAAGTTGCAATAACTGGCAAAACCATGCACGCCTCAAAAAATAAAATATTTGCCAGAAAATGCTTGTTTTCATCAGCAGTGGTTTTAAACTTCCAGTTAATCTATTCTTAGGATGATTTTTGTAAATTCCAGGCTAAAATTGTTATATTTTTGTACATTAATGTACATTAAGATATGCAAAACAGTATTGTCATTCTTAAAGAGCTGTATTTACCTCAGACAAAACATAAAAGAAATGCATTTTCAAAATAATTATATTTATTTATTTATTGATTGATAGTTCTAGAGGGGTTTTTGGTGGAGGCACTTCTACAATACAGCAATTCAAGATGTCATTCACAGCTGTTGGTGCAACACTAGTGCTTAAACCAGTGTTTAAACTTCAACACGAACATAAGAGACACGTTTACTTCGGTTTTCAAGTGAAGTGGATCACAGACCTGGAATAAAGACCATTTTCAAACATGTACAGAAATTCGCACCACTATTAAGTGCCTGAATCACAGTGCAATCATCAAACGTTTCAAGTCAGAGAGAATCTCGTTTTTACCTGGAGAAACCAAACTCAAGAAATGACTATTCTGATCAGATTACACTGATCCTAAAAAACTTTGGCTTGAGAATACCTTCTTTTTTTTTTTTTTTTTTTTTGACTACTGAGACCAAAACACAGTTTGCAACTTTCTTTAACCATGAGTAATACATTAACAATTTGATAAATGTAAAGTAATTCATTTAAACCCTTGATTAAACCCATAATCAAAACCCTGTAACTTAAACCGACTGCACGCTGAAAAAATAAATATAGACAATTCGCATAAATACAAAACAGAATTTCAGTGATGTTGCGTCAACATATGCTCTCGCATACGAGTGTAGTTTTAAACTAATGCTAAATATACAGGCGATGTGACGAACAGAGGAAGCTCAACCCAATTTGTAGCCTCCTACAAAGTCAGACAATCAACAATTTCTGTAAACGTTTCAGTCACAAAGCCCTATGAAAGATGATTAGTAAAGCAACAAAATAGTAATGCCCTAGTTTTAAACATCAAAAACAAAACAATAAAATAATGCAAAGCTACATAAAGTATTAAGACAAACTGATGTCTTACTGCTCAGTCACTCAATGTTCTTCTACACTATAAAAAACAAAAAACACAATTTGTTGAGTCAACTTAAAGTAATTTGTTACCCTCAACTCAAACTCAAATAAGTTTCGTCAACTTGAAATGTTAAGTTGTACTAAGTGACAACTTATATATTTGACTTGATTTAACAAAAAGTTACCCAGCTGCCTTAAAATTTTAAGCTGAATCAACTCAAATATCTAAGTTGTCACTTAGTGCAACTTAACATTTCAAGTTGACTGAACTTAAAATCTTAAGGTAGCCGGGTAACAAATTATTTTAAGTTGACTCAACAAATTTTTTTTTACAGTGTATTAGTATTAAGCAAACAAAGTGGAATATTACAATATTACCTGAGGTCTCTGCAATAATCTCACAAAATCTGATTTATCACAGTATCGTGCGAGACAGATTTGGTCTGACCGTATCAAAACACAGTGATTTTTAATCTATTAGATAATGCACTGCACTTTTTCACATTGTGGAACAAAATAAATAATGCTTGCTCGTGTCAACTTGAATATTGAATCACCCGAACGGGTTTATATTCCTATAAAGAACGAAACAGTGAAAGATCCTCATATTTGGACCGCATTTTTCTCTTCCTGAGATTTGCATAGTAACCCTGATTCTTCACAGCACTTCTTAAAAATGGCTAATGCAGAATTTCTATCTGTTAAAGAGCTGGTTCCAACCTCTGGTTGCTTCCATGAGATGTCTTTGTCCGTGACCCACCCAAGCTTCTTGGTTTCTGAAAAGCCGCCCGCAAAACCAGCATCTAAACGTCGGCTGCAGCACGATGCTTTCCGACACTGTCGGTACTACGGTATACTTTCTTCCACACACTCTTTTAAACCTCAGTTTCAAGCTGAATCTTTCTTTAACAGTTCCGTTTGGCCATTCTCTCCTGCAGTGGGACGCGTGACAATTGGCGAGGAGATTATCGCGAAAGGCGTCGCAGTTAAAGTCTGAAAGGGCTTTGAGAGTTTTACGAGAGAGTACGACCCGCTGCACGGCGCCTTTGTGCTTGTGAACCACTTTCATGATGTTTGTAATCTCGGGAATATCGCTGTCGGGATGGTTGAGAACTATAACGGGCTGGTCGCTGCGTGGGATTTTAACGGATTGCGAGGCGCTGTAGGGAATCAGTCGAAGGGTCGTCGGAGCGTCCCGAGGCGCCGGCTCCCAGTAGAGGACGGATGCGTTGACGTCTGCTGAGCCCTGAGTCGATCGCTTTTGGGATTTGCTGACGGGAGAGTCCGCAGAGGAGGCTTCTCCCATGCGCTTTCTGTTCAGTGATGCAAGAGCGCCGTTTGACTCGCTGGATCCACAGGCTGGCACAGATGTGGAAGAGTTTGAATCATCAGTCAGGACAGAGATGTTGGCATTGACCGGCTCAGATCGCTGTTTTGCACCTGATGAAAACATGCAGCAGAAGAGTAACCGACATGCTTTAAAATGTTTATCAAAAATGTACGAAAACAAATATTGTATTTGTATGATAATATTGGTAACAATTCTAAAAATTGTTTTGATAATATAGAGTTTTTTTTTTAATTTTTAGTTAATTTAATTTTAATTTAGTTTTTAATTACTATATTTTATATTTGATTATTATATTTAGTATTAGCCATTTCAAATAAAACATGAAAAAAGCTTCTAATTGGTTACTGTGTCATTCAGACGTTCAGAGTAAAAACATAAACTAAAAAAATATTTTACAAATAATGTTTATAACATTTTTAATTACTATACTTTGCATTAAATGCTTCGCATGTTTGGTGTGGTGTCCAATCAATTGATGGGAAAGACTGTTACTGTTACAATACGTACAATGCTCATTAATGACACAATGATCCAAAGAAAAACATTTTTTTAAACAATTTTAATTACTACATTTTACTTCTTGCATTGAATACTTGAATTGAATTGTTGTGGCAGAAATAGATTGCTTAAAGATTACTTACTATTAGCCATTTCAAATAAAACAAAACAAAAACAAAAGTTAAAACCAAAAAAAAGCATTTTTTGTAATTGTAATTGGTTACTGCATCATTTCAGAGTAAACACATAAAGGTAAAAAAAATATTTAAAATATGTTTTTTATAACATTTTTAATTACAATACTTTGCATTAAATGCTTTACGTTTTTGTGGCAACAATCAATTGCTTGGAAAGATTGTTACTGAATCATTTCAGAGGACGTACAATGTTCATAAAAACATGTTTAAACATTTTTTTTTTTACAATTTGAATTACTATATATTACTTCTTGCATTGAATGCTTTAAATCTTTGTGCCAAAAACCGATTTCTTGGATAATATTTACTACTAGCCATTTCAAATAAAACATTAAAAAAAGCTTTAAAAAAAGTTTTGCTTGTTTTTTTGGGGGGTACCTGTAATTGGTTACTGCATAATTCAGACATTCAGAGTAAATAGATAATGATGAAAAAAACAGTTTTCCATAACATTTTTAATTACTATACAGTACTTTGCATTAAATGCTTTACATTTTTGTGACAACAATTAACTGCTTGGAAAAAATGCTACGGAATCATTTCAGAGAAAATATAATGTTCAGATATTTTAATACTACATTTTATTTATTCCATTGAATGCTTTGAATCTTTGTGGCAAAAACAAAGCCATTTCAAATAAAACATAAAAAAACCTAAAAAAAAAAAAAAAAAAAAGTGTAGCTTTTTTTTATTGGTACTTGTAATTGGTTACTGCATCATTCAGACATTCAGAGTAAATACATAAAGGTGAAAAATATTAAAAACATATGTTTTATGACATTTTTAATTACTATACTTTGCATTAAATGATTAAAAAAAGGTTTTGCCATTTTTTTTGTGTGTGTGCAATTGTAACTGGCTACTGCCTCATTTCAGAGTAAATACATAAAGGTGAAAAAATATTTTAAAACTGTTTTTTATAACATTTTTAATTACTATACAGTACTTTGCATTAAATGCTTTACATTTTTGTGGCAACAATCAATTGCTAGGAAAGATAGTTACTAAATCATTTCAGAGGAAGTATAATGTTCATGAATGAAACATAAATGAAAAACATGTTTAAACTTTTTTTTTTACAATTTTAATTACTATACTTTACTTGCATTGAATGCTTTGAATCTTTGTGGCAAAAATAGATTGCTTGGATAATATTTACTATTAGACATTCAAATAAAACAAAAAAAAGTTTTGCAATTTTTTTATTTTTATTTTTAGGTAATCGTAATTGCTTACTGCGTCATTTCAGAGTAAATACATAAAGGTGAAAAAGTATTTTTAAAATGTTTATAACATTTTTAATTACTATACTTTGCATTAAATGCTTTACATTTTTGTGGCAACAATCAGTTGCTTGGAAAGATTGTTACTGACTCATAAATGATACAGAAATGAAAGACATGTTTAAATGTTTTTTAAACAATTTTAATTACTATATTTTACTTCTTGCATTGAATGCTTTGAATCTTTGTGCAACAATAGATTGCTTGGAAAGAAGAGTAAATACATAAAAAAATGCTTTAAAAATGTTCTGATAAATATTTATTAATTATTAATTATTATTTATTAAGACTTATTATTTATTATTATTTAAAATATTTCAAACACACTCATATGCATGTTAAATATATATAATTATTACTTATCACTATTACTAATTAATCATTATTATTTTTTCAACTATATTACATTTTAAATATATATATATATATATATAGTATTTTAAATATGAATGATTAAAACAGCTTTTTTCTTAGCATTTTGCTTTTTTTGTCTATTTTTGCTATAGATACATATCTTTGATATGGTTCTCTAATGATTAATAATGTTTATAAGAGCTTTCATCAATATTACTTTTTTATTTAACACATGCAGAACTATCCAACATTATTGCTAAACTAAATCCAGTGAAAATCAGCTGCTAAAGACTACTGCATATACAGATTATTATTATTATTATATTATTATTAATACATGTGAATAACTAGGTTTGCACAGTCAACTACATCTCAAGGGTTTACAGACCGGCTTTGACCATTCCAGCATGGCGGATGATTTACATATAGCGGCTCACATAGCCGTATTGACTTTAGATATGGATGCATGCAAGATTAAACATATTAATCAATTAGTTTCTAAACAATTATTCTTCTGCCTGCTGGAAAGAGTTATTGTTTTGTCAATGTTTTGTTGGATACATTGAAAAAAATCAGGGTTCCCACACCATTTGACTGATGATTTTTCCATGGCATGACTTCAGTCATTTTATTTAGATCCCACTACCAACGAGCCATATAATATTTCAGTTGAGCTGAGTATAACTAGAGCAAACTAAACACAATTCCATAGAAATTTCCAGTCTTTTAACAGTTACCTCAAATTTTCCATGACTACGAGAACCATATCTGAAAGACAAAACACAAGAAGTACACTTCGTGCCAAGCTGCTACTTATTACTCACCTCCAGAGAAATACTTCAGAGGATCATCAGAGCTGGTCTGTGTTGACAAGGTCCGATCCGCTCTCACTTCATCCAGCAAATGAACAACTGTTGTTAAAGGCAGCTCATCCACCGTCTGAAGCAGGTCTGGAGCGCTGCTGCTTTCCCTCTCGCAGTCGTGCTGACCTACCGGGACTAGAGAATCTCTGGGGTCCATGTTGTTTGTGCACTCGTCAGCATTGCCATGGAATAACAGGCCCCCGTCCTTACTTTGATACAAAGACTCGGTAGGATCCTTCAGGGGAGATCCAGAGGATGCACTCATGCAGCCCAACCCAGAGATGGAGCATACGTTTGATTGATGGTGAATGAAGTTTGAATCTAGCGCAAGACCGGGTTCTTCCTCAAACGCCGTAGTGAGAAGTTGCGAACTCCACCTCTCTTCCAAAGAACCGGTATCTGAGGTCATATCACTATGACAACCTGAATCTCCTTGGCATGTGGTCAAGTTTTCCTCGGATTCACTGAGGGCTTTATCTTGGCAGTCTTTGGCTCTTTTTGCATGGGGATTTTGGTTGAAGTTGCATGCTTTGAGATGAATGGGTGCATGCTCTTGATTGTTCTGCTGGCTTTTTATCCTCTCAACCACTGAGGACAAAAAGTCCCGTTGGGATACACATCGCCCTTGCTTCTTTCGTCGGGACGAAGACCTTCTAGATGTTACCTGAGAATGGTTTCCTGAGGCGTTAACAGTTGAAACATCATTGGATTCGTCTTGCTGATTCGCCTTGGCTGGTTTCACAGTGTGAGCATCCTTCGAAACGTCTTGCTTGTTTGAAGGAATGACTTTGAGAACTAAATGCTTTTTGCCATCCACCATCTTGAACCCAACCACCTTTGTAGTGCAATCTGGGGGAACAGATATATTGTTCTTCTCCATGAGTCCACTTAGCTTATCTTTTCCAGCAGGCCGCAGGCCCGGGTGTGGCGCAGCACATTGCTTTGCATTTGCTTGCGACGGATGGGGTGTTGTTGGCGCGTGAGGAATAAAATCTTGCTTGCTTTTGAGAGATGCAGGCCAGTTTTTACCACTACAAACGGTCCTTTCAAGAAACTGCTGCGTTTCCTCCAAGGTCTTCTCTGGATCCAGTAACACGCCATGATTGTCCATTAAACTGGGTGTGGAGAAAGGCAGCAATGGGGACGTCCATTTGGGTTCTGGTTTTGGAAGTAAAAATTTGAGATCTTGGGACAGGTTATTGTCTTGCTTAACGGTTGCTCGTTTTCTCCACCAATTTCTACGGCTCCATCTTTGACGGCATGCAGCAGCCATGTGCTTTAAGAGGTCGCTTTTCTCTGCATTACCATTCGTAATGCTTTCCTGTGAACAAGTGTGACACACAAACTGCTTAATGTCCTGAATGGAGTTTTTGCATTTCGGACAATAGTATTGACCGTTTCGAGCATGGTGAGTTTGACAATGTTCGGTTAGTTGAGGCAGTGTTTGCTGGACGTTGTCATTACAAATCTCACAAATGAACAAACAATCCTTGTGTTGCATTCGGTGCTGTTGAAGCGTAGTGAACACCGGCGTGGAGAATCCGCACATGTCGCACGGAAACATCGGCGGGCTTCCTTTGCCTCCGTGGACTGTCTTAAAATGCATCATTAATTCAGCAGGTTTGAAGGAGATGCCGTCGTTGCAAGAGGAGCAGGTAAAAGTGTTTGCCGCCTGAAGATGGTGAGGCTGCTTCTTGGACTTGTCTGTTACTTTCCATCCATCTGGGGTAACATTCTTCTCCTCTTTCACAGTGCTTCGTTCAGCGGGGAATGAAAAGGAGGTCTTCCTGAGACGCAGGCGTTTATGCCAAATGCCCCTCTCTTCATTCCCAACCTGAGTGTCAGGGTTGGCATTGACCCCGTTCATATTGGATGTACAGAGCCCTGTACAAAAAAGGGATAATGAATAATAAGCAATATCATTTCACAAATGTTTCCAAGTGAAAACTAGAGATGTGTGATACACTGTAAAAAATTATTTTGTAACTTAGTATTTTTGTTTTCTATTACAAATATCTAAACATGAATAAATCAAGATATATTTACTTGAGAAGGATGATTACTTAAGACATTACATTTTAATGCAGTTTAACATACACTTCCAGGTCTGGAGATCAAAGTAGAATCTAAGTATAAATATCTGGGTTTTTTAATTGATGATTCTCTTTCTGCTGGGCCTCATATTCAGTACCTAGTGAGTAATTGAAGTCAAAACTGGGACTTTTTTTTAAGAGTTAAGTCTTGTCTTTTCTTCTGAAGCAAGGAAGAGATTGGTAGCAGCTACATTTTTGTCAGTGTTGGATTACTGTGATATCATTTATATGCAGGCACCTAAGCACTGTTTACAGGCATTGGCTTTGGTTTATCATGGAGCATTAAGGTTTATCACAAATTCAAGAGCCCTTACTCATTGTTTATTGTACTCTCGGGTTGGTTGGCTGGCGTTGTCAGCCCGTAGACTTAAGCACTGGTACTTATTTATATAGAAAATAATTTTAGGTTTACTTCCTTCGTATTTACGGCAGAATATCATTCAAAAAGGTGTAAAGAATTATGGGCTTTGCTCACAAGACCATTATCTTTCAGGCATCCCTAAAGTCTGTACTAATACGGGTCAACGGGCAATCAGTTACGCTGCTCCATTTGATTGGAATCAATTACAAGATAAGTTATGCTTAAAACAGTTGGTATAACTAAATTATTTTAAATGTATTTTAAATGATCTAGCTTTAGTCATTTGATTTGTATATAATTCTGTATATGTAAAGTAATGTATTTGTTTTATGTGTAACTAAATGTGCTGCCTATCTTGGCCTAATCCTGGCTTAGTCTAAGCCCCGTCTGTGAAACCAGGCCTAAATCTTGTTTTCTGAAAAACAGATCAAAATTAAGTGAATGTATGCTTAAAACAGGAAAGAATAATAATTATTATTTTTCTGACTCCATTGACATAAACTAAAGATGTGACTATTTTTGATGTGTTAACGTGAATTTAAGTGAATTTATGCTTAAATTATTTTGATACTTTTTTTTTTTTTTCAGAAAACCAGACTTGATATATTAAGTCATTTTGGCTATCAAGTAAATAACTTGATAGGCATGAATATTTATATTTAAGAATATAAAGTAACTTACAAATATTGTTTTTCTTATTTTAAGCATAAATTCAATTTATTTTGATACAACCCCAATTCCAAAAAAGTTGGGACGTTTCACGAAATGCCATAAAATCAAGGATACATTATCTGTTCATTCTCTGTAAAACATTATTTAATTGACTAAAGTACAAAGAAAAATGTTCTCAGTGGCCAACTTTTAATTTTATTTTGTAAATATAACCAAATTTTGATTTTCATGGCTGCAACTCACTCAAAAAAAGTTGAGTCAGAGGCAAGCAGGTAAAATGGAAATAGGTACGGATATCATGTTTGGGTATAAAATCAGCATTTCAGGCTTTGCAAGCGAAGTTGGATCATGGCTCATCACTTTGTGCCAAATTTTAAATCAAAAATCACATTTCTTAATAGAAAATCACAAAGAATTTGTCTTTCACCAACTACCACACATATTATTGTGAAAAGACTTAGGGCAAGGCAAGACAGCTTAGGTGAATATGGATGACCTTTGAGCCCTCAGATGGCATTGCATAAGGAACCGTGTTAAATAAAGCCACATGGGCTCAGGAGTACTTTGGAAAACTGCTGTCATTTAACACATTCTGCAGCTGCACCAATAAATGCAACTTGAATTTCTGTTACTTTAACAGAAAGCTATACATCAATTCTATGCAGTGATGCCATGGGCCAGAGCTCATCTCAGATAGTCAAAAAGACAATGGAAATGTGTGGTCAGACCACGTTTCAGCTTGTTTCTGGGAAAAATGGACATCAAGTTCTCCAAAGGGTCCATCCAGACTTTCATCAGTGACAGATGCAAACGCAAACGACTGTCATGGTATGGGGGTGCAGCAGAGCAAACGGCATTGGTGACTAGAATATGTGTGAAGGTACCACTGAAATGGACGCATGAATTGGGATTGTACAGACACTATACTGCCATAAAGATGACATCTTTCATGGGAAGTCCATGGTTATTAGATTAAGACAATGCCAGCTCTTATTCCACATGTGCTATGACAGTGTGGTTTCGTAGACACAGACTGAATGTGCTAGATCTGTCTCCTATTGAAAATGTATGACCAGCAATGAAAAGGAGAATCAGACAATGACGATCACAGATTTTTTATCGAGTCAGACTGGACAACAATTTTGCTTGCAAAACTTGAAGTATTAGTATCCTCAATTCCCAAACAATTAAACACTGTAATTAAAAGGAAAGTTGATGTGGCACAGTGCCTCTGTCCCAACTTTTTTTGGAGTATGTTGCAGCCATGAAAATCAAAATTTGGTTATATTTACAAAATAAAATGAAAAAGTTGGCCACTGAAAACACTGGACATTTTTTTCTTTGTACTTAGGCAATCAAATGAAGGTTAAAGAGAATAAACAGATAACATATTCTTGATTTTATGGCATTTCACGAAACATCCTAACTATTCTGGAATTGGGGTTGTACATTTTTTAGAAAACAAACTTTTATATCTTAAGTCCTTTTGCCTCTAAATGAAATCTATCTCGATTTTAGAATATTTAGACATTTATACCAAAAATAAGACAAAAATACTGAGCAAGAAAATTTCTGTAGTGCTTACAATACATACGCTGTGTGAGAACTGTGCTTTTGTTTATTACATTTTCTCTTGTAAATCTGAGTAATTATTGTAATGCATGCTGTGCATTATTAACTAGTGTTTATCATCAAAATCTTGCCACATATGACAAAATGATAATACTGTCACATACTGTCTATATCAACAATGTCTTTGAGAATGGAACCTGTCATATTAATATAACCTTAACTTAGTTAGTTACCCTAAACCAGACTACAACATCTTTATTACAATTCAATACATTTGAATTAACCTACATGTAAGTGTGCATTCAAAGCTCTGTACTATGGTATTATTGAACATGGTATCATTACAGCACATTTTCACTTACATTTAATATTTTTATATGTGTACTCAGATACACAGCCCTCTTTTGTTATCTGTTTACTTTTTAATTATTATTCCTTAACTTCATTTTAATAATCATTTTCTGGTTTAGGGTTAGTTTAAGGCAATTTACTGCTTGTGCAACATGTGTGTAACAAAAAAATGACTGACTTCAGTACTAGGGTTTTCTAAACATGTACCATGGTAATACCATGCTATTCTTTGAAATGCACTGGACCACCTTGTAAATTCCCATGTAAAGTCCCATGATACACATCAGAGTACCATGGGATTAACATCACTGTACCATGGTACTGTATTGTTTTGTAAGCATAGTTTTACTGCATGAGTGTTTAATAATCTTCCTCACGTCTTAGTCTTCATAAACACACATGCATACTGACCCATATAACTCAACTGACATAGAACGTAAGAAATAAATCAAATATAATTAACTAGCATGTACTAAGCATGCACCATGAGTTGAACAAGTTAAAGTACAATCAATTTGCACCTGTGGTTCAGCTGCCTAATTCTCCCTATGTCACAATGCAATGAACGTGTTATAAAGTTTTAAAAACGTTTTAGATCAAACGTAATGCAATGCAACGTAAAATGCAATGCAAAAGCCTGCGATAGAGTTTACTTCAGCAACTATGCAGTCCTGCTTAAGTAAAGTTGAACAACAAACATGTTTCAAACTGCTTTATCTTGCATGCCATTATGCGCGTGCGACAATACATTTCCACTTTTAAAACTTAAGTTCTCCTTCAAAGTCGAAGTTTATGTAGTGCATATGTGAAAACGCATATACGTGCATGTAAAAGTGTCGAAGGTGATCAGACTTACAGCGCTTTTCCGCCTCCCGTCCAACCAGAATCAGTCAACAGCGCACGGCAGCCATGACAGTTCAATCCGGGGACAAAAGCAGCTCAAGCCCATGACAAGAATGGATTACCTGCATGCCACATCATACTATGTCTAATTGCATTGCCTAAATTGCATGCATTTTTTCAAGTGTTAATGCCTAGTTGTATGCTTTCTGTTTGTGAAACAAACTTTCTTACATTCATGCAACAGATTTTATGTGCACAGAAAAGTACAGCCCTATGAAGACAGCATGTGCTTCCTCTTTCAACATACATCATTCTGCTCTGTTTATAACGACCATATAGAGGCACACAGCATTTAAATGTTGACACGTTTATTACACACTTTTACATTAATGAGAATGTGAGAAAAGAAGAAAAACACGCACACATTCTAACCATCTAGAACTTGTTTGTTATTTCTACTTTATTTATTTAAATCTATTTGTACTTTTTTTGTAATTACTATTCAATTTATGGTCATTTAAGTCAATAAAGGGTTCCTAGTGTCATGGAAAACTTAGAAACTTAAAATCAAAAAAAAAAAAAAAAAAAAAAAAAGTAAAGAAAATTATTGTAATTTATAAAATGGAAACTATTTATTAAAAAAAAAAAAAAAAGTCCTGGAAAAGTCATGAGGATTACATTGCTTGCATTGATATCAAGGATATAACAATATTGGGAGGGGAAAAAAGGAGCAAATTTAAGAATCAAAATCCCATACTGATAGAATATCATTATTATCATTATTATATTATTATCAGAGGTGTCCAAACTTTTTAATACAAAGGACCAAAAATCAAACTTTATTGAGGGCTATGGAAAATTAAATGTTCCATATATAACTATATTATAAAGATATTTAAATAGTTAAACAAAAAATGGAATATTACATCATTTTTAAAACCAAATATAATAACAAAAATAAAACAAAATTAAAATAAAAACAAAAATTATGGCATGATGGGCAAAGCCAAAAGTCATCAGAGGCAAATAATAATAAAAAAAAATAATAAAAACTGGACAGGTCCTGGAGCACTTTTTAAGGTATAAAGAAAACAAATCTAAGGAGGAAAGTACAGTCTGTCTGCCTTTTGATATGTGCCAGTATACTGATGTTTATTACATATCTTTCTCTCTTTTCTCTATTTTTCTGCATTTACACTTCTGCTGAAGGCGCTAATATGGTTTGCATAAAATGCAGTATTGTTATACTTTGTTTTCCCTGCAGTAATTTGCTTTTGTACAATTAGTAAACAAGGATTTCCTACCATTTCCATCCTGTAGAAAATTTCTGTTTGGTGAACTTAATAGCATCACTTCTAGGTTTCAATTAAATAGAAAATATATAATAATATATAAGTCATATTTAGTGTTTGTTTATATATTCCTGCACTATAGTACCAGTCCTGCTTCTACTGTATTAAAAACATATCAGTTATTTACTGTTGCACTTTTAGGGTAAATTGTGTGATTTTACAAACAACTCAAGTACATAGTATGTGATGTAGCGTAGATACAGGAGGTCAAAATGTGCACAGGCTTTTAAAATCGCTCTTCCTTTTTAAATAAATAATAATATTTTGCACAATCTATGAAGGACAAACAATATTTTTGGTGATAAATCAAATGAAACCAACTACAAAAGGTAAATCCGATGTTTTAATGCTTTAACGAAATACACATGACAAAACAAAGCCCAAATCTATAAAATAATCAATGCTAAGTTTTGTTGTAAATAGCAGTAAACAAGTTAGGTAGAGTTTCTCAATGCTGTGCTCATTATTGAGAAGAGGATGTCCTCTAGTGATGACATCGTGTTATATCAGGCTTACATATTTGGGATAAAAGGTGCTCTTTACAAACAGCTATTACTGAAAATTGTTTCACAGGTATCAGATGCAAGTTGTTGCCGTCTTATATATTTCCGAATCTTTTTTTTTCTGTGCAGTTCTGTGATTAGAAGTTCTGTCTCCTTGCAACATTTGTTACAGATTTGCTTAAGTTCGTGGTTTGTGATGACGCTGATGAAAGCCTAATTCCGATTGGTCGCGCTCTGTGATTGTAAGGCGTCTTTTGATTGGCTGAGATTGTCAATGGACTCGCCGTGCCGTGTATTGTGTCTTTGCGCGTGAACAAAGTGTAAACTTTGCTTTGATTTACACTTTGATTGTCCGAGAAAGTTTGTTCGGCTGCCAGGTTTCATTGTACTGTCTGTATGCAGGCGTCCTTGTGTGCGGTGAGTTCTTTACTGATTCAAAACAATGAAAAGTTTTCATCGTCTGCTCTTTAAAAGTTACGTATGTAGCGCTATTCTGTATTTGACATGCCTCTTTGATTTATAGTAGGTTAATGCTTGCTTGTAAGTCATTCCGCTCATTGGTTCTTGTTATGTTGCCTGTGATCTGTATTGAGTTGATTTGACCTAATAACTATTGTGCACATTGAGGAAGACTCAGGCTTGTTACTCTAAATGATCTTTTCCTCCTGATTGAGTTGTGTGCTGGACCAATCAAGATCTTCAGCGGTCTCACCGTCATCAGCTGATTTTTGCTGGAGCTTTGATTTGTCTTGGGATGCACTGAAGTGCTTATGCTCACTGAAACTGATCTGATCTTTAAACTTCATATGTTCCAGGAGCCCAAATGGAGCTGGAGGGTCAGTGGTGGAAAGGAGAACTTGCAGAGGACATCTATCAGGCCCTGCGTTACAAAGTTTGTATTCCTGTCATTGTGTTGTTATTTGGCGTCATCGAACGTGTTATGTTGTCACACATGCATGCATGTGAACCATGCAAAGATCTGTTATTACAAAATTGTCGTTGTGGTGGAATCGTTTATTTGGTTTTCATAATGTCGTCCATGCATGCATATGCAACTTTACTGACTTCATGTAGATGCAACTTAATCCATGCATATGCTGCTTTACTGAATGCATGGTTATGCAACTTTACATAATGCATCTAAATACATCTTGCATGTATGCATATGCAACTATTCTGAATTCAGGTAAATACAAGTTGAATGCATGCATGTGCAGTTTTACTAAATGCATGTATATGCAACTGTTCTGAATTCATGTTAATGCAACCTGAATGCATGGGTATGCAATTTTACTGAATGTATGCAACTATTCTGAATTTATGTAAATGCAGCTTGAATGCATGTATGCAACTTTACTAAATTCATTTAAATACAAGTTGAATGCATGCATGTACAACTTTACTAAATGCATGAATATGCAACTTGAATGCATGCATATACAATTTTACTGAATTCAAACAAATGCAACAATGGATGCTTATTTAGGTTAATTAATCTAAATATGTCTTGCATGTACGCATATGCAACATTGAATATGCAATGCATGCATGTGCAACTTTACTAAATGCATGTATGCAACTGTTCTGAATTGATGTAAATGCAATTTGAATGCATGCATATGCAACTTTACTAAATTAGTGTAAATACAGGTAGAATGCATGCATGTGAAATTTTACTAAATGCATGCAACTTTTCTGAATTCATGACAATGCAACTTGAAATCATGCACATGCAGCTATTCTAAATTTATGTAAATGCAACATGAATGCATGTAAATACAACTTTAATAAATTCATGCAAATGCAAGCTGAATGCATGCCTGTGCAACTTTACTAAATGCATGCATATGCAACTGTTCTGAATTCATGATAATGCAACATGAATGCATGCATATGCAACTTAACTGAATGCATGTAAATGTGTTTTGTATGCATGCACATGCAGCTGTTCTGAATTCATATAAATGCAACTACAGTGCATGCATGTGCAACTTTACTTGGCTACTGCATGCACACACATCTGAGTATTGCACAAATCAATATTATAAAACTTATCAATTGCAGTGTGATTGTCTCGTTGGTTGTCTTTTAGGAGCTGCGGTTGCCTGCATACAAAGGCCAGTCCCCACAGCTGAGCCTTAGACGATATTTTGCAGACCTCATTGCTATTGTCAGCAATCGCTTCAAGCTGTGCCCGGCAGCCAGACACTTGGCTGTTTATCTGCTGGACCTGTTCATGGACCGCTATGATATCTCAGTACAGCAGCTTCACATGGTCGCGCTGTCCTGCTTGCTTCTGGCCAGTAAGATTCATGCTCCTATTAATGACTACAACTGTGACATTGTCTGAAATGAACTGTTGTATATGATGCACAAAGCACACCACACAGCATTGTGCCATAACCACTCAACAACCATTTTTATTATTCAGGCAAGTTTGAGGAGAGAGAAGACCGCGTCCCGAAGCTGGAGACCCTGAACAGTCTGGGCTGCATGAGCTCTATGAACCTGGTTCTGACCAAACAAGGTCTCCTGCACATGGAGCTGCTGCTCCTTGAGACGTTTCAGTGGAACCTCTACCTCCCCACGGCTGCTCACTTCATAGAGTACTACCTCCCCGTCGCTGTGAATGAGACGGACCTGCATGACGGCTGGCCGATGACGTGCATGGAGAAGACCATGCTGTACATGTCCAAATATGCTGACTACTTCCTAGAGGTCTCTTTACAAGGTGCAGAGTTTAATTTAGATGCAGTGCATTTTCACCTGTTGAATGTTTGTGTGAGTGTATATGAACTGCATACAGAATCAGAATGTTTTTGTTGTTTTGTAAGAAAAAAAATATTTCCTTTCTCTGTCAAGACCATGCATTTCTTCGATTCGTCCCTTCCCTGGTTGCTGCGGCGTGTGTGGCCTCCTCCCGAGTAATCTTGCGTCTGTCTCCGACCTGGCCTCCGCGCCTCCAGTGTCTGTCGGCGTACACCTGGGAACAGCTGCTGCCCTGCGTGGAGAGACTTCTAATGTGAGTTTTAACCAGGGTTGTTAAAAATGGATTGGATGTATACAATTTGAATGCATGTACAAGTTTACCAAATGCATGTCAGTGCAACTTAAATAGATGCATATACAACTTCAATTGAATTAATTCAAGCTGGATTTACATGCATTCAGTAAAACTGTATTTGCATGCATTCAAGTTATATTTACTTGAATTTAATTTGTATTTGCATCTTTCCTGAATGCATTTAAATGCAATGCAAATTTTAATCATGCATATACAAACTTTACGAAATGCATGGAAATGCAACTTGAATTGATGCATATGTGACTTTACTGAATGCATCTAAATGCAAATTGAAAGCATTCAGTAAAGTTGTAGACACAGTAAAGATATAAATCTATGCATTTAAGTTGTATTTGCATCTTTACTGAATGCATGTAAATGCAACTTCATTGATGCATGTACAAACTTTTTTGGAATGCACGTAAATGCAACTTGAATTGAAGCATATGCAACTTTCCTAAATGCATGCTTATGCATCTTTACTGAATGATTAGACATGCAAGTTGATTGCATGCATATACAACTTTACAGAATGCCTTTCTGCATTTTTTGTTAAATAAAATATACATTAACTGAAAAGTAACTTATTTTATTTTAGCTAGTTGCAGAGGCATCATTTCTCATTTTCATTCAGTTTCACTTTAAGTACTAAAATAACTAAAATTGAAAATAATGTGTTATAGATGAGTGGTCATTTTGACGCTACAAACATGGTTTTCATCATCTCCCCTAATATCCTCTCCCTCTCTCTCTCAGTGCTCATGACAGTGACGTAAAAGAAGCAAACAAGCAGAAATGCCCACAGCCGAGTGCTCAGCCTGCACAGATGGTGTATCCCGTCCAGGGTCAGAGTGTGTCCTTGCATCAGTACATGCAGCGGCCGACCACGCAATACATGCAGCAGAACTGCCAGCCGGTGGTAGTGTCTGCTCAAGGTCCCACGACATATCTGACACATACGGCCTCAATGCAGGTCTCCTCGGCCCCTCTGCACGGGCTCACACAGACACAGACCATGGATGCCAAGGTGAACGTGCCCAGCAGGGGTTATCAGGTGAACGCACTGTACCCATGCACCGCTCCCTGCTTCGACAGGTGATGAAACGGGACAGGAAAGTATCGGACCGTTTACACTGCACAGGGGAGAGTTTGTATTCATAAAGCAAGCACACTGCTCTTAACTGTTACTTGAATCAAACCACTTCAGCTGCTGAATTCTGAATCCTTTTTAATTTACGTGATTAGGGTGAAAGCTAGATGATTTAAATCACTGTAATGTTCATGAGGTGTAGGGTAATCTGAAATGTGCAATATTCTAATGCTGTTGTGCATTACCCACTGAATACTGCCTTGTGGTGTTTCATTTTTTTGTGTTACATTTACTTTAGTATTATTATTTACGGCCATCTTTCATAAATGAAGACATCATGGGAATTTGGAGTAACGTATAAAAAAATGAATGTGGTTTTTACTAACACAAGCAAGTGTTATTTTTCTCTACCTCATTGAATGCAGACTATAGTTGTCTCGTAAACGTACAAATGCACTTTGGTACAGTGTTTGTTTTGTTTTTCTTTTTTAAATAAAAATGCAACATTTCTGTTGTAGCTAGTTTTGGGTTTGGGTGTTAAAATTTTACACTGAGGTTTGTAGCCACTGGAACATGTTCATGATTAAAATTCACCATTCTCAGATTCACACAAATATCCACATATGAAACCGTTTGTTTGTATTCTAAATCAGCAACCTAGTTCACTGTATTTTTTTTTTTTTTTTAATGAATCATAATGATTACTACAACACACAAAGAAGTGCATGCATTCTTGTTAATTTAATTGATAATGAACGAGAAAGTAAAAATGAACACATTTATACACTATACATTTATATTTATTACTTATTTATTTATACACTAACAGTCATAATTTTTTGAACAGTAATTTTTAACGTGATTTTAAACAGTTTTTAATGTCTTTTTAAAGAATTCTGTTCTGCTCACCAAGCCTGCATTTATTTGATCCATAATAACGCAAAATCAGTAATACTGTGAAATATTTTTACTATTTAAAATAATTTCTTTCTATTTGAATATATTTTAAAATGCAATTTATTGATGTGATCAAAACTAAATTTTCAGCATCATTACTTCAGTCTTCAGTGTCACATGATCCTTCAGAAATCATTCTAATTTGCTGACTTGCTGTTCAAGAAACATTATTATTAATATTAATATCAATATTTAAAACAGTTGAGTACATTTTTTAGGAAATAAAACACTTTTGTAACATTATGCACTATACCATTCCAAAGCTTGGAATCATGGAAAAAGCTTGGAAGAAATTATAGAATTTATACTTTTATTTAGCAAGGATGCTTTAAATTGATTAAAAGTAATAATAAAGACATGTACAATGTTACAAAAGATTTCTATTTCAGATAAATGCTGTTCTTGATGATTTCTGAAAATAAAATATTTCAAAATGTACCTTTTTTTTTTTTTTTACTGTACTTCGGATCAAAATGTAGGCTTGGTGAGCAGAAGAGACTTATTTAAAAAACATGGTTGACTGGTAGTGTATGTTTCAGGTTAAGTAGAATGATGACGGGACTTTTAATTTGTATTTTTGTTCTTGCTTCTGTCACAAATATTGTTAAAGTTCATGGATTTCGTGCTTACAGCGTTATCAAAATAGTTACACTTCATGAATATAGTCAATGTTACAAATTGCTGCACATAATGAGACTGATTACATGTGCTAATTTCTCAATTTGAATGTCAGAGAAAATTAACGTTTAGGGCAAATGATTGCAAGTCATTCATTCAATCGTCATTGCAACTCAAAAATGTTACAAAATGCATAAACCAAGCCCCAAACAACAAAAAGAGGAATCAAAAACTAATTCAAACTCTAATTAATCGGTATCTGACAACAAATGCAATCCTTTTTCTTGCCCTCAAATTGTTGCTGTCTAGACTTTTATTTTGAAAAATTGCTTAGCTTTGGCTGATAAGCTTCTCTAGCATTTTAACCGAGTAGTTAAACACGATCCATCAGATTTTATAAAACACATTTTTAACGTTTTTAAAGCAATTTATAATTTTTAAATAACTTCAAAATAAATGTTGACAACAACAGCTTAGATATCTAGACAAGATAATGCCAAGGGTCATTTTCAACAGACCTAACAGATCTTGCTTTAATTATTATTATTATTATTATTATTATTATTATTATTATTATTATTATTATTATTAGTGTGTGTTTCTTTCTAACCTCACCGCAGGAGCTCCGCATGTGTGTCGTCACATCCGGTGTCAGGAAAGGCTCTAGAATATTACCGTAGCTTCGCGTTCATTCTGCTGTGTGTATTTAAGCGTGTGTCCTGCTGCTGGCGCTCTTTCAGGCTGTCATGACATTACAAAACATATCTGCATTAACGTTCATGTAAACTTAAAAGCTGAACGTGTGTTGGACGCGTCCACAGGAGCGTTATATTTCATATCAACAGGTAAGAAAAAGCAGGCAGGATTTATGAGCACTCATATGCTGTCAAAACGCTGTCAATGGGTGTGGGTGCCGAAATTTAGCGGTGTTCAAGTGAACTAGTGACATGTATTTGGGACTGATGGAGTATTTGTTTGTGGTCTTATTAAAGGCACAGATTCGTGCACAACAATAGTGAGGTGTGGTTTGTTTTATTTTGAAAGACTGTCATTGAAAACAAATACACATATTTTGTGCTAATAAGAATTAGCCGACGTTCCATTAGAACTGCGTTTAAAAAAACATTACCAACCGTTTTAACCGTCATTTTAATAATTTCATTTAAACACACGTCATAGTGATCAGGACATTTAAATCTCACGTGAATCACGTGGTTTGAAGTTTAAAATTCGATGCAATGTTACATTTGTTATTTGGTAAACAGAAAGTTACATGTATCTTTAAGCACTTAAAGCAGCAGTACCGTTTTTATTGCATCCAATTATAGCATTTGACTGTAAGCCGCGTTATGCAATAAGTATTTATGCACACAACTCGAGCTTTCTAGAGAGATTTCTAGAGAATTTTGTTTTCAGGGCGGGACTAACTTGCTGGCTTTCATTTTCACCTATTTAAACCGTGGCACCCATTGACAACTGTGATAACTATACTAGTATAGGCTACTGGTTAGTTTTGTAACCTAGTGATTGCAGACATGAATCAGGTAATGGTACAGGACAGGTTTGTGAGTTGAGTTACTTCTAGAATATGTGGTTTAGAGTATATGGTTATAGAATAGTGTAGTATATACAGTATTTGGTGATGGTCTAAAATTTGGGACTTCTAATATATAACATACTTGGGTACATTTTAGTACTTTACGTTAATGTGACTGTTGATCTTGCAGTTTGATTTTTTTTTTTTTTTTTTCTCAGAATTTCAATTTTACATCTGAGATTTTGTTTACTTTTTTTGTCAGAATTGTGAGATACAAACTCGGAATTTAGAATTTTTTTTGTTGACGCGGAATTAATTACAAATAAGGTAATTGCCCATTTTTCTCTCACAATTCTGACTTTTTCTTATTTATATTTTCTATTATTATTTATATTTTATTATATTTCATCATTAAATCCTTTTTGTCTTTTTCCCCACCCTGTATGCATTCTGAAATTGTTGTTATTATTCAATATTATTATTATTATTATTATTATTATTATTTATAAATGGTACATTATTATTATAATTTTATTTTTAGTTATTTGATCTTGAATTTTTTTTTTTTTTTTTTTTACATTTTCTCTTCACTCTTCACTAGTTCGAGGTGGTTCTCGTATTTGTTTCTGTTTGTTAAGAAGTGAAAATCAGTAATAATAATAATACTACTGCATTAAAGAGTTTGCTTTCATCTTGCAGGTGTGTGTGAAGCGGTCAAACCTGTAGGTCTTCACCTGCAGAAGAGAGCGGCCATACGGGCCCGCCGTCATGTTGTGCTGGGGAAATGCCTCATACGGGCAGCTGGGTTTAGGTGGGATTGATGAAGAAATAGTGCTAGAGCCGAGGAAATGTGAGTTCTTCGAGGGCAAGCGCGTGCGGGGTGTAGGATGCGGCAGACGTCATACCGTCTTTCTGTTAGAGGACGGAACGGTGTACACCTGTGGCTGCAATGACCTGGCACAGCTGGGGCATGACAAAGCACGCAAGAAACCAGGTAGGGCCGCAAAGACACTGTGCTAACATTAAAACATTTTGCCATTATTAATGTAATTGCTTGATATTCATGAAATTATTGAACTACATGATTCACTTCAAATCACTGTGGCTGATGTCATCAGTCCCTCTTATTTTTCAGAACTTTTAACAAGATAATATTAAGGCGGTTCCTCTCTAGTACGCCCACTTTTTGTGATCCTGCTGGATTAAATCATGCCTCGCCCTTTTGGACAGCATTTCATGTTAACCTAAAATTGTCCCCTGGGAATAATATAATATGAATGATATATTTAGAATCAGAATCAGAATCAGAAACAGCTTTATTGCCAAGTATGCTTACGCATACAAGGAATTTGTTTTGGTGTCACAGGCTTCCAGTGCACAGAGACAACAACAACACACAGAAAAGTTGAGAATAAAAAAATACGCATATGTAAATATAAATAGACAAAAATTGCAATATAAGCTTTAAGAAAATAAATAAATTGTATATAGAGTTGTGCTACAGATGATAGAAAAAGAATAGAATAGAATTCTAGAGTTCATTTATCGAATCAGTTTTGTTTTTAAGATCCGAGTGAAGCATTTAATTGTTTTAATTTGTCCCATTTTTATCCCAAAGGCTGTATTTTATTTTTGATCATAAAAAGTGTAATATTGTGAGATATGACTACAATTTAATATAACCGTTTTCTATGTAAATATATATAGTAAAATGTAATTGATTGCTGTGATCGAAGCTGAATTTTCAGCATTATTAATCCAGTCTTCACTGTCACATAATCCGTCAGAAATCATTCTGATTTACTACTCAAGAAACATTTCTGTTTATCATCAATGATGAAAAGAGCTGTGCTGCTTCATATTTTTATGGAAACCGTGATACTTTTTTTTTTTTTTTTTGATTAATAGAACAGCATTTCTTTGAAAAAGAAATCATTTTTGACATTATAAATGTCTTTACTGTCATTTTTTTATCAGTTTAATGCATCCTTCCCGAGTGAAAATACTAAGTGCTTAGAAGTGCATCATAATCTCACAAACTTTCCCTGTTTGGAAACCCTGGGTTATTTTAGGTTGTATCAATGAAACAGCCTGTACTTTCACAACATCCTCTGAAATCAATCTGATGGATTTGGTAACATATTATCATTCCACAGGAACTCATATAGGTCGGTCAGCGTGACATTGGCTGTTCTAACAACTGACAGTTCCTTAGACGTCATATGATCTCTAACTCAGTGACCTAGAAGTGTCAAGCACAGACCATATAATCATCAAGATGGTTTAAAATGGATGGGTCCTTTATTTGTATCACAAAGGATCAAATACCGCAACAAATACTGTACATTAAAATAAACTTTCAAAAAGACTGAATGTTGTAGTATACAAATGAATGTTGATGTAGCAGATGCAGCATATTGAAGTATGCACAATATAACAGCCAACATTTCATGTAGTGCATCTGTATAATTTACTCAAATGCTGTTGTATGTTTATATCCCCTCTCTAGAACAGGTTGTGTCTCTGGATGCTCAGAACATTGTGGCTGTGTCTTGTGGTGAAGCTCATACTCTGGCTCTGAATGATAAAGGACAAGTGTTTGCATGGGGTCTGGGCTCAGACGGGCAGCTCGGCCTTTCAAACATAGAAGATTGTATTCGTGTACCCAGGTAAAAAAAACAAACATTTTTAATCCCTAGAAGTGTTACATATCTGTGATGGGCTTGCCTTTACAGCAAAATACTATCTTTTTAAATATGTTTCAAAATATACTAAAAATAATTTTGCTAAAATGTGTTATTGAATATTCAAGGAACATACTTTACAAAGTTAAAAAAAAAAAGGAGAAAATTACACATTTAAAAAACACAATTAAATGTTTATAAATCTAGACTAGTAGGCTATTGCATCTGCATTTCCATTTAGTCTAAATGTAGGCTACTAAGTTTGGAAATGTATTTAGTGCCCCTTAAACATTTTGATATATACTGTGGTATATGATAGTTTAACCTAAATATATTTTCTACATTCATCAGTCTATTACGGGCTATAAAAATGTGGATGGAATAACCTACTTGAGATCAAAACTAGATTTACAATTTATTTTAAGTGTTTAATTTTTTATATATATATATATATTGCAGTTCTGTTTTGTTTTTTGTTTTTTTGAACATTCATTGGTGTTCAAAAAACATTGATTGATTTAATTAATGATAGAACATTGATTCAGTAGTGTTTAATTTTTTTTCATATATTGTAAAATTTGTATTTTTTAACATGTTATACACAGCAAATAAAGTTTTTTTCTTCAAATGTGACATATGTGAATGTATTTTCTTGAATTAAAATGTATATTTAAAAAATTCTGTCCTTCTTATATTTATATATATATTTTTAAATATATATCAAAAAATATAAAAAAACATATTGGTGTACAGTATATTTATCTAATTATATTTTGAAGCATATTTTAGCAAATGTATTTTTGGACATTATTTGTATATTTTGCTGTAAAGTATTTCATTGAGCTTCACTGTTTACAACATGTATTTTATATGTATTTAAAAAAATTGGTGCATGGGTTGGTAGCAACAAAAAAACATGTAGATAAATATTCTGATCATAGTCTGTGATCTACCTGTTTCTGTGATTTACCTGTGTTTCTGTTTTCATCTCAGAACTGTCAAGAGTTTGTCAGAGGTTCACATTACTCAGGTGGCCTGTGGAAACTGGCATTCCCTTGCTTTAGCCAGAGGTATGATTCTGACTTAAACACTAAACATTTCTAAACCTGATTAATGTGCCCTCTTTACCCTAATTATGCAATATTATTCCCAAATTCTCATTGAAGGAGGTCAGATATTCTCCTGGGGCCAGAATAAATACGGACAGCTGGGGCTCGGGAAGCAGGGAGCCGGCGTCTCCTCACCACAAGTCATTCAGTCTCTGCAGGGCATCCCGTTTGCCCAGATATCTGCAGGGGGCGCTCACAGCTTCGGGCTCACCCTGTCTGGGGCCGTTTTCGGCTGGGGGCGAAACAAGTTCGGCCAGCTGGGCCTCAGCGACAATGATGGTAAAACAAACACCTTAGACATTTAGTTGAGTTATTTCTGCTATAATGATTTTTATGGTGGCATGGTGTTCCTCAGATCGCTATTTCCCTGCCTTGCTGAAGACTCTCAGGTCCCAACGGGTCGTTTACATAAGCTGTGGAGAGGACCACACGGCTGCACTAACGAAGGTATGGTTGCTTATTGTAAAGGCTTAATAAGCAACAATGTAATTTATTATGACATATTTAATGCTGTACATCCAAAAGAAGGAATAACCATGATTTTGATAAAGCCATGTTTGTTTGTATAGCACTTTTTTACAATACTCAAAGATCATGTTAATATTTTTAATATCTAAATATAGTTTAAATGCGGCTTCAAATGATTCCAAATGCGGTTGTAAACGATCCCAGCTAAGGAAGAAGGGTCTTATCTAGTGAAACAATTGGTTATTTTCATAAAAATAATACAATTTATATACTTTTTAATGTCAAATGCTCGTCTTGTCTTACTCTGCCTGAACTGTTTTTTTCTGGCTCATGACAGTCAGGGTATGTCGAAAAGTTCCCATCTCATGTTCTCCCTCAACTTCAAAATCATCTTGTATCGCCGTTTTACCTTTTTTGTTAAGGGTGTTTGGGTTTTTTTTGCGTGTTCACTTTCCAAAGACTTGGTCGGTACATCTGCAGTGATGTAGGATGATTTTGAAACTTTTTTCGAAGTTGAGGGAGAAAATACGTTTGGAATTTTTTGACATACCCTAACCGTCTTGAACCACAATACACAAGAGTTCAGGGAGACCAAGACAAGATGAGCGTTTGAGATTAAAAAGTATTTAAATTGTATGAAAAAACCTGATCCGTTTCGCTAGATAAGACCCTTCTTCCTTGGTTGGGATCGTTTACAACTGCATTTGGGATCATTTGAAGCCGCATTTAAACTGCATTGTGGAAGTTAAAAATCAGGGCACCATATCAGTCCATTATATGGAGAAAAATCCTGAAATGTTTCCCTCAAAAAACATAATTTCTTTACGGCTGAAGAAAGAAAGATATGAACATCTTGGATGACAAGAGGGTGAGTACATTATCTGTAAATTTTTGTTCTGGAAGTGGACTTCTCCTTTAAGATCGATGTGGTTTGTAATTAGTAAAATCTGCTAGGAAAAGAAAGATCAGAATATTGACTTAATGCATATGAATATATTTATTGATGATATATCTGAGATGAGAACAAAAACAGCGGTTATGCCATGCAGGTAGATCACAGACTATGATCATAATTTTTTTTTTTTTTTTGTTTTTTTTTTTTAAATATGCAAAATAAACAGTGAAGTGAAGTGAAGCAGTGAAGCAAATGAAATACATCACAGCAAAATATATAAATACTGTCCAAAAATACATTTGCTAAAATATGCTTCAAAATATATTTAGATAAATATATTGTATACCAATATGTTTTGGGCAATTTTTGTATATTTTTGAATATTTATACATTTCAATTCTATTATTTCAAGATCAGAGTTTATTAGCAAAAACAGATTTTTTTTTTTCAATTTGTTTTTTAAATTTCCAAAAATCATGTTTTTTATTATGTTATCATGTTTTTTTATTGTGTTTTATTGTGTTAGTTAGCTGTATTTTTTTTTTAGTTTTAGTTTTTTTAGTTTTTCACTTAATCAAAATAACCCAACTACCATTTGATTAAGATTAATTGGAATGCACAATAAAAAAAACATGATTTTTGAAAATTGTTAAAAATGGAGTTATCTGTTTTTGCAAATGAACTCTTCATATGTGTGTATACATGTATGCGTTTGTGTGTATATATACACTGTATATCCAACTTTATATGAAGAGCTGGGCAATAATATAGTTAAATTTTGCATTAAAAAAAAAGTGATAAAATTTGCAATAAAATTATCGCTTTATTGTATACTGTATGTATATGAATAAAGTTGGTGGAAAAGTTGAATAAAGTACTTGTATGCCCAACTTTATATAAAGAGCTGGGCGATAATATAAAATAATGTGTTAAATTTGCCAGAAAATAAATTTGATTTACTTGAGTGTATTGTATGTATGCAAATAAAGTTGGACACACTTATATATCCAACTTTATATGAACAGCTGGGCAATAATAGAGTTACATTTTGCAATGAAATAAAAATGCGATAAAATATCGCTTTAAGTGATTATACTGTATGTAAGTGAATAAAGTTGGACATGCGTGCATATACAACTTTAAATAAAGAGCTTGGTGATGATATAGTTACATGTTGTGACAAATTTTAAATAATCAGTTTTGCTATATAGTATACACAGGTCCAGCGTTATGTGATTGTAATTAGTCACTTTGTTTTTGTAGGAGGGAGGTGTGTTTACATTTGGAGCGGGTGGTTACGGTCAACTGGGACACAACACCACAAACCATGAGGTGAACCCCAGGAAGGTGTTTGAACTCATGGGGAGTGTGGTTGCACAGATAGCTTGTGGTAGGTAAGTATCAGGTCCCATTTTAGTTCATTATCTGTGTCTGAGTTCTCTATATGAAAACTTGAGACTACTTCAAAGAGTCTTGTATTACTATTCGTGAAGAACATGAATTGCTTTCATTTTCGCCTGCATGTAAGGCAGCACACTTTGGCGTTCGTCCCTTCATCAGGAAAGATTGACTCGTTTGGTCTCGGTGGTAACGGACAGCTAGGAACCCGCTCGACCTGCAATAGGATGAGTCCCGCCCCTGTGAAGGGCTGCTGGCGAGCCCATACTGATCCTGTGCCTATGGAAGTAGGTGAGTTGTGCATAAAGTCTTTCTCTGACAACTGTGCTTCTCAGTATTTCTCAAATGCATGCATTGCATTGACTTTGATCATTATGCTGAAGGCTTTACACCATACACCATACAGTTTATTAATCAGTCAGTAAATAAAATAACTCTTCAAATGTAATAACTCTTCAAAGATTACACAGGGTTGAGTTGCGCTTTAGAATTGTACATGAGTACTTCTGTTTACTTATCAGTGTCCCTGTGTGTATACTATGAATTAATATACTGATTCATGGAGCTGATTGAGAATCGCCTGTGAAAAAACATGTTTTGATGTTTCAGATTTGACGGGGTTGTCTATTTCAGAGGCGGAGCAGAGTTACTGTGTGAAGAGGATCTACGCTGGAGGAGACCAGAGCTTCGCTCACTACGCTTTACCTCAGGTATGAGGAGCAGAGGTCAAAGGTCAAGCTAAAGGCCAAACCAGAGGAATCTATATATTAATTATTATTATTGTTATTATTATTATTGTTATATTTGTAATATTAAAATAATTGTACATGATTTTAACACAATGACTAAAAATGTATGGACAAGGCTTTATTTATCATGATTTGTTCAGATAAAAAGTGCTATAATTAGAGCTGTATTCTTGTTGATATTTATTCCCCACGGACACAGCATTTGTTACAACAGAAAATTGGAGAAAATTATTACATTTAGATGATACATTATATTTTTATTAGTGCAGCATGTACTGATTAGTCATGTGCAGTAAGACCAGGGAGATTTAATACGTGGCCCTGGACCACAAATCCTAAGGGTCAATACATCTGAAAGCTGAATAAATACACTTTTCATTGATGTATGGTTTTTAAGTCAGGACAATATTTGAAAATCTGGAATCTGAGGGTGCAAAAAAATCTAAATATTGAGAAAATCACCTTTAAAATTGTCCAAATGAAGTTCTTAGCAATGTACATTACTAATCAAAAATTAAGTTTTGATATATTTACAGAATACCTTCATGGAACATGATCTTTTCTTAATATACTAATGATTTTTGGCATAACACAGTGTATTGTTGGCTATTGCTACAAATATACCCATGATACTTAAGACTGGTTTTGTGGTTCAGGGTCACATACGGTAATTTCATTTTGCTTTAAAATCATATTTGCAGTAAACCAACAACCAACACTGAACAACTGCTTGACAAATCCAATAAGATGCTTGAATTTACAGTAATATTTCTGAGAGGGTACCAGAATGAAACGGGAAGAACTGTCCAGTTTGTATTTATTTTATGGATTTTTATGGTAAAAGGACAATCCACAGATACAGAATTTATCTGGATATAATTATTTGCATTATTTTCAGTCAGCCCAAATCCTGTTTTACATTGTAACATAACAGATCACCATCCAAAACTGTTAAATGTATGCATAAAATGTGCTGTATGTGTTAGTTTGTACAGTTCCCGATTAGCCGTTCTCTGGTGTATCTGTTTAAATGACTCAGCTGTATTGCTGCAGGACGACAGCCCTCCAGTTGATCTGAGGATAACCAGGCCTGATGGACAGATATACACACTCAGCGATGACCTCATCCAGAAATGGCTCAGTCACGGCCATGGGAGATTATCACCAGAGATCACCAAGTACTGCTTTTAACATTCATTATTACATTAAGGCGTGTAGATGAAACTCAGTCTGACCTAATAAAGTGTAACCTGAATTCAAATCAAAGAACTTCATAAATCTAATGATGTGTGTTTGGTGTCTCTTATAGTGAGATTGATCTTGTGTTCTCTTCAGCGAGTTGTCTTAACGGAAGCTTTCTGTCTGGAAGGTAACTAAGACATTATGCATTCAATACATTATATTACCCTGTGAAAACCTTATAAATAGCTGATGAATGTTTTTCTAATGAGAGTGTTTTGTTTTGCAGTAATCCAGATCACTACAGCACTAACAGTAAGTGCTCAGGTGTAGACATCAACACAGCTCGCCTGCTCTTCCACAGACTCATCCAGCCCGATTACCCACATATCTCACAAATTGTGAGTCACTTGTTTTTTATATATCGGGTTTCATTTTTCCTAAAAAAAAAAAAAAAGGCTATCCAAGATGTAGATGAGTTTGTTTCTTCATCAGATTTGGAAAAATGTAGCATTGCATCACTTGCTCACCAATGGATCCTCTGCAGTGAATGGGTGCCGTCAGAATGAGAGTCCAAACATCTGATTAAAAACATCACAATAATCCACAAGTAATCCACACCACTCCAGTCCATCAGTTAACATCTTGAGAACACAAAACCATCGCTTCTGGCTAAAATATGATCCATAATCCATAATAACACTTCCTCCAGTGGAAAGAGTTCATCTGCTGTTGTCCTCTCACATCAAAACCCAGCCACATCTATTTGTTTAGAGCTGTTTTGGACTGTTTTGGCTTGTAAACAGTGCTTGATCTGTGCAGATTTCTCTCCTGATACAGACTTTTTTGACTTTTTCACCGGAGAATACGTTATTATAGATTATGGACACGTATTTTAGCTGGAAGCAGTGGTTTAAAGTTAAAACATCTTGATGGATTTGTTTCACAAGATGTTAATTGATGGACTGGAGTGGTGTGGATTACTTGTGGATTATTGTGATGTATTTATCAGTTGTTTGGACTCTGATGGCACCCATTCATTGCGGAGGATCCATTGGTGATCAAGGGATGGAATCTTCCATTTTCCAAACCTGTTCCCATGAAGAAACAAAAACTTATCAACATCCTGGATGGTCTGAGGGTGAGTAGATATTCAGAAAACCTTCATTTTTGGGTTTGTTATGCTTTTAATTGCCCATCATTTCTGTTGTAACCAATGCATGGTTAACCCTAATCCAGGTAGCTGCTAGTATGGAGAAGAATCTCCTCCCCAGATTGAGCAGTTCTCCTCCAGACATCGAGGCTTTGAGATTGTACCTCACACTGCCCGAGTGTCCACTCCTCAGCAATCCCAACAACTACACAACCCTCACTATTCCCTTCGCCAAGGCTGTCGTGACACTGAAGGACACCCCCATCAAAGTGCTCGGTACGTCCCGTCTTCTATGAGAGTTCTGTTAGTTGGGCTTCATCTCAACACTAAACAATATTTAGGTTGGACAAAAAAGCACTTAGCAAGTATTTTTGTATCGACATCAAATATATTTTTACTGCACAATTTTTATAGAAAAATAACAGGAAGACAAATCTTGATATTTGGTATTTTACCCAACTTGTCCTGTATCAGACATGGGCTGTGTACAATTTATGAACATCAAAGCCAGTAAATTAATTAACTCTCTGCACAAATGTAATTTTAGATCACACAGAGTTAAGCTGCACTTTAGTATTATACGTGAGCACTTCTGTTCATTCATCAGTGTCCTAGTGTGTATACTGTGAATCAGCATACTGATTCATGGAGCAGATTGAGACTCGCCACAGAAAAAACATGTTTTGATGTTTCAGATTTGACGGGGTTGTCTATTTCAAAGACAAATGTTTATATTTACTTGTTCTGTATCATACATGGGCTGTGTACAGAAAGGCTCTATATAAAGTGAAGCATTTTTACGCATTTTATGACTGTCCTTCATTAATGGAATCACAAATATACTTCACAGACTTATTTAAAAGACTTCTTCTTTTGCCTAGGAAAATGTCCAGACCAGTTGGATCTTTACATTCTAGGCCAGTTTTGTTTTTTTGAAGTGAAAAAAACAAGTATGCTGCTACGTACATGTATAAAATGGCCACATTTACCATATGCATAGTGTACTATTAGTGTACAATTGGCTATGGTTAACTTCTGCATATTGGTAGGTATCTGAGGTATTTCACATTTTACTATGCTTGTAATAAAATTACGGCTTAAGAATAATTTCTTATTTGTGAGCCTGGACCACAAAACCACATTTATATATCAGTTTTCCATTGATGTATAATTTGTTATGATAGGACAATATTTGGAGATACAACTCACAAATCTACAAATCTAAATATTAAGAAAATTGCCTTTAAAGCTGTCCACATGAAGTCCTTATCAATGCCTATTTCTAATCAAAAATTAAGTTTTGATATAGGAAATTTACAAAATATTTTCATGGAACATGATATTTGCATAATATCCTAATGATTTTTGGCATAAAAGAAAAATTATGATTTTGACCCATACTATGTATTGTTGGCCATTGCTACAAATATACCGTGCTACTTAAGACTGGTTTTGTGGTCCAGGGTCATAAATAAGGAATAATGTTTCTACGGAACTTTACTCATTTAGTTTTTTGGGTAATCTCATTACGAAAATGTCTGGCTCATAGATATTATATCTACAATAAAATAATTTACTTTTGTCCAAGGAAAGCACATTTTTAAGATCATTCAGATTTTTTGCACTGTGACATTTTAATGCCAATTGAGCAAATTTGTTCCCCCCAAATTCTCATGTAAGGAAAACCAGAATATCTTGACAGCCACAGACTTCAAGCTTGTACATCTGCTTCAGACTTTCAAGCTAGCTCATGGCTAATATATGTGGCCTGCACCTGTTCTTGGCAGTTTTTTTGCAGACATTTTGAATCAACCATTGCTACTTTTTTTTTTTTTTTTTTTTTAAGGAAACTGGTGGTCAAAGTTTGAGCCAGCGGTCTTCCAGAGGCTGGTGGAGCTGTACAAGGAAGTGGTGGTGTATCTACTGCGGATGCAGAAACTGGGAATTCCTCTTTCTGAACAGAGGATCTTCATCTGCTTCCTGCACACCTCACTCAAATTTCTGGAGATCCTCCATTCGGTGAGCACCACAATTAGTGAACACAGACATTGGCTGTGCCCCAATTTGCATTACATCTGTCCTAAATACTAAAATTAGAATTAGTGCGTTCCAAATGAAAATACATTTAAAATAGTGTGGCATCATTTATACTGTATCCTCTGCTGATGTACTTTACATTCACCAGAAACACGCATACTTTTAGTTTGTCATATTAATATGTAAATTGGGACACATCCTGTCTTTTGAAATAGGAAATTATGTAACTTTTTTTTTTTTTGTTTTACATTTATGCATTTAGCAGATACTTTTATCCAAAGCTGTTTGTCAAAAACCCAACAATAGTCATAATGCACAATTGCAGCATTATTGTGCAACTAGATTAGGAAAAAAAGGCTAAAGAAGAGGTGAAATGCAGACAAAAAAAGTTATTTTTTATTTCTAATTATTTGCTAATATCATTCTGAATATCGTTTTGTAGGTTAATGAGCGTGCTGGCCAGATCATCCAGTATGATAAATTTTATATTCATGAGCTGGATGAGCTCATTGACATCAGGAATGATTATGTCACCTGGTTTCAGCAGCAGATGTTCTCTGTGGTGAGTTTTCTGCATTGTTCAAAGGTAATCACTATACACTTCTGAATTTTATGATCATATACAGTAACAAAAATGTGAAGTTTGTTGTCTCCTTTGCTACTAACAGCATCAAACTGAATGGGGACATGTTTGAAACTATTATTTTGGTTGTTCTCTTTGATGCATATAGTGATTTACTTTCCTGCTTCCTTAAATCTGTTAATTATCATATTTTAAAGACAATAAGTTACACCTGAAAGCAAACTTTGTATTGTTGCATTGTTGAGAGAAAAAACATAGTTAAGTTGCACTGGTGTATAAGTCATGTTTTATCATTACATTCAGAAGTGATATAAAATACTAGTAAATGAAATGAAACATTTACAAACACTATAAATGTGTATTTTCACTCTGCAATAAAAATGTAAGTGTATTCATTATGAGTGGCATTCAGAGCTGAATTAATAGCATGTGTGAAATACACTATACACATAAACTCGGGCTCATGTATCTCTATCTCAACACAAATTCATATGTTTTCATATTCACAATGTAATATTTGGTTGCTAAGCGATTATTTATTCTATAAACACAACTCAGTACTTCAGTGTTTTTGCTTTTGTTTGGTTAACTGAATTTTAGTTACATGATCAACAAGCTACAGTTTGCACATGTTTGTGTGCTAGATGTTAACTGCGTTACATTAGTTGCTTCATGTTTCTTACTTAAATTGCATTAAATGCAATAGTCAAAATGCTGTGGACAGACATACAATCACATAGTCACATTCTCCTCTGTTACTCGTCGTCTGTTTTGTACAGGTCATGGACTCTCAGGTGACCCTGTGCAAATACCCATTCGTTTTTGACGCTCAAGCGAAGACGGCGCTGCTTCAAACTGATGCTGTGATCCAAATGCAGGTGAGAGTGAACTTCCTCATCTTATGATTTGACATCTTGTTTTACCGCAGTGAGCTCACAATGATGTTTGTGATCAGATGGCGGTGGATCAGGCTCAGAGACAGAACTTACACTCTCTGTTCCTGTCCGGTGGAGGAGTGGAGTCAGTAAACCCCTGCCTCATCCTCATCGTACGCCGAGAAAACGTGGTCGGAGACTCCATGGAGGTGCTGAGGAAGTCCAAAAACGTTGATTACAAGAAGCCGCTCAAGGTAAACGAGTTAGTCTCAGTCTGTACGTCGTCAGTGCTTCTTCTGCGGTTTTTCATTTTATTGTTCTGCAGGTGATCTTTGTGGGAGAGGAGGCCGTGGATGCTGGCGGTGTGAGAAAAGAGTTCTTCCTGCTCATAATGAAAGAACTCTTAGACCCTAAATATGGGATGTTCAGATACTACGAGGAGTCCAGACTCATCTGGTTCGCTCATAAGGTACAGTACTGTAAAAAAAAAAAGAAAGAAAAAAAAAAAACACACACACACACACACAGTGTCCTTAAACATTCTAAAGACTTTTAGGGCCCTATGAATTCTGTTTATTTTTTTCTAAATAAATTTTTTTCCTGTTCTTATTTTTCTGGATTTCTTTTTTCTGGTTTCATGATTAAATACATTTTTTATCAAAAAAAGCATATCTCATATATATATATATATATATATATATATATACACACACACATATATACACTACCGTTCAAAAGTTTGGGGTCAGTACATTTTTATTGTTAAGAAATTAATACTTTTATTCACCAAGGATGTATTAAGTTAATAATTAAAAGTTTATTAAAAGTTAATAATAAATCATTTACATTGTTATAAAGTATTTATATTTTGAATAAACACTGTACTTTTTAAACTTGTTATTCATGAAAGAATCCTAAAAAAAAAAATTACAGGTTCCAAAAAATATTTGGCAGCACAACTGTTGATATTATCCAACATTGATCATTCTAATAATAAATCCGCATATTAGAATGATTTCTGAAGGATCATGTGACACTTAAGACTGGAGTAACAGCTGATAAAAATTCAGCTTTTCATCACAGGAATAAATTCTATTTTAAAGTATGTTAAAATAAAAAACATTATTTTATATTGTAAAAACATTTTGCAATATTACTGTTTTTTTTCTATATTTTTAATCAAATAAATGCAGCCTTGATGAGCATAAGAGACTACTTTAAAGACTATTACAAGTCTTACTGACCCCAAACTTTTGAACGGTAGTGTATATGTATATATATCTATATATATATATATATATATATATATTATATATATATATATATATATATATATATATATATATATATATATATATATATATATATATATAAAATGGATTATCATCCATTTTTCGAAATTGAGCTTTATACATCATCTGAAAGCTGAATAAATAAGCTTTCCATTGATGTATGTTTTATGTTTTTATTTGTTAGGATAGGACAATATTTGGTCAAGATACAACTATTTGAAAATCTGGAATCTGAGGGTGCAAAAAAATCTAAATATTGAGAAAATCACCTTTAAAGTTGTTCAAATTAAGCTCTCACTAATACATATTACTAATCGAAAATTAAGTTTTGATACATTTACAGTAGGAATTTTACAGAATATCTTCATGAAACATGATCTTTACTTATTTTCCTAATGATTTTTGGCATACAAGAAAAATCAATAATTTTGACCAATACAATGTATTTTTGGCTATTGCTACAAATATACCCCGGCGACTTAAGACTGGTTTTGTGGTCCAGGGTCACATATATATATACACACATTAAATTAAAAATATAGAAGAAATCTAATCATTATTTTGTATTAATTAACTACTACATTTATATTATTTACAATACTATAAAATGTTTAACTTTTTTTTTTTTTTTTTTTTTTTTTTTTTTTTTTTCAGAAATTCTGTGTATTTTAACTTTTCTGGTAATCAAATGAAGCTATAAAACATTAAGAATGAAATTTTTTTTTCTGTTCTAATTTTTCCGGATTTCTTTTTTCTGTTTTTTTTTTTTCTGGTTTCATGATGTAATAAAATTTTAGTAATCAAAAGAAGCATGTTCAGTTTGTCCTTAAATTATTAAATGTAAACAATTTTATTTTTTTTTTATTTTTTGGGATTCCGTTTTAATGGTTAAAATAAAAATTTAAATAATCTAAAAAGTTTAATCATTTCATAAAAACAACTAATTACTACATTTATATTATTTAAAATACTATACAATTTTTTTTCAGAAATTCTGTGTTGTGTATTTCAACTTTTCTGGTAATCGAATGAAGCTATAAAACATTAAGAATGGAATTAATATAAGAAAACATTAGAAGTCCTCTTACATTTATAAAAGTACAAATGCTTTATATGTAAGTAATTAGAAAAGACAAAACAGTAATTTACAAAAATAAGATCAAAATTATGATTAGAAGAATCAACATTCAGAAGCTCACAAGACTACACATAACAAACACATAAACAAACTGCAGTGTAAGATGAGGAAATGTCAAATCTCACACATGTCAGATATGCTTTACTGCAGACATTTGAAGACATTGACTTGTTCCATCTGATCGGTGTGGTTTGTGGATTGGCCATCTATAACCTCACTATAGTGGAGTTGAACTTCCCGCTAGCGCTGTACAAGAAACTCCTGAAGAAAACTCCTACTCTAGAGGACCTGAAGGAACTCATGCCTGATGTAGGAAGGTGGGTTGTTTCAGTCGATTGAAGAGACTTTGATTTTGTGTTGTGTTTAATGTTTCTATAGCATTAAGAGGTTAATATGATAAGGAATCAAATGTGCCTTTTGATGTTTGAGATGTTTGATGCACCATGAAAACACACATGAAAGTGACCTAAAACTGAAAAATCTGATTCTCATCTATGGTTTTCTCTGTCTGTGGATCTTCAGGAGTCTTCAGCAGTTGCTGGATTATACAGAGGATGATCTGGAAGAAACCTTCTGCCTGAATTTCACAGTAAGAACAAGCTGTTAGTACATAATGTCTGTCTTTAAATGTGATTCATTTAAAAAATCCGTGCATACATGGCCATTTTTATTTTATGATGACAGATAACAGAGGAAATTTTTGGCACCACGGAGGTATTGGAGCTGGTTCCCAATGGGACTGACATCAGCGTCAACAAGTCCAACAGGTAATATATGCACTGTAATATTTACATTCACTCAACATGACTTCAGTCCACATATGAATTCCAGTTGAGCACAGTATTTGTGATTTGATTCATATTTTTGCCTTACTAAATGGTTTTTGTCACCTGTTCTACCTATCCAGGCAGGAGTTTGTCAACGCCTACGTCGATTATATATTCAACACCTCTGTGGCTCCTCAGTTTAGCGCTTTCTATGCGGGATTTCACAAAGTGTGTGGAGGGAAAGTTCTAGAGCTTTTCCAGCCCAGTGAACTGCAGGCCATGATCATAGGAAACACCAATTATGACTGGAAGGAATTAGAGAAGGTAAAATTAACTTTGGGTGAATTGCACCAGCTGATCCAACAGTATGTGTTTGGAAATGTTTTGCTGCTGTAGTTTGTTGACATTGTAAATGTTTTGCATGACTGTATTGATTCTCAGAGCACAGAGTATAAGGGCGAGTACTGGGCCGAGCACCCCACCATCAAGATATTCTGGGAAGTGTTTCACGAACTGCCTTTGGAGAAGAAGAAACAGTTCCTGTGTAAGTGAATCATCCTTAGATTTAGATTTTAGATTTATACGTTTGTCACTCGTTTCAGTGCTCTTGCACTACAGGCAAATCCATTGTGTTTCATGCACTGGTTTTATAACATGTTTTCTTTTAGACTAGTGGTGAGAAAACATCTAAAATGCACATTTAAATGTTTATTTTATTGCACTTCATATATGTGACCCAGGACCACAAGACCAGTCTTACGTAGCACGGGTTTATTTGTAGCAATAGCCAACAATACACTGTATGGGTCAAAACTATTGATTTTTCTTTTATGCCAAAAATCATTAGGATATTAAATAAAGATCATGTTCCATGAAAATATTTTATAAATTTCCTACCGTAAATATATCAAAACTGAATTTTTGTTTAGTAATATGCATTGCTAAGAACCTCATTTGGACAACTTTAAAGGTGATTTTCTCAGTATTTAGATTTTTTTGCATCCTCAGATTCCAGATTTTTTATATAGTTGTATCTCTGCCAAATATTGTCCTGTCCTAACAAACCATACATCAATGGAAAGCTTATTTATTCAACTTTCAGATGTATAATGATGATGTATAAATCTCAGTTTCACAAAATTGACCCTTAAGACTGGTTGTGGGGTCCACAATCACATATTTGCAATACATCCTACATGTTTGCAGGCCGTGAATTGTATTCACATCTGTATTCTGAAGGTTCTTACAGAATGGTTTGTTCATACTGTGTATCATTTGCCTGGTTTTTAGGGCTCTACGCTTACTTTTCCTTTTAAAATAATGTAAAAATTTAGGAGCACAGTCAAAATTTCAGGAGCACCTTCTAATCAATAATCAAAAAATCTGATCAAAAATTAGCCGTCCCATTACGAGGTGATATTTGACTCCTTGAAGTGGTTTACAGGGGATTTTTTTTTTTTTTTGTTTTTACCCTTGTAATGGCATTTTTTCTAACTTAATTAAAAGTATGTCATCTTTTATATCAAATTTTAAAAATATATATACATTTTATTTGTTTTATTAAAACATCAGAATAAGAACAAGTAGAATAAGAATGAAATCAGTGTTAACAAAATTTATTTGTACTATAGAGGTGGTGCAGAAGAACACAAAAGTGGCTTTTCATATGTTTAATGAGGCTTAGAGAGGTGGCATGTGTGCAGTAATCAAATTAATAAAATTCATGTTGAGATTATTTTTTTTTTTAAATATAAAATTTTGAATATAGAAATACTAAATGATTTAAATAACTGAAAAGATACTTGAAACGAAAACTGCCAGTAGGTGGCGGCAAGCCACTGATTTAATTACTGAATCATTCATTCATTTGATTCATTCGAATGGCTGATTCGTTCAGGAATAAAGCAAGTGACTGTCTTTATGAATGGGAAATTGAGTCATTGACTCACTAGATTTATTTAAAACCACACAGTCATTCATAAACAAAACAGCGCTGTGTTTGAATGGAGATACGCAACGGGCGGTTCTTTGCCTCCACGTTGTGCATTTAAAATCCTTTAATGCACAACAAACCGTTGATTATCCCTTACATGTCTGTGTGCATCTTTAATTTCAATTACAGTACATATCTTTATTAGCAAGTTTCTCAAAATAAGCTTTTTTAAGTTTTATTTATATCTATATTCTGACTTTTTTTTTTAGAGAAAGAGGTTTATTTATTTTATTATTGCACTTTATTTGTGCCTGTCTTTGTTTTCTCAAAATTAGCTTTTCTAGAAGTGTATGCAAATTAGTGAATAATTAAAAAGATAGTGCCTCATTTGCATATTTAAACATAACATTTGCAGGAAACTTGTAATACAAAACATTTGTCTTAATCACCTTGGCAAAGTATGGTGTTTAAATAACTTAGAAAGGTCATGCTGCTCAGAATGTGAATATGTTTTAATGCCTTCTTCCTGTCATTTACACTAGTGTTCCTCACGGGCAGCGACCGAATACCCATTCTGGGCATGAAGAGCCTGGCTTTAGTGATCCAGCCCACCAGTGGCGGAGAGCAATATTTCCCCGTAGCGCACACGTGCTTCAACCTGCTGGATCTGCCTAAGTACACTAGTAAGGAGACCCTCAAAGAGAAACTGCTGCACGCCATCGAACACAACCAGGGCTTTAACCTCGTCTGACGTCAGCGAGCGCAAAACGAGCAATCCGTGTACAGGCCGCATGTGACACGCTGGTACCACGCGCTTCAGCCTACAGAAACGTTCGCGTAATTCATTGTGTGACTGCTGCCTCTGAGTTGATTTTGAACTTAGCATAGAAATGTTTGATTTATTTTGCGTCTGAATAATCATCAGTTACAATTTGGATCAAGACACTTGAATCTGCAAATACAGAGTCCCAGTGGGACTGAAATATGTAAACAGTATTTGTATATCAGAATTTTGTTACTTACTCAAAGTTTGAGTGATATTTGTGTGCTAGTTAGCATTATAAGATTTCTCCGTTTGTTCATTTCTTTCTTGTTTTCTTTTCTTTTTTTTGAGGGGGGGAATAGTTTACCTAAAAAAATTTAAATTTGATGAAAATGTACTTGTGCTAGAGCCATTCAAGATGTAGATGAGTTTGTTTGTTCATCAGATTTGGAGAAATGTGTCATTCCATCACTTTCTCACCAATGGAACCACTGCAGTGAATGGGTGCCGTCAGCTGATAAAAACATCACAGTAATCCACAAGTAATCCACACCACTCCAGTCCATCAGTTAACATCTTGAGAAACCAAAAGCTGCGTGTTTGTAAGAAAAAAAAAAACAATCATTAAGACATTTTTAACTTCAAACCATTGCTATCTCCTGTTGTTTCTTACATCAAAATGAACCCACATATTTATTTAGAGCTGTTTTGGCTTGCAAATGGTGCTTGATTTGTGCAGATTTCGCTCCTGATTCAGACCAGATGGCTTTTTCACTGGAGGAAGCATTTCAGTTAAAAACATCTTAATGATGGATTTGTTTCTTAGCTTTTGGTTTCTCAAGATGTTTGGACTCTAATTCTGACGGCACCCATTTACATTGGTGATGGAATGACACATTTCTCCAAATCCGATGAAGAAACAAACTCATCTACATGTTAGATAGTAAATATCCAGCAAATTTTTATTTATGTGTGAACTATTCCTTTAAACTTGCAATACACTACAATAACATTCTATACATTAACATATCATAAACTAAAAAGTTTAAAGAATTTAATAATTTATAAATTCTTAATGGTACATATAAATGTTAATTTATAAGTGCACTGTTCTTCATGATTCATTCAAAATGCATTAAATGCTGTTAATGTATATTTACTGTTTAAATATATTAGTAGATGTAGATCATCCTGAGATTATTAAATGCTATTGTTTATTGTTAACGATAGTATTAACTAATGTTAGCATACACAATTTTATTGTAGTGTTAACGGTAACACTTTGTTGGCATTGCAGAACCTTTGTATTTTTTATTTAATTACCTAGAATATTACTTTATTCTAAATGACTTCACAAACTAATGCCTCTGGATGTGCAAAAATCTCATCTAAGATGTTGGATTTGCTGAATGTTATGTGACTCTTTTGAACATTTTTTGGCACATCATTCAGATTCACTTTAGGATGCACTGGATGAATATTAATGCAGAATAATTTTGTTCTGTGCACGATTTTGTTCAAATGAAGTGGCGTGTGTCCTTGCAGGATCTTAGACCACTTTTGTCACGTGCCTTAACTGAAAGCAAACACATGTAGATTGTTTTGAGCTTTTTTAAGTTTTATTTTTTTCGAAGTTTGAGTAAGTATCAAAATCTGATAGCAGCAGATCCAGGAAGGTGTCTGATGAAACCGAATGCGTTTGTCTCCGTTACAGTGTTCATATACTTCGGTGGCAATGCAAAGTCTTACGGGATGTTAAGAGGTTTGCATGATAACAGAATCAAGTAAAATGCCACTGATACCATTCTGAGTAATAATTTATGACCAATACTAATAATAAATGGCTTTAATGGTTCAAGTTAAAACTCCATTCATCTTAATACGCTCATCACGCGTCTATGCTGTGTGAGCCTCTAGTTGCTGTGCCATTGTGTGTGCGTGTTGAAGAAAGCAATGAAACAAATGCTGACATTTTTCTTCTGTTTGTAAATTGTAAATAAACAATATTTTCTAGATTTGATGTTGTGATATTTTTTTTTCTCCTTGCATTTCAGCTATGAATTGTATGAAAGCTTGTTGCTACCATGGAGTAAAACAATTATTGCAACTCTTTCTCTCACAATTTTGAGTTTTTTTAGATTGTCACAATTCAGAAAAAAAAAAAAAACAAATGCAAGATGTAGACTCACAACTGAGAAAAGTCTGAATTTAGATATAAATTATAGATATATAAATATGAGATGTAAACTTGAAACTGATGAAAAAAAGTTCAGATTATTAGATTTAAACATGCTGTCTGGAGGGAAAAATGAATTATGAGATAAACTCAAAATTTATACCAAAAAAAGGCTGAGTTCTCAGATATACACTTGGAATTCTCAGAAAAAAAAAAATGTCTGAATTATTAAATATAAACTGGGAATTCTAAGAAAAAAGTATGAAATTGCAATATTTTTTAAAATGTAATTTATTCCTGTGATCAAATCTGAATTTTCAGCATCATTACTCCAGTCTTTAGTGTCACATGATTCTTGCTGATTCAAATGCATTTATTATTATGAATTTTGCTGAGTATAATTTTTTAGAAAGTTCAGAACAGCGTTTATCTGAAATAGAAACCTTTTGTAACATAAATGTCTTTATCATCGCTTCTGATCAATTTAAAGCATCCTTGCTAAATAAAAGAATAAATTTCTATTATTTATTTTCCAAAAAAATTATACTGACTTCAAGCTTTTGAATGAAGCTTTTTATTTCAGATAAATGCTAATCTTTAGATCTTTCTGCTCATCAAAGAATCCTGAAAAAATATACTTGACTGTTTTAAATATTGATAATAATTATTACTATAATAAAAATGTTTCTTAAACGGCAAATCAGCATATTAGAATGATAACTGAAGACTGAAATAATGATGCTGAAAATTCTGCTTTGATCACAGGAATAAATTATATTTTAAAATATATTAAAATAGAAAACTGTTGTTTTAAATAGTAAAAATATTTTAAGATTTTACTGTTTTGCTGTAATCGGATCAAATAAATGCAGGCTTAGTGAGCAGAAGAGACTGGTAGTATATAATCAAAATATATATTGCAATTACCATTTTGTTTTTTATTTGGTGGAAACAAAAACAAAAAAGCAAGCTACAAACTCAAAATTGATATATAAACTCATACCTATACTGTACAATATAAACTCGAAAAAAGCAAGAAAGCCTGAATTGATCTTGCAATTCTACCTTCTTCCTGAGCATTATAAGACAAAAGTTGCAATTACTGTTATCTTCAGCATTTTTTTTACATTGCAATGGAACAAAAAAGTATTATGACCCTTTTATAGTATTAAATTATTTTATTATTGACTCCTGTACATGTTTGGCATAGGCACGCAGCGGTTTCTGCAGAGGTTTAGGTGTTTGTGAGGTCCAGCTCAATGCGGCAGCTCATGATGGACCAGTTTGTAGTGCGAGCCGCAGGACGGGCAGCGCTGAGGGTTTCCCTCGTGAAGCCAGAACCAAACAATGGCAGTGTTGTCCTCCTCACCTTCACAACACAGACACATCTTTCATTTCTTTCTTGAAAAAGATTCTTATTCTACTCATGCATAGTTTAAATTGTAGCTGAGTGTAGTAGTGTGTGTGTGTGTGTGTGTGTGTGTGTGTGTATGTGTGTGTGTGTGTGTCTTACAAAGGCAGCCAACCAGCCGTTTGTTATTGATGCTGGGAACAATATGAGGGTCGTCTTTGGTTCCAGTGTATTCCTTTGGCTTGAATATGCTGTATGGATCCTGTATAACAGATCACACGTGATTCAAAACGAAAAGTATACACTCACTAAAGCTTACGGGAACAACACAAATGTCATTGTGTGTTTTACCTGGCCTTTTTTCATGGCCTGCAGGACGCGTCTCTCCAGCCCCGCTGCCTGCTCTTCATCTGTTGGAATACCTAAAAAACACAAAACACTGATGCTAAGACAAAGATATTGTGGAGTAAAAGCAGATGGTGTAACCAGAGCCCTGGAGGACAAAAAATAGGGGAAAATATCTGGCATTAATACAGTCACAAAGTAAAACAACCCATTTAGTTGTGAATAAAATAAACAATTTAAAGTATTTTTTATTTAAATATAACCTATTATGCCTGAATCAAATATTCTCATTGAAATGCTAATGGAAGAATCTTACAAGAAAAAGAAAAAAAAATCTAATAATAAGAAAGTTTATAGTACAAATACATATATACAGAGAGACAGAAAAAACACTTCATGAAATAACATTCTATTTTAATAGTTAAAGTTTTTAGAATGTATTAGAAAATGAATTTAAAATAAATGTCATTTTTTGCCATAAACGTGTAAAAAAAAAAACAACACTTTTTAATGTTTATTAATAAGAAACAATTCTAAGTTTATTTTAAAAAAATAAATAAATAAACTGTTATTTTAAAATAAAACTATTAGTTTATTTTAGTTTAGCTTTATTTAAATTTAAAGTAAATTTCACACTGAATTACAAAGAAATGGCAAGCAATGTTTTCAATTAATTGTTATTTTTATATTTCGTTTTCATTTTAAAGTTTTAGTAATTTTGTTGTTTTTTGTCATTTTTATCAGTTTTTATTTTAAATATGTATTTTTTTATTAATATTTTCGTAATACAATACAGTAAAGTTAAACTAAATAAAAATAAAAAATGTTTTTTTAACTACCCGTAAAATGTATTTTATTATTGATTTTGTTTTTTTTTGTTTTGTTTTTTTTGTGGGGGAAGGGTAGTTTTAGTTAACTATAATTATAACCCTAGTGTGTATGAAAAATCATTTTTCATCCTTTCTGTACCTTCTACACGGCATGTACCATCACTAATTATATATATATATATTAATTATATAAGCATTATATACTGAAATCATTGTAATGTTACTAATTTAAAAAGTTATCAGCCATTTTTATTTATTTAAGATGTTCTTGCAATTACTCAAAAAAAAAAAAAAAGTTTTGTTTTGAGATTGCGATGACAGAATTTGTCCACGAGGTGTCGCCAAACAGCGGGTAAATAAAGCGGCGTCCTCCGCTTTACCTCCGCGAGTATGTCATGCGCCATGATCAAGAGTAACTGGCACACGAACATGAGTTTAGTGCCAAGAAAGGCCAGAGCACGGCCTCCACAGCATAAAGAACAAATGACCTTGATTAAATTCGCTCCTTAAATATCATACGAGCCTCCACTTTATTGTTTAATGTCATGTCTAGCGTATTTATCCCTACTTTCAATTGTAATTTCATGTTCTTTGGATATTAAAGGACGGTTTCATATGTCGGATCTCTGTCTTTCTGTGGTGTGTGACAGCATGTCTGTATAAGAGCATTCATATGTCACTCATTCAAAACTACAGAACAGGACAGCATATTGCTTTATTTTTGTACGTGCATGAATAATGTCAGCTGTTTATCGTGCGCGAATGCAAACAAGTCTGATTAATTTCTATATAGAAATTCTTGCATGTCTCCTACCTTTACCGGCCATCGCACGCTGAGGTGCTTTCATTAAAATATTTTGCCTTCCCATCAGAGACAGCCGACAGGCTCTCAGAAGTATTTTACTTGCCATCTTGACTTTAAACTTTCGGTGTTCTGAGCGCGCTCCCACTGACGGTCACTACAGTATGTGAACTAGTGTCTGTGAAAGTCAATAGAATGATTGACACATGCGACTGACCAATCAAAGAGAAGATCCGCTGGACTCTGACCAATGAATGAACACACAGTTGAGGAAGAGCGGACAGGTGTTACTGGAGAGGACAATAAAAATAAAAGTGAAATCTGTTCCGACTGGCTTTAGTTCTGTACGAAAAAAAAGTAATAAAAAATAATAAAGAAAGAAAATAATTATAACACATGAATGAAAAAAATGCCTTTTTGAAAGAAAACCGGCAGATGAAAACTAAATAAATAAAATAAAAAAAAATAATAATAATGAACGCATGAATGAAAAAAAATGCATTTAGTCACATAAGAAGGAAAGCAGACAGATTTAAACAGATTACATTAAAAAAAATAAAAAATAAAGGAAAAAAATGACAAAATACCTGTAGTTCCGTCAGAAGAAAAACTGACATAAATAAATAAACAAATACCTTTAATTCCAACAGAGGGAAAACAGATTTACAAAGATTAAATAAAAATAAAATAAAATAAAAATAATAAATTAATGACAAAATGCCTTTAGTTCCGTCAGAAGGAAAACTGAACTAAATAAATAAATAAATGCCTTCCGACAGAAGGACACCCAACAGATTTAAACAGATTAAATATTTATTTTTTTAAATGAATACATTTAAAACTAATAATAATAATAATAATAATAAATTAATAACAGAACGCCTTTAGTTCTTTCAGAATGAAAACTGACATAAATAAATAGGGCTGCAAACGATTAATCGCGATTAATTGCATACAAAATAAAAGTTTGAGTTTGCCTAATATATGTGTACTGTGTGCAATTATTATGTATATATAAATACAAGCACATTCATGTATATATTTAAGAAATATTTACAAGTATATGTATTTATTATATTTTTTATAGAATTTATATTATATATAAATAAAAATATTTGGTACATAAACAATATATTTCTCTTAAATATATACATTAATATGTGTATAATATATATTTATATATATATATTACACACAGTACACACACATATATTAGGCAAACTCAAACTTTGATTTTGCATGCGATTAATCGCTTGACAGCCCTAAAATAAATAAATAAATAAATGTCTTCCGACAGAATGAAACCTGACAGATTTAAACAAATAAATAAAGTTAAAATATAAATTAAGTTGAAATAATAAATAGTAAATTATTTACATTAATAAATTAATGAAAAATGCCTTTAGTTCCGTTAGAAGAAAAATGGACACTTGAATATTACAATCTGAATGCTAGTTTGGAAGTAAAATGTGTAATAATTCAAATTCAAATAAGAATCAAATAAGATGCCACTGGATGAACTAACATTCTAACTGTGATTTGAAATAACATTCTACTAGATACACTCAAATTGCAATTTTCAGTTACGTTGACAAATGTTGTGTTTATCCAGAAGAATCTTTTAAAATAGAATTTTAGAGAATACTTTCCCTTTAAATCTCTTTAGGAATAATTACATCTAGTAAAAATAATAATGACTTCAATTTTTTTGTCCCAGTGCATGACAGGTTGTTTTATTTATGTAACATTGGCTGAAAATTAAGCACAATCCACAACACACACAACCAGAAACACACTTGAAATGGCCACAAATGCACATACTTTTACACAAACATTTTTGCCTCAAAATGCTAATTGCACAAGGAACTCAAATCATATCATATCAAACACTTTTCTATTTTTTTTTTCTAAAAAAAAAATAAAATTATTAATACAAAAGTGATATTTTTAAGACACTCCTGGCTTATGTAGTTACATGTATTAATTGAATGCAATTAATATTAATATAGAATATTTAATGTAATTTTATTATTATTATTATTATTATTATTATTATTATCATTATTATTTAATTAATCATATATTCATTAAATAAATTATTAATGACTCATTATATTAATTAAAATAAACTTCATAATCATTTCTTGTGCAAATCTGCTGGCTTGAAATGTTTTGCTCATATTTCAGGAAAATAATGCTGATTGGACATTTAAGGCATATGAAGCATAACTGCTAAACATTTATGTCAACATACATAAGCATCCAATAAAACAAACAAACAGGCAAAGTCAATGTTATGCCATAAATGGTAAAACCTAGTAAACAATTGGTCATTTCTGATTCTAAACTCTATATACGGAATATATGCACTTACACACAAAAGCACAGAATAGAACAACAGAAAATATGCATTTATATTTCATAGTTCCTGAACTTCTGTAAAAGGCCTGAGGGAGCTTCACCGGCCCAGCGAAACCTGTGATGCCAGTAATCACCTGTAAAACAGAAACATTACTGTAAAAAAAAAACAGAAAAAGAACTAAAGAATTGTAAATAGCCATAAAAAATAAATCTGTTACTGGATGGCAGTGAGAGTTCAGGCGGTTTCTCCTCGGCTGTGGTTTCACCGTTTGACACATTCATTCGATTCACGTTCACTGGATCTGTATTTTTTGCAGCCTCAAGCATCGGCTCCTTCTTGGTCCTCACGGCCCAGTGCATTGACTGTAATATCATTTTTGGACACACATTAATGGAGTAATTATAAATTTTAATAAATACACCTGCTGCATGGCAGAAAGCAGCGTCTAACACTCACCGTTTTAACGGAGTCACTGAGCGCTTGCCATTCACTGAACGGGATTGTAATTCGACTTCTGAGCCAGAGATCATAATTCTTTCTTTTCTTCTCATCCGTGAGAACCTCTTTAGCTTCCTGTAACTTCTGGAACTCCTCCACTGCAAAAGTGAGTAACAGAACACTCTCTTTTTCACTCAAAAAAGTAGTTCAGAACTAATTCCAGGCATGACGCCTGAAGAAACTTTGCTTCTGCTTCATCTGTTTACTTCCTTCATTAATGTTACTAGTCTTACTGTGAATGATTGATCAGTCAAGTTATTCTAAATTGAAAACTTGTCTTTGTAATCTTTCATCATGTTAGCTTAGGTTATTGCAAACCAATAAATAAATAAATAAAATATATATAAAAATAATTGTATAATGAATTATTGTTCATTTATTTATTATAGTTAAAAAGATTAAATATAAAATTGAATTGTTTACGTTTATATTTCTCATATTTAAGAATAAAAAGAAGTAATTTAGTCATTCTTAAAAACTGTCAACAATCCACTGAAAATTAATCTTTAAATATTTTATTTCTATTTTTTTTATTCACTTTTGCAAATTATTTTACACTCACATTTAGGTATTGTTAAACACATTTCTATTGTAAATTGTAAATTTAATTAGTCATTTAATTTCATGCTTTTATATAAATTATAAAATCACTTTTTGCAATTTATTTAATTTTATTTACTTATTTACTTTTTTATAAATTATAAATAGGTTATTTACATTTACATTTAAAGTAGTTTTTAATTGCATTTTATTGTAAATTAAGTTGTTTTTATTATATTTAATTTATTTTTATTTATTTCTTAATTTGATATAAATGACTGAATTAATTTTCTGTTATTTTTCTAAACAGAATCGAGCAAAAAAGAGGTCAATAATTGGCCAATATTTGGCATTATATCAGTCATCACCTATTGGAAAAATGATGAATTATTCTGTTTTTACCTGCTTTGGGGTTCTCTGGGTGTTTGTCAGGATGGCAGGCTAGAGCTCTCACTTTAAACTCATTGACAATCTGTTCAGTCTGTGGAAGATGCATATATATATATATATATTTGTGTCAAAGATTAGCATGTAATGACACTGTAATGCAGATGGATGAGTCTGTTTGCTTTTGCATGTGCATTTCCAGCTATTTAATCAATTATTACCACCATGATGACTGATGTCAGTCTATGACACAAAAGCAACAGGCTGTTCTACTATTATCAGTAGATGTGTAAAAACTTCTTATTCTGTCACATGCACATTAATTTTATTTTAACACTGTTTACAAAAGAGTAAATGAACAGACATTTACATGTTGCAACTGCGATTAAAATAATAAAACTTTGCCCTTAAAGACGACGTAATAAATTAGCAAAAAATAAAACACGAGCCCTAAAGGAAGTTTAATGAGTTGCAGTAAGTTGTGTTTACCGTTGACAATTCATCGCAGCCGAGCAGCCCGTAATAATCCTCCAAATCCTCCTTTCTGCAGTTCAGTATCGCCTCCATGCCTCCTACACTCAACCGCAACACTAAACTACCGTAAAACCCCGTAAACGAGTCCTTCAGTCAGCCTACTGCGGTTACTAGAGCGCGCATGCGCGTAAGTATTCGGAGCTTTACGGTAGATCGCTTTTAAATGGCCTGCGTGACGCAGACGCTCTGACTCATGCTAAAATACCGTACCTCTGATTTAAATCTGTAAATCACTAAAAATAAAATGAGTTTTGATGCATCTAGATTTTATATAAGGATTAGTATTTTTTGTATCTTTCAGAGTCTCAATCCATGTCATTAGTTAAGTTTTTGTTTGCCCATTTTTGTTTATGTATATGGTATTTTCCATACATAACTAAGAACGTTTTATGTAACGTTACTCTTCCTCAAAGTTACAAAACACATGTATTTTCCGTCTTTAAAAAAAAAAATCTTGAAACTGGATAAATTAAAGAATAACTTAGGGAAAGAACGATGCATTTGTGCATATTAATTTCTGCGGACGCAGCGTCGCGCACTCCAGTCCATCTGCTCGTGACGTTACGTCATATCATTACCGGAAGGTCCTCCGGCGCTCCTCCTCCATTCACTCCCTGGCGAAGATGGCGGACGGCGAAAATAAACGGGCCGAACCCGCCGACGCCGCTGAGCCGCTTCTGAAGAAACCGAGACTTCTGGATCCGCCCGGTGATTCGGAGCACAGCGCAGCTGGCGGAACCGAGCCGGTGGAGGCAGAACCGGCGCTGTTGGACGAGTCCCATCAGGCCTCACTGAACAACAACAACAACAACCACACTGAACCAGGACAGACCGCCGAACCAGAACCCGAGCTCTCCGGTACGACATCGTTACGGTCCTTAGTGATTTATTAACGTTACATTTATTGGGTATTTTGGGAGTTTTTACAATTAATTTCTCTCATGCTAAGCTAACAGTCAGGTTTACAACGTTCACTCAGTTTTACCTTCTTTTTACATTTGTGGGGTTTGTGTGGTTATTTATTGTAACAGCAACTTTTTAAAAAAACAGTTTTATTATTATTAATATTATTTTTTATGCATTTAATTTTTTTGTATCTTTCATTACTCAGTTATTAATATATTGTTATTATCATTATCATGTGTGGATCATGTATCATCTGTGGAGTTTGAATTATTATTTAAAATTAAATGTTTCTTGTATTTTAAATGTAAGTGTTTATTATTATATTTAATTGTTTATTTAATTTGTTATTATTTTTTTATATTTAGAGTTTAAGATTTTATTGAATAGTGGATTTTATTGTTTTATATAATTAAAATATTTATTAAGTAAATATTATTTTTATTTTGTGTTATTAAATTAGTCTGTTATGAAAAAGTATTGTTGTTGTTATATATGAGGTTTGAATAATTATTTAATAGTAAATGTTTTTGTATTTTATATTTAAGTGTTTATTATTCTATTTAATTTTTTATTTAATTTATTATTACATTATTATTATTTGGATTTTATGATTTTGTTGAATAGTGGGTTTTGTTGTTTTATATAATTGAAATATTAAGTACATTTTATTTTTAATTTTGTATTATTAAATTAGTCTGTTATTAATTAGTATTGTTATTATATATGGGGTTTGAATAATTTAATAACTTATTTTGTTTTTAAGTGTTTTTATATTTTATATTTAAGTGATTTATTATTATTATTTATTAATTTGATAATGCAATTATTAAGTATTTATTATTATTATTTATATTTATTAAAAAAAAAGAAATTTTATTATCTATTACATATTTACTTACTCAATTATTTCAATTTATTTTTATTATTGTATTTAGTAGTTTTAGGGGGATGTGACACTTCTGTCACTGCTTGGACTTGTCTTGTCAGCTTCATAAATATTTCTTTCTTTGTACAGCTATTCACATGCTTTATTAAAACGTATTTAGTCACAGATAATGCATTCTTGTATTTTTGTACTATTTGTTTAGTAAACCAACTGAAAATAAAATTGGTAAAACATGCTGATGAATGAAGCTGTAACTCCTGAATATGTTGATCTAAACAAAACTATTATTATTAGCACTAGATCAAAGAAAATGCATAAAGTAACCATCTAATGCAGTAGAATACAGTAAGGCCAGTTATATTATACTGCTTTTGTTGCCGTTATTCCTCTGTATAAATAGAGAATCATAATTTTGTATGGTTTGCACACAGACCTAATTGAAGAAGGTGTTCATGCCAATGGTTTCACATCCCCTGATCTTCTTCACGATGACGATGACTGCTCGTCTCGCGCCAGCTCCAGTGACTGGACGCCTCAACCACAGATTGGTAAGTTCTCTGCAGTGCACGTTTCACAATATTCGTTGTGCAATTTTTGTGTTTTGAGAATTCAATAAAAGCCTGGTTTTCTTTCAGGCTCCTATCGGTTCATTCAGCAGCACATCATGAGAGGAACCGACCCGAGGGCCATCTTAAAAGACTTGCTTCCCGAAACGGTCCTTCCGCCGGATCTCGACGACATGACGCTGTGGCAGATCATCATCAACATCTCAGAACCGCCCAAAAGAAAGAAACGCAAAGACATCAACACATTAGAGGACGTCGTCCGGCTTCTGAACGAGAGGAAGAAGATACTTGTGCTCACAGGCGCTGGGGTGTGTTTTTGATTTTTACTTTCAAACACACTCTGAGGATGTGTCCAGTATTTCAAATATTGATTTGTTCCTTCTGTTTTTCCACAGGTGTCTGTTTCTTGTGGGATTCCTGACTTTCGATCTAGAGACGGCATATATGCTCGACTCGCTGTGGACTTTCCTGACCTTCCTGATCCTCAAGCCATGTTTGACATAGACTACTTTAGAAGAGATCCAAGGCCTTTTTTCAAATTTGCCAAGGTTTGATACACTGCCTTCTCATTTGCATTTCTGCCAAGAATGAAAAACAAGCACTGTGAATAATGAAACAGACAAAACAGTTTGTTTTCCATGCACTGGTCAGTTTTGGTCTTCCATAACAGTTCAGACTACCGGAATGAAAATGTCCAAAACACATTTTTAAGTGTTGCACTCTTCAATTTCTGTACATAATTATTAAAGCCCGATTTCTCAAAATTAGTTTTTTTCTCCACTTCAGTACCACTTACATACCTTACAATTAGTGATCATCCCATATTGATTTTTTGTTACCGATACCAATTATTTGCATGTTTATGTGCCCAATATGCAGAACCAATATTTATTTACTTTTTTGAAGTAAATCAGTGACTGAGTGAAGTTCAATACTGACTTTTCCCCATTTTCAATCATCTTAAAAAAAAGTGTTGAAAATTAGCAATCTTTCATGTTAAATTTAATCTTCATATTACAAGAATAAAACATTTTATTTATAAAAAGCGTCAGCTGCATCACTAATAAGCTAAATGAATGTAGAATGTCTAATGTTTTCAGATGGAGAAAATGAATAAAGGACATGAGTCATCTTCATTTTAAACTACAGTTTTAGTAGGTTTATAAGCTGTTTAATAGGCTAAAGAGTGAAGAATAATTCACTGGATAATGTTAATTCACTGAATAATATTCTCTGGAATATTGGAATATAACAAACAAAGCATCATATTTTATTGCATTTCTCAACTGGTATGTTATATCAGAATTACTAATGTTTTTGACGTTTTGTCACTGACAAAGCATTGATTATCTATGCACACAGAACTATACTCAAACTGAAACTGTGATTGCTCGTGAAGATAATAAATAATTAATTTTCATATTTAGATGTGTATTAGCAAAATAATAGTTATATAGTAAATGTTAATATAATTTAGGGTGAATCTTGTTAGAAGTAATATGCATTTCCTGTCGAGTGAACAGCAAAATGCAGACCACTTCACGGGACTAATGATGAGCATATAGAAGACAGAGAGAGAATTAAATTAAGCGCTTTTATTTCATACAAAGTTATGTCTTTATTGGGACAGGCCTTGACGGATTATTTTACATGACTCAATGAGTTCGTCTCTATTTCTTAGAGCCAAGCTGGATAAACTAGCTGAGTATCAGGCATTTATGTAACACATCTAATATGTGCATTAATGGCTGTTAAAAAAAAATATCGGTAAATCGATATATCGGTAGATCTCTACCTACAATTTACAGTTTTTTTTTTTAACAGAGGGGTTTGTTTGTATATTGTTTGCCCAATTTATATTTTAACATTTTACTTAAATAACAATATTCTCTGTTTGCTTGTAGGAAATCTACCCAGGACAATTCCAGCCATCTCCATGTCACACGTTCATATCAATGCTGGATAAGAAGGGAAGGTTACTGAGGAACTACACTCAGAATATCGACACACTGGAGCAGGCAGCTGGAATCCAGAAGATCATTCAGTGTCATGGTAAATCTGCTCACAATTCCTCATATAAACCTAGAATTGTTTGTTCTGTCATTATCTAGACTGTTTCTTTATCCTCTGTCTTTTATTGGTTATTTTAGGGTCTTTTGCGACTGCTTCCTGTCTTGTCTGTAAACATAAGGTTGATTGTGAGGCCATAAGGGAGGATATATTTAATCAGGTATGTCTGAGTATGAAAATGTAAAGGAATGGTTCACACAAAATTAAAATTAGCTCAAAATATACTCATCCTCAGGCCATCTAAGATGTAGATGAGTTTGTTTCTTCATCAGATTTGGAGAAATGTAGCATTACATCACTTGCTCACCAATGATCCTCTGAAGTGAATGGGTGCCATCAGAATGAGAATCCAAACCTTAATGATGGATTTGTTTGTTAAAATACATGCAGCTTTTGGCTTCTCAAGATGTTAACTGATGGACTGGAGTGGTTTGGATTACTTGTGGATTATTGTGATGTTTTTATCAGCTGTTTGGACTCTCATTCTGGCGGCACCCATTTACTGTGGAGGATTTATTGGTGAGCAAGTGATGAAATGCTACATTTCTCTAAATCTATTAAAGAAACAAACTTTACCTACAACCTAAGGTTGAGTAAAATTTGCTGAAAATTTAATTTTGGGGGGAACTGTTCCTTTAATATGGGGTTGCAATTGTGTTGCAGCTCATGAATCTGTTGTTGTTGTGTTGCAGGTTGTTCCTCACTGTCCGAGGTGTCCGTCAGATGTCCCGTATGCCATTATGAAACCAGACATTGTCTTCTTTGGCGAGAACCTTCCAGAGTTTTTCCACAGAGCTATGAAGCAGGATAAAGATGAAGTGGATCTTCTTATCGTGATCGGCTCCTCGTTGAAAGTGCGGCCAGTGGCTCTCATACCCAGTACGTTCCACCTCCTGTTTATTTCTTTGACAATATGTGTCTGCAGTAATCTTGTTTGCTTATGAATTTTGAAAAGGTTGCTGCAGTTGATCAAACTTATGATAACTATATTGTGTGAATATTCAGATATGATGCATCTGGTTAGATTGAGACACAAAAAAGCCAAATGTAGAGCAATTCACATGCACATGCATAAATAAGACTGGAGTGTTTTCAGATGAATAAATCCGATGCAAGTGTTATTTTTAAGCTTAATCAGCAGTTTAGTATGTACTAAAGATGGCATCATATTGTTTTCATATATAGGACCCTGGACTACAAAACCAGTCTTAAGTAGCACAGGTATATTTGTAGCAATAGCCAAAAATACATTATGGGTCAAAATCAATTCTTCTTTCATGCAAGAAAAAATCATTCGGATATTAAGTAAAGATCATGTTCCATAAAGATATTTAGTAAATTTCGTACCGTAAATGTCAAAACTTGATTTTTGATTAGTAATATGCATTGCTAAATATATGCATTGTTTTTGTTTTTTTGTTTTTGGTTTTTTTGGTTTTTTTGCACCTTCAGATTTTCAAGTAGTTGTATCTCAGCCAAACATTGTCCTAACCTAACAAACTATACATCAATGGAAAGCTTATTTCTTCAGTTTATTAAATCTTTTTATACATCATCCAGGGTTTTGAGGTCCAGGGTCACATATGATGCTTTGGTACTGAAAGGTATTCATGTACATTAGCAATTCCCTCAAAAATTTCTTATTTTAGTTATTATATTTCAATAATTCAATAACACATTTGCATGTTCGCAATTTTCTCATGCTGGTTAATTGTCACATGACATGCAAGTAAACGAATAAAATCATCTTTTTCAAAATTTCCTTTTATCAAATATACTTTTGTAATATTTTTAAACATTCTTTTAAAATATTATTTTTTGTTTTAGATTTAAGATGCGTAAAATAAAATACTTTTAAATATTTTTAAATATTGTTTTTGTAATTTATTTATAATAAATATTATGTATTTAAATAGAATAAATAAAAATAAATATTTGTAATGTATAAAAATTAAAATAAGGTAATTATTTTTACCTTTTTTTTTTTTTAATAAATAAATAAAAATAAAAGACAAAAAACAGTTCATGTAAAAGATGCTTAAGACCACAGATATTTATTTTTGTAAAATTAAAGGGGTGCTATTATGCTTTTTCACTTTTTGAATTTTAGTCAGTGTGTGGTGTGTATCTTTGGGCATAAAAAAGATCTACAAAGTTACAAGTCCACTCCAAAAGGAGATATTTCGTATTTTTATCAACTCATGAACTCTAGTATGGAAAAGTATGGTATTACATGGTATTTGCATGGTTTTCTAATAATATATGATCCTGGATCACAAAACCAGTCTTAAGTAGCATGGGTATATTTGTGGCAATAGCCAAAAATACATTGTATGGGTCAAAATTATAGATTTTTCTTTTATGCCAAAAATCATTAGGATGTTAAGTAAAGATCATGTTCCATGAAGATATTCTGTAAATTTCCTACCGTAAATATATAAAAAACTTAATTTTTAGTAATTTGCATTGCTAACAACTTCATTTGGACAACTTTAAAAGTGATTTTCTCAATATTTAGATTGTTTTGCACACTCAGATTTTTAAGTAGTTGTATCATAACAAACTATACATCAATGTAAAGCTTATTTATTCAGCTCTCAGATGCTGTATAAAAATTGACCCTTATGACTGGTTTTGTGGTCCAGGGTCACATATGCCTTTTTATGGTTTAAGATACCTATTTAAGTAATTTTACTTTTCATGAAGTGAAATGATTTGTTTTATAAATGTGTGTCTCTCTGAAGGCTCTATACCTCATGACGTGCCTCAAGTCCTGATCAACCGCGAGCCGCTGCCGCACCTGAACTTTGACGTGGAGCTGCTCGGAGACTGTGACGTCATCGTGAATGAACTCTGCCATCGTCTGGGTGATGACTTTGAGCAGCTGTGCTACAACTCGTCCCGTCTCAGCGAGATCACAGAGAAACCGGCCGCTCCGTTACAGACGTCCGCTGAGAGCCCGTCCACAGACGCTCAGGGGCCTGAAGATCAAGGTCAGCCGGTCACAGGAGCCTCAGAGGATGTCCCGATCACTGAATGTCAAAATTCACTGTCTCCCAAGAAGGAGGAAATGGAAACGACTTCTTCGCCAGCAGCGAGAAGAACAAGCCCTCACCCAGAGCCATTACCGGACATTAATACAGACGAGTTAGACTCCAACCCAAAAGAACATTCTCCAAAGATGGCAAGTCCCTGTCCGGAGAGGAAAGCAGCGTGTGATGGTACAGAAGCACTGGACACTACTGATGACGGGAAGGAGGAAGAAAGAGCAGATCGCCAACATGTTGAAATGCGCAGACGATGCTGGAGAAGCCGAATCTGTCAGAGTCCAATTAGCAAACGACTCGGAGGTAAAAATCACTTTTTTTTTTTTTTATTTAAAACATATTTTTAAGATGTTGCTGCTGTTATTATGAATGTTTTTATTTATTGCATTTTATTGCAAATTACAAAAAAATTGTCTTATCAAAAACATCTTTCATCAAATTTAAATGCGTACACAAACACGTCATTGTTTTATAAAAAAAAGTATATTATTTATTTTTTAGTATATTATATATTTATTTATTTTTTATTATGTAATCTATTTATATTAATATTTTATTATGGGTTTTATTCACAGATAAATATTTTTTTAAAGTAAATGTTAATTAACATTAGTTATTATATTATTATAATTATTTATTAATAATAATAATAATTTAACAATGATTAATTTGTATAGCACTTTTCATAAATAAAATGCAACTCAAAGCACACTCACAAGCACATTTCATTGTTTTTATTATAAAATTATTATATATTTTTTATGTAGTTCATTCGGTTTTTTTTTTGTTTTTTTTTACTTTTTTTAATGTAAATGTTAATTACTATATATTTTTTATTTAGTATATTATATTTATTATATATGTATTCTCACACACACACAAACACATTGTTTTTATAATAAAAAATGTTATTTTTAATTTATTGTGTTTATTAATATATTAATAGTTCATTATAGGTTTTATTTATATACATTTTTATGTACACTTTTTTAATTATTTATATATATAATTAAAAAATAATAAAAAAGTGTACATACATACACACACACACACATTATTTTATTATAAAAATTATTTTTTTATGTAATTTATATTATATTAATATTTTATTATTAGATAAATAGATTTTTTTAAATATAAATGGTAATTATATTTTTTATTTATTATATTAATATTATATTATTTTTCTATTATACACATATCAAACACATCGTTTTTATTATAAAAATGATTTGTTTTATGTAATTTAGAAATATAGATTTATATAGATGTATATTGATATAGATGTATAGATCTTTATGTTAATTTGTTTAATGTTAATTATTTTTTTTCATTTATTATATTTATATTATATTTTTATTATATAATAAGAATTATTATAAGTATTATTTATTATATTTCTATTATTTATTTAGATTATGATGTTATTTTTATTATATTTTCAAAATTCATATTACGTGTTGTTAAATTCCATCACATGAAGTCGTTTGACATGCATATAAAAGATGCCTAAAGCCAAAGCTATCAGATATTTATTTCAGTAATTTTTAAAAATGTGTTATTTTTCTGTTTTGCAGCCTCACAGTATTTATTTCAAGCACCGAACCGCTACATTTTCCACGGCGCCGAGGTTTACTCGAGTTCAGAGGACGAAACGTCCAGTTCCTGCGGCAGCGACAGCGACGGCTCTCGCTGCAGCGCGGACGCTTTCGAAATTGAAGACAGCGACGGAGAGGAAGACGGCGCGCCGGTGACGGACAAAGACACAGACGGCCTCGCAGAAACAGTACAGGACAGTGAACACAAACGCCTTCAAACGGACTGCACAGCAGAAACAGACCTGCAAACCACACAATAACTCGCTAGCACTAGTTGTATTTAATGTGCTCAAGTCTGTTTTATATATTTTTGTATTTCCTCCCTCCTAAACGCCCTGTTATGTCTTCTAATGCATGCGACTTCTTCTTTCTTTTGTTCGGCTTATAAAACTTTCTTTTGTTTTACCACCAGTCTGTTTGTATTTTTGCATTTTTAGATGTAAAATATACGTTTAATTCCGGTGAATGTTTCTGCCTGAGAGTTGAACTTGCCATGTAATTGCTTGGGATAAAAAAGGGAATGATTTTCAAACCAAAGATCACTTTTTTCCGTATCGTTTTCATGTTTTCACAAGTTTCTTGTTGGATCTGGTCACTGTGTCCAGCATGTGCACCAAACTCTGGCATTTTCAGACATTTGGCAGCTACGGTCAGCCTACTGTTGGAGTCTTTTATACCCAGTAAAGTTTGATAGTCATCAAACAGATGTTTTCCACTTGTTTTCCATCAGTTTTCAGGTTTATAAACCTATAGAAAGACGTTATTTACATGCATTCACATGCAGTTGTTCCTGTTTTCAAGCACTCAGTAAGTTCTTAATCAGTTTTTGGTTATGCCTGTTTATGATAGTTTCTGCTCTCATTGACTGGGCATTAAAATCTTTATAACACTGTTAAGTTATAATATCAACACAACTTCATGATTCCCTCATGCAGTTAATGCAGTTTTGTTTCATTCTTAATCTAATTTCTTTAATTGTCAGATTTTGTGTTCACATTAATGCAGATCGGCGATGCTGCAAAAGAGTAAATTATTACTTTTTTTTTTGTTTTGTTTTTTTGTCACCAAATAGAGACTTCACAAATGTAGCATTTTGACTGTTGTCACTCTGCCTTTAGCTCAGCACTGTACATAATGCATGCAAGTTTTAATTAAGAATGGTAGAGAAGTATTTTGCTTGGTAATAAAATATGAAAGAGTTTGCAGGTTGATCAGTCGTAGCTGTGTTTAAATAGGTGGTTGTGTAGGGCTGACCATAGTTGCATATTTCACTGCATATTTTTTGAATTATGAGGTCATGTGTTTTCTATTTATGTCGTTTATTAAAGCAAATTGCAATTAGTTTCAAGTTAAAGGATATAATAGATGACTACAAGTCTTTAAGGAGCATCTTGATGAACCTGGATTGCAGGCAACTAGAAATACTTTAGTGTTAAGTAAATAAATATATAAATAGTAAATAATCTTTGATTAAATTATTGATTATATAACTGACTTTACAGCCTTATTTTGGCAGAAAACGCCTGTTTGAATATATAAATAGTTTTAAATCTTATATTAACATTGTTGCAGGTAAATAAGTAATAGATTCAGCAAGTGTGTTGTTTAAAAAGAGCTTAAGGCAACCTAAGTCTACAACAAATTTATTAAAACCTAAAGTACATTTTTATTAATCTTTGTTTATAAAAAATACATTAATAGTGACTTATTAAATAGAATTTAAAATATTTTGTGTATGTAAAAATGACTTTTTATTAATTTATTGTTTTATTAATATTTTAAAAGAGGATATATTAACTTGCCACCTTTTCTTCTCAGTTGCTCTGATCGACCATTGAAATGTAACATTTAACTTAACTAACTGCATTATTGTATAACCCAATAAACGTTAAGAATTACCCAACAAGCAATTCAATGTGTTCAACACAACGTTTTTCAGAGTGTAGGAAAATAACTTAGCCTAATTATATTTTGTTTCCTGCTAATTTCACATTTATTTCCTGGCTCTAAATCTCTTTTCTTTACGCAAATGGAAACTATCTTATGGAAACTATCTGATAAGTTCTGTTAATCCTAAAGCAGTGCAAACTATCTCTATATTCGTCAAATGATTCGCGATATCCAAAGTGCCGAAGTCCTGACGATCTGAAATGATTCGCCAAGATCTGAATCTAAAGATTCGCGAACCGGAAGTTCCTATCTACAAATCTATTGATTTGCGACACACGCTCCGAAGTTACGATCTTGTGTCTTATGTTTTTGGATATTCCTGTCTTGAAGTGTACAATTTGAAAAAAAAAAAAAAAAAACTTCTGAATTAAAGGATTCGTGAACAAGATTCGCGAACCGGAAGTTCCTATCTACAAATCTTTTTTATTTCGCGATACGCGCTCCGAAGTTCCGATCTTGTGTCTTATGTTTTTGGATATTCCTGTCTTGATGTGTGCAATTTGCAAAAAAAAAAAAAAAAAAAAACTTCTGAATCAAAAGATTCGCGAACCCGATCCAACATCCCGACGATCTGAACTGATTCGCTAAGAAGTTCCGATCTGAATCTAAAGATTCGTGAACCCTCTCCGAAGTTCCGATCTGAATCAAAAGATTCGCGAACCGGAAGTTCCTATCATGTGTCTTATGTTATTGGATATTCCTGTCTTGTAGTGTACAATTTGCAAAAAAACAAAACAAACAAAAAAACTTCTGAACCAAAAGATTCGCGAACCTGCTCCGAAGTTCCGATCTAAATTAAACGATTCGCCATACGCGCTCCCAAATTCGGTATAAATAAAATGATTCGCGATAGCGCTCTAAATTCACAAGCTGAATCATATGATTCGCGAAACGCGATCCGATTTGAGTGATTCGAAATAATAAATCGTTTGCGACGCAGTAGTTTAACTGATTCGGAGTTTCGAACTGCTCCGTTTCACCCATCACTACGTGCTTTTTAAAAAATAATTACAAGCCATGTCGAAATTCGAAAACTGATGGCTCTTTTGGACTGGTTTCCTAGTGAATTGCTTGAACTGTGAATGATCGAAGTCACGCGTTTGAGTTTGATTCAATCTGAACGGTTCCAGCTTAAATGACTCACTCAACTGAATCAGTTTGTTCCTCCGCTTTTTAGCTCTGTTTACCCGACACTGTAAGTACTGCTGGTTTAGCTCGCTGATTTTATGAGATTAACTGAAATAAGCGAAAAAAGTATGATGTTTACTAATAAAATATCCATATTTTTATTCCGAAGATAACAGGCAACATAACAGTTTAACTACTGAAAACAGTCAAATTAATGTTAGATGAAAACATTGTGCATAATGATCGAGTTTGCAGCTTAACTTAATTAATAAATTAATAATTAATTAATTAATAAAATATATATAAAATTAATTAATTAATTAATTAATTAATAAAATATATATAAAATATATAGTGTCAAGGGAAAAAATAAATACATTTTTTTTTTTCATTAAAAGTGCAACTAAAACAATCTTTTGGTATGTAAATTATTTAATTTTATTTACTTGCCTTTAATTTCATTTTTAATGTTTATTGATTTGTTTATACCTTTTTTATTTTTTTTAAATCTAATGATTTAAAATGTTCATATGTGAAAGTATCATTCTGTGTTTTCCCTATCATTTCATATTTTTATATTTCAGTTTTTATATTTAAAACATTCATCTCATAACATTATTTATGCAATTTGTAGGTGCAGTGTAAATACATGTACAAATGCTAAAAAAATAAAATTACAAATTTATATAATTTTTTAAAATAATTTTGTATTGTTTTTAAACTAAAATAAATAATTAAGTTTAATATATAGCTATATAACAAATCCATTAGAACTTAGGATAACAATTAATTGTTTAAAGGTCAAACTAACAAAAAAATATTGGATATTTATGCCGGCGACGGACTGTTATTTTGACATGCGGACTGTTCTTTTGACACGTCCGCCATTTAACGGAAGTCCGCGTCGCATCTCGTTTAGGATTGACAACATAAACAGGAGTGAAACTGAAGTAGTAAACATGCGTCGATTATCGATCAGCTGAAGAGGGTTTGACCTGACATGGACTGTTAAAGTTCCCTCAGTGCGGCAGCAGGATGGAGGAGATGGAGGAGGACGCGTTGGAGCGGATTGAGGATGATAATCATAACTGTCGAGCGGAGGGTGTGAGTGTGTGTTCACCTGCGCAGGTGTGTGTGGATTCAGACTCCAGCAGTGACACCTGTGAGTCAGACGGCTCGGCCACATCTGCGGCTAACGGCGCCGCGCTGCTGCTCAACTCGACCTCCAAGTTCCGTAAGTTACACCACTGGACGTGCCGCCATACAAACACTACAGAACACCACGGTACAGTGACGAGTTAGATGGTAATACCATGGTACTGGAACTTGGGTACCACCATGGTAAACATCTTTTAAAGTCCCTTTAAAGCTATTTTAATCTCTCTCTCTCTCTCTCTCTCTCTCTCTCTCTCTCTCTCTCTCTCTCTCTCTTCATGCATGTATTTTAAGTATTATATTTCTAAAATGTTTTGTAAATGTAAATATTTTATATATTTATGTAAATGTTTCATAAATATACTGATGCAGACTTTTAATTCAGTTGTATATTTTATTATAATAAAAAAATTAAATGTAAATTGTAAAAGTAGCAAAATATTTAGAATCTAAATTAAATGTAATTTGTTATTAAAATGTTCTTAAAATTGCTTTTTGTTTTGTTTGAATTTTATTTTTTTAAAGTTTTTTTTATTAATTTTAAATACATTTTTTGTTCATTTTTATTTATATAATATACAATAATAATGCCTAAAATAAATAGAATTTAATAAAATGTGTTCATAATAATTTTAAATAATTTATCCATTTTGTATTTTATTGACGTTTTTAGAATTTATTTTTTTTATTTTTTTTATTGGCATTTTAAAGCTAAATAATAAATAATTTTAATTACTTACATGTTATTTATATTTATTTCTATGTGTTATTTTATATATTTGTGATTACTGCAATGCTGTATTACCTTCTGATGCCAAAATGCTGTTTTGTTTTTTTTTTAAGCCATGGAGAGTAGTTAAGTAAAAGCCTCATAAATATAATATACTGATATAAACTTTTAATTAATTTGTATATTTTTTTACAAATAAAATAGTAAAACAATAAATGTCTAAATTAAATGTCATTTTTAAAAGTAGTGTGTATTTATTTATTTATTTATTTATTTATTTATTCATTCATTCATTCATTCATTCATTCATTCATTCATTACTGTATTATTTTCTGATACCATCACTCTACCGTGGTACTGCCAAAATGCGTTTTTTGTAAGCCAAAGTGAGTAAAAGCCTCATTCAGCAGCAAATGTCACGTGTTTGTTGCTTCTGTTTGTTTGACGATGTCTAGTCTTGAACGTGATGACAGCAGAAGAATACAGGACGGTTTACTGGCCAAAACTAGAGAGAGCCATTGAGCATCTGCTCACTCAAAACCCGATGGACCACATCTCCATCTCGTATGAACAGATCTACAGGTTAGTGCTCCATCAGTCCTCAGTGAGTCCGAGCATGCTGCTCATATGTGTTTTTAATGCGTCTTTCTGTTTTCTTCTTCTTCCACAGTCACGTTTATAAGTGCGTGTGCCAACAGCACTCAGAGCTGCTGTACAATGACTTAATATGGAAGATCACATCTCATCTAGAACAAGTGTCTTCTAAGCTACAGGTCAGTGTATAGACGCATTTAAACCTGTACGTATTGCTTTTGCCGTGGGTAAATAAAATGAGCTTTTAAATCACATACCAACACAATTAAATCATTCTTTCAAGTTCATATGATGTTTGTGATTTATACATTGATATACATGGCAAAATATGCTGTTATGCTAATGTTTTTATACATTTTTATTTAGTCCATATTTTTTCAGAAAAAAGCAGAATAATAAATGCCTAAATTAAATATCATTTGTCATTTAAAAATGTTCATAAAATTATTTTTTTTGTTAATTTTATTTTATTTTTTAAATAATTTTTTTTAGATTCCTATTGTTTTGTTTTAGAAAAAAGTTACTAAAATGTCACTTATCACATTTTTAAATAACATTTATTTTGTTTTTTTAGAAAAAAGAAGCAAAGTGATGCCTAAATCTTTTATTAAAATGTTCATAAAACACTTTTTAATAACTTTTTATTGGTTTTATTTATTTTCTGTTGTTTTAATATTTTTATGCATTTTCAATCACTTTGTATTTTGTGTGTTTTTTTGTTTGTTAGTTTTTTTTAAAGCAAAACAATAAATGCCTAAATTGAAGATAAACTGTCATTAAAAATGTGGTCAAAAAATTAATTTGTATTAATTTTAATAATTTTCTTTTTCTGTACATTTTTTTTCATAATTATTATTATTTTTTTAAAATAATAAATACCTACAAAATTGTTAATAAAATGCTGTTGTCCCATCTCTTCTGAAGGCCAGCCCACCGGAACATTTAATTGAAAACTTTAACCTGGCTCTAACGCAGTACACAGCCGCCCTGCACTGCATCGTTCCCGTCTTCATCTATATGGTAAAAACTGTGGTGTTGAATATAACTGTTAACATGACACTTTCCATGTTTTGTCAGATAATTTGAATTCTGTATTCATTTTTCTGCATTTTAACCCAATTTTGTTAAAGAACAAGTTCTACATTGAAACGAAGCTGAACCGAGACCTGCGGGACGATCTCATGAAGCTCTTCTCAGATCATGTAGCAGAGAAACACGTCGGCACATTACTGCGTGAGTGCAAATCAATCAAAGTCTTCTGCAATGCATTTTGGATATGTATTGATTCAAGTTTTTTTTTTTTTTTTTTTTTTTTTCTCAGCTCTTCTTAAAAAGGCTCATTCCATGCCGTTTCAAGTCAAACCATCAACTATGGCAAGTGTTGTGAAAGGTCTTTACGCCCTCCGGCCAGGTGAAAGGATTTTTCTATTATTTTGGTTTTTATGCATGTGTTGGTTGACTCTTTGTACAAATGTCTGTATGCATCGCTCTGTGTTTGTTATTCTGAACAAAGCTTCAGTTACTGATCTGTATTCATTTACTGAATGACAGTCACAGTGGCTTTGTTTTGTGTCAGAGTGATGCTGCCATTGGCTTGTCTTTCTGTTTGCATGCAGCATTTGCCTAACCAAACATTTCTCCAGTGCAGCATATCTCTGTTATCTGTGTTTTGTTTTTCATGTCTCTTAAGTTGTAGCTGCTTCCTTTGAAAAAAAAATTACTTAAAATGATTTAATAAAAATATTTACAGTGGCCTCAAAATATATTTGGACGCTTAATTCACACTTAATTTTAATTGCATGATTGCATACAAAATATCAAAACAAGGCATCTACAAGCAAACGATGCTGGAGCTTTTCTCAGAACTCACTTCATTTTTCTTCTTAAATTATTATTTACTAAGAACCTGTTCTACAAAGTTTGGACAACCAGGACTGCTTGTATTCATTTACAACAATGTAATTGTTGTTTCATAATTGAAACTATAAACTTGATTATGTGAAATGTTTTGATTAAAAAGTGTTTTGTGCTTGTTTTCTTAAAAACATTAAAATATTAAAAATGCAATCTGTTTTAATGTTCTTATATAATGCAATTATATTTAAACATTTTATGTAATATACATAATAGATACATTACCAAAATTAAAAAAAATATATATAAAATATAAAATATAAATATATTATATATAAATATAAATAAAATATAAGCTTTTTATGCCTTCACAAAAATTAGCAAAGCAAAAAAGAAGAAAATATATTTTAGAAGAAACACATGACTCTGGAATAAAGATTAACTTACAGTAAGTCATTTCGTTAATGCATACATTTTCATGATTTTTTATGTATATATATATATATATAATTTATTTTTTTTTTTTTTTACTTAAATAATTTGAGAACATTTGTGTGTATTAATGTGTGTAAATATGTAATATTTTATTGTAAATATATAATAAAATAATAAATATAAATATAATAAAAATATAAAAAAATAAATAGAATAAAATATATTTTTATTTTTAGAAGCAATTTAACACAATAGATGGAGAGATGATGAGTTTTTTATTTTTAATAAATTACTCAACTGATAGACTTTAGTCTAAATAAAGAGTCTCTTTACTTGTAAAGACACTTGCAATTAATTCAGTTGAATGCATCAATTCTTTGACAGCCCTGTAAATGCATTTTAAAAGGTTACTGAATTAAAACGCTACTCAGAGATCTTATAACCATACGTTGTTTTTCTTCCAGACTGGGTTCCTCTTGCTCCGGCTCTGTTTTCTAGATTCATTCCTCAGATCGAACCTCCTGCTCTTGAATCTCAGCTCCCGTATTACGCGGCTCAAGACAAAAAGCTGCAAATGGAGCTTTCTCAGAACGGCTTCTCCAGGTACCCCTGTTTGCAAACCTCAAGCTATATCTGTGCATTATGCCAAATCACATGACTAACTTCTCCTGATCACTCGTTTCGCAGGGGCGATCAGTCGCGGAAGCGAGCGAGTGAAGAATCGTGACACCGAAGTGGATTTTTACACTACTTCAGTGAGAAGACATAAACACACCTGTGATTTAGAAGCACCCGATGCACTCGCCGACAAGCTGCTGCAATTTAAGCCTCCGTAATTCATTAAAAATCACTTCAACACAGACTTTATCTGATACAGAGACACTTCATATCTTCATACAGTCCTTTGGGAATTCTCAGTTATTTCGAGAATTCGCAAAAGCATTATAAAACTACACGAACATGTGCATCATCTCTATGGCCTTCAGTGTGTGTGTGTGTGTGCAGAGACACTTCGGTTTCTGGCCAGTTAGCATTTGTAGTAACAGTTATACAAGAATTGGATATGTGGGAATGCCTCTCTTCTTTTGTTCTGGATTTGTTTCACAGAATTCATCATATTTCCAGGTTGATTTTTCCCTTTCTCCTCATTTTTCCTTACTTTGTCATTCAGTGAAATCATCCGGTTTGCCGTGATTTCAGAAAATATGGTTATAGGCGTTTTATTGTGCGTCTGGCCGCAGTAACGTGATGTTGGAGCCAGAACCAGGTCTTACCAGGTGATGAATGAAGGTATTCAATTTCCAGATTATTACCCACTTATGTGTTTTATTTTAGGGTCACTACTGTACTTTTTAAACACTTTAAGTTGATGTGATTACCATTCTACCTAATAATAATGTGCCTTTGGCTATTCGCCTTTCTTCCTTTTAGACTTTTTAAGTGAAATGTAAAATGGAAATCCATCATTTATGATTTCCATATGATTTTTTTTTTTTTTTTTTTTTTTTTTTTTTTGCGCATCAGTAGAAAAAAAGTCACAAATTGAATCTGGAAACACAACAGTTTGTGAAAAACAACACAGATAAAGGACATCTGAAATCCAGGTGTGATATAAAGGGCTGCTAATAATTTATCTGGAATAAACACATGACACTGAAACAAGAATTGTGTGTAATAACTTTCATTAAGTCATTAAAAAGCAATATTAAATATATAATGCTAAATAGATCATTAGTTAATGTATGTGAGATACTGAAACAATATATAGTGATGTTTTTATGATAGTGTTTATGGCTTAATTATTATTATAAAGCAAAAAGGCACATGACTCTGAAAAAAAAAAATTGTCAACTTGCAGTAAGTCATTAACAAGCAGTATTAAATTATAATGCTAAATAGATTGTTAATGTATATATTATTCATATATTTTCAGATTTGAAAGTATATGAAGTACATTTAGGCATTATATAATAATGTTATTCTAATATTGTTTATGGCTTAATAAAAATTATTATACGGTGAAAGGGAAGCAAAACAGATTGATCATATTTCCTAATGTTATGGGTAACTTCTGTTTAAATCGGCTTAAAGACAGTTAAACTAAAGTTATGTGTAAAAGAATCTTTTATAAAGATAATTACATTTTAACCTTGTTACAAAATCATGTATGAAATGAGAAAAATGGCAAACGGAACACTTGAAAATAAACAATTATTACCAAAAGGAAAATATTATCTCATTTGTTTTTGTAATTTTCTCATTTTGTTATTTTATTGTTATAATCTATAATCCTAAAATGTTTTTGCATTGCAATAATTCTCATGAAAAGTTTTTAAGTTGAATATATTTTTCATGCACAGTTTGCAGTTTCTTATTGAAAACTTGGAAATGTCAGGAAATTTTAAATGTCAAAATGCAAATGAAAATTATCTTCAAAACAGGATTTGTTTTCTTTAAAGTTATAATGTGCACTAATGTTCAAATTTATTTGAGTGTGTGTATGTTTGTTTGTTTTTTTTTTTTTTTTTTTTCAAGATTTGGAGAAATGTGTCATTTCATCACTTACTCATCAGTATATCCTTTGCAGTGAATGGGTGCCGTCAGAATGAGAGTGCAAACAGCTGATAAAAACATTACAATAATCCCCACCACTCCAGTCTATCAATTAACGTCTTGAGAAGACAAACACTGCATGTTTGTAAGAACTAAATCCATCATTAAGATGTTTTTAACTAAAATTCAAGGCTATAATCCATAATAACGCTTCCTCTAGTGGAAAAAGTGGTCTGGTCTGAATCAGGAGAGAAATCTGCACAGATCAAGCACTGTTTACAAGCCAAAACAGCTCTAAACAAATATGTGGCTGGATTTTGATGTGAGAGACAATAGAAGATGGATTTTTTTTCACTGGAGGAAGCATTATTTGAGATTATGGACTCATGATTTAGTTAAAAATGTCTTAATGAGAAGCTTTTGTCTTCTCAAGATGTTAATTGATGGACTGGAGTGGTGTGGATTACTTGTGGATTATTGCGATTGTTTTTATCAGCTGTTTAGACTCTTATTCTGACGGCACCCATTCACATCCATTGGTGAGCAAGTGATGGAATGCTAAGTTTCTCCAAATCTGATGAAGAAACAAACTCATCTACATCTTGGATGCCCTCAGAGTGAGTATATCTCCAGCAAATGTTCATTTGTTGGTGAACTATTTCTTTAACACCCATAATGCACTGCTTCTGTGTCCTCCAGCCTGTTGTAGGTGCTTCACAAAGGTGTCACCCTTCTCCTGACAACATCCTCACCAGCCAATGAGGAGCGATCATTCCCTGGCACACGCTTCAAACCCTCCACCTCCCTCAAATAACCTGCTACCGACACGCTGACAAATGTTTCTGCTTTACTGGTAACAGGTCGCCCAGGCAGGCGGTCGCTGTGCTGCTGCTTTAAACTCCAAGGTTAACTTTGCTCAAGATTAGGAAAACACTCTGGCAGCTGCGCTCAGGCCGTCTGGAAAGCTGGAATTTAAGTGGTTTATAAGCAGGTGCAATAGATATAGACGTGGTGGACATTCACACAAATCAAAGGTAAAGCACCTTGTTATTTAATGACTTATTTATGCAACTAAATGCTTTTATTTAACGCACGCAATGCACTCACTTTTTAACATGTTTAACTCTGGGAGAAAATTGTATCCAGCTCTGTATACATTTGTCCAGACAGCCTAGTTTCTATTTTAGTTCAGCATGTCAGAACAGTTTCGGAGTCAGTAAATGATGTACATAATAAATATGCATTGACTCTTATAGAATAGTGTACTGATCATTCTGCTTTTGCAAATGTTCCTGTAATGAGTAATCTGATTTATAGTGTTGTATTTTGCTCATGTAAAGTGAGCTGTGCTATAATTAGCAGTGACGGGGGGCTGGAGTGTGTTTGCACAGGATTAATGCACACAACAGCTGCCCGCACAGGTCTGTTGGAAGGGCATCGCTGCTTCTGTTAATTGCTCCGATTTGAGTGTCAGTAGCATCTGCAGGCGTATCCCGTTTCTGGATTCAATAACAACAGGGGGCCAATGGTAAAAGCCTTTCTCAAATTTTGCTAGGAAGATTTAAAATGTGTAGATATTAGGATCTAAATGTTAAAAGAATTCAGCTTTGTTGTAGCACAAAAACCTCTAAATAATCTGAACCAAATGTGCACTGGAAAAATTTAGGATTTCAACTAAAAATTGCTAGTAAATTTCACAAATTATTATAAAGAAACTCAATTAATAAAATTAATATATATATATGTTATTTTAATATCGTTGATATACTATTATAGTTTTTATTGTAACATTTTACAATAATGTTAATTAATTAACATTAGTTAACTACATTAGTTAACATGAGTTAAGGATAAACAATTCATATACAGCATTTATTGATCTTAGTAAATTTTAACTTCGGCATTTACTAACGCATTATTACAATCACAAGTTGTTTGGTAATATTAGTTAATGCACTCTGAACTAACATGAACTAACAATGAATGACTGTATTTTTATTAACTAACATTAACAAAGATTCATAAATAGTGTAATGTATTTTTCATTGTTCGTTCGTGTTAGTTACACTTCAAAAAATGCTTTTCTTGCTTAGATTTTTTGCCTTGTTTCCAGCAAAAATATCAAAAAGCTCTTAAATCAGGAAGGATTTTTAAGACTAGTAAAAATTGTCTTGTTTACAGAAAAAACAAGTCAAAATTAAGTGAGTTTTTGCTTGCAACAAGCTAAATATTCATGTTTTCTGTTTCAAGCAAAAACTTCTGAAAACAAGGCAATAATTTCTACTTGTCTAGAAAATCCTTCTTGATTTAAGAATTTTTAGATATTTTGGCTGGAAACAAAACAAAAAAAATCGAAGTAAGAAAAGCACTTTTTGCAGTTAATAAATGACACCTTATTGTAAAGTGTTACAGTTTTTATTAACATTTTGAATAAGTTTTTATATTTTCCAATTTCGTTTCATTTTTAGTGAAAGTTTTAGTCATTTTATTGTGTATTTTGTCATTTTTAGTAGTTATGTATGTCTATATGGTTTTTATTAACTTTTATTTCAGTTTTAGTAATTTTATTGTGTATTTTGTCATCTTTAGTAGTTATGTATATGTCTATATGGTTTTTATTAACTTTTATTTCAGTTTTAGTTATTTTAGTACATGAAGTTAAACTAAATTAAAATGAGAAATGCTGAAATAATAAAAAACTATATATATATATATTATTTTATTTCAGTTAATGATTATTTTATTCCAAGTAACAGAACTTATTTATGGTTTTAATTTTAGTTTCAGTTCAGATGCAGTTTTATACATTTAAAATGGCATTTGGTTTCCTATTTTTTTTTCCTTCCTTTTTCATAGAAAATTGTGAAATATCAGGAAACTTTATTTATTTATTTATTTTTAGTAATTATTATTATTTCCAGACCTGAATGGATAAAATCTTATAGTGAATGTGAATTTTTCTACTTGTGCTCATCTCTAAAATTTTATATTTACTGCGATTTGTGAGTGCAATTTTGTTAGTAATGATTATTAAAAATCCATATCTAGTTACCAAAAATAACTGAAAAAGATATTTGTTGTTCCAAATGTGTTCTGAAATTCACAGAGCGCTAAATATCTAATATTGATCTTGTGTTTTAAGAGAAATTTTGTTTGAAAGAACAAAATGTTTGAAATGTAACTGCATTTTCATAGTTTTAATGAAATTGGATTTTATTCTCCAAAATGCTTAAATTTAATAGAAATATGAATTAATATATAAAAAAAAAAACCTGAAAACGTGTTATTTCCAATTGTCAGTCAAGTTGTATTCAGCTCTAACTTTTTAAATTGCCTGGAAACTGCTTCTTGCACGTGCAATCTTGTTAAAAAAAATATTTTTAAAAGTCCTGTTAAAAATAAATGGTATCCAGTCCACAAAAAGGGAGGGAAAAGTATTTAAACATATTATAAGAACAAATCATACATCTCATCTCTGATTGCAGTATGAATTCAATATCAATATAAAATCATACATATTTTTAATTTTATATCCATGGAAACTGAATTAATTTCTAAGAAAGCATAATGTATATTCAGAAACATAAGACTAATTTGCTGAAAGATACCCTCCTTTTCAGGGTTAGCAGAAAGCATTATAAAAAACACTTTTGCCAAAAGTTCAAAAATGCCCTGTTTCACCACAGTAAATGATTCTAATTGTCTCAAGGTTCTTAATCTTTGTCTTTTTGTCTCCAGCAACATGCAGGAGAACAGCATGGATCAACCCACGTCCTTATCACAGCTTTTGCGTGAGAGTTACCTGGCCGAAGCCCGAGCCCATCACAGACACGGCGAATCCAGCTGCATAGACAGCCCTCGCCGCTTGGTCTACGGGACGCTCAAGGAGAAAGCGGACGATTCTGGTGGGAAAGTGGATCCACAGTTCTCAGACCTGTCTGCCTTCCTGAGCCAGGAAGAACTGGACAAGAGCGTTGATCTGGCTTGCAAAGCGTTCAGCAGTGATCCTCGAGAACGTGAGGAGAGATCTGACGCACGTCCACCAGTGAGCCACTATAATGTTCCTCCCAACAAACCCGCTCCAGAAACAGAGGTCATATCGGAAAGACAAACAGTCCAGACTCCCATCCAAGACAATGCGATCAGGAACGTCAGAAGTGCTAGGGAACCTGCGGCGGATTTCAAAAGACCTCAGAGAAACGCTCCATACGGCTTGGAGACACAATCCAAGAAGGAGTTCCTTAACAAAGCAGCTGATTTCATAGAAGAGCTTTCGTCTCTGTTTAAAGCCAACAGCTCGAAGCGAATTCGGCCTCGTACTTGCAAAACCCACCGGAGCCGATACCACAACAAAACCCAACTTGATGGCACTTTGTACTCCATTAATCCAGAAGATCGAGAAAGACCTATAATGCTCAACCAGCAGATGGAGGAGCCGATGGAGAACAGTCAAGTCACGGAGGAGCCGTACGAGGAGGAGGAGGAGGAGGCGGAGGAGCCTCAGGAGCCGGAACCGGAGCCGGAGCCGGTGTGTGAGGAGCCGGCTCTGATTCAGCCTGAGATCTCGGAGGAACCCGTGTGTGAACCTCCACACTTTATACAGAAACTCAAAAGCAGGGAGGTTCCTGAGGGGAGTAAGGTCCAGTTGGATTGTATCGTCAGAGGACTGCCTGCTCCTGAAGTTCGGTGAGTTTGAACTGCTTTTATTCATGCACGTGATTAATGCATTATTATTACTATTGCTAATGCAGAAAGCAGCCACCTAGTAAATGCATGAAATAGTCAGAAAACAATTTTCACTCATGAATTGCTAGTACATTTCAGCAATAATTACAAAGAAATAGCAAGTAACGCATTGAATTAAACATGAAAGCTTAAAAGACAAAAATTGCTTTTTTTTTTCTTTTTTTTTTTGTAAAACGTATTCCAGTAATCTTTGTGTTATTTACAGCTTTGAAAAGATATACGCTACCAGTCAAACGTTTTTGAACAGTAAGATTTTTAATCTTCTTCAAAAGAATTCTTTTCTGCTCACCAAGCCTGCATTTATTTTGGTCCAAAATCCAGCAAAAGCTGTAATATTGTGAAATATTTTTACTATTTAAAATAACTGCTTTCTATTTGAATACATTTTAAAATGTAATTTATTCCTGTGATCAAAGCTGAATTTTCAGCATCATTACTCCAGTCTTCAGTGTCACATGATCCTTCAGAAATCATTCTAATATGCTGATTTGCTGCTCAAGAAACATTTCTGGTTATTGTTATCAATATTTAAAACAGTGGAGTAGATGTTGAGTAAATTTTTGATGAATGGAAAGATCCAAAGATCAGCATTAATCTGAAATAAAAAGCTTTTGTAACATTATACACTATACCATTCAAAAGCTTAGAGTCAGCATTAGTTGTATTTAATTATTTTTTATTGTTTTAGAAAGGAAATTATAGAAATTAATACTTTTATTTAGCAAGGATGTTTCAAATTGATCAAAAGTGATGGTAAAGGCATTTAAAATGTTACATTATAAATATATACATTATCTGAACTTTATATTCATGAAAGAAACCTGAAAAAATTCTACTCAATGTTTCAACATAATAGTAATAATAAATGTTTTTTGAGCAGCAAATCAGAGTATTAGAATGATTTCGGAAGGATCATGTGACTGGATTAATGATGCTAAAAATTCAGCTTTGAAATCACAGGAATAAATTTTATTTTAAAATGTATTCAAATAGAAAGCAGTTATTTTAAATAGTAAAAGTATTTCTAATTTTTACTGTTTTTGCTGTACTTATCAAACAAATGCAGGCTTGGTGAGCAGAAGAGACTTCTTTAAAAAAACATTAAAAATGTTACTGTTCAAAAACGTTCGACTGGTAGTGTCTATATAAAAATGCCTTGACAACACTCCTTATGAAAAAGTGCATTTAATTGCATTGAATTTGTAATGTACTTAAAATCTTAAAAGTATTTTTTTAACCAACTTTACTAGAGGACAATATAATATTGAAATAAAAGCATACTTAAAAAGAAAGACACTTTCATTACTGTTTTTTAACACAATAAAGTACACGTAAAAAGTGCAAATTAGTATTTCTGTTTTAAAGTACACTGTATATATTGTAAAATTGTAAAATTGCATATAAAGGTATACTTAAGTCCTTAAGTGGGTCAAAAAAGCACTCTCAGGAATAGTTCACCCAAAAATGAAAAATGGTGTCATCATGTAATCACACTTGTGTTGCTCTAAACCTGTATACATTTCTTTGATATCTTGAGCACAAAAGAAGATATTTTGAATAATGTTAACAAAACAGTTGACGGTAGCCATTGACTTCCATAATATTGAAAACAATACTATTGAAGTCAGTGGATACCAGCAACTGTTTGGTTACCAACATTTTTAGAAACATATTATTTTGTGGTCATCAGCAGGGAAAAAAATAACATACAGGTTTGGAACAACCTGAAGGTTATAATTTATAATAATTTTTCATTTTGAAAGATTCCTTAAAGTTCAAATAATTGCATTTGATATCAATTTAAACTAAAATATGTTTTCATTTAATTGCAATTAACATGCAGTAAAGCATCCAAAAACTTTACATAGTTTTTTTTTTTTCAATTAGGTATGCTTATTTAAAGTATAATAAGTGCAAAAAACTTTTTTACAAGGGATCTAGAACACCGTAGCATCTTGGCAACGTCTTTTGCTAGGAAAAGCATGGTAAAACACTAGTTTCTCAAGCATTGGGTAAGAGTACAAAGACGTCTTGTGAAAGCTGAGCATATAACATGCAGTCTGAGCTCAGCCATTCTAATTTTGCCACATTGGAAATATGATGCTATGAGAATGCAGGCGAAATTATCGACATCTTTAGTAGAGCACAGTTAGCCAAAGAGTAGAAGAGTAAACAAGATATTAAATGGGTACAGAGCTTTGCAAATTATTGCACAATAGGTGCTGATATTATTGGGAAACAGCAGTTTTTACTTGTCCTTATTCAAAAATAAATCACACACATGAGCGTCATTCCTTACAGAAAAATTTTAATGATTTATTTACTCTTTTGTAGTGAGTGTGTTTGTCATGAAATGGTGATAATGTTTGTTTACTAAAAGCTAATTGCAGAATAGACGAAATCAAAAACGTTTAACATGAGCTCCTGGCTTGAGCTGGTGAACTTTAAAGAGTGATTATCTTTCAGGCTCTCTTAACTTGTAAAGCATAAAAAGCTGTATGACTCAGATTGTGGAATTGAGCTGCTTAAGCTGGGATATTCATCTTGTGCTTCTCTAGAAACTGAATATCTCTCATAATATACATGGTTTAGTACTCCAGTGTATTGAAAAGAAGAAATGGATTAGTACATTTTAGTGACTTAATAATATATGTTCTCTGTTAAAACTAAAATAATTTTGAGTAAACTATGAAGTTATCTCACTACTACTTCATATAAAAGTGAACATTTTTGCATTTAATAACTTCGCAAAAAATGTACCATGCTTTTAACATTTGTATTTAATAACTAGATATAAATTGACCATGCATTTCTTTTGTTGTATTTAATAACTTTGCAAAAACTGATCATGCATTTTAACATTTTTGCATTTTGTAACTTTGTATAAATTGATCATGCACTTAACTTTTTTTTGCGTTCAATAACGGTATAATTTAATCATGCATTTAATGATTTTACATTTAATAACTTAAGATAAATAGGTCATGCATTTAACATTTCTGCGTTCAGTAACTTCCTATAAAGTGATTTATTCATTTAACATTTTTGCATTTAAGATCTTTGCATATATTGGTCATGCTTTTTTTGCATTTAAAAACATGTACTGTAAATTGATCATGCCTTAAACATTTTTGCATTCAATAACATGTATGACTTGATCATGCACTTGATGTTTTTGCATTTAATCGCTTCATAGAAATCCATCATGCATTTAACATTTTTTGCATTTAATAACTTTGTGTCAGCTGATCTTGCAATAAATGGTTCGCATTTAATAACTTCATATGAACTGATCATGCATTTAACATTTTTGCATTTAATAACATTTTGCAATTTTAGTTATTACATTAAAAAAACATAAATTGATGCGTTTTCTGTTAGTATACAGATATCTTGTAAAATCTAAAAGATATATGTTGACATCTTAAACTTAAAGGTTTTGTCATGCTAATGCTATTTAGACACTTGCTAAACACCTTGTTGTCATGATTTAAAAGAGAAGTCCACTTCCAGAACAAAAATTTACAGATAATGTACTCACCCCCTTGTTGTCCAAGATGTTCATGTCTTTCTTTCTTCAGTCGTAAAAAAATGATGTTTTTTGAGGAAAAAATCTCCATATAATGGACTAATATAGTCCCCTGAGTTTGAACTTGCAAGATGCTGTTTAAATGCGGCTTCAAACGATCCCAAATGCGGTTGTAAACGATCACAGCCGAGGAAGAAGGGTCTTATCTAGTGAAACAATCGGTTATTTTCATTAAAATACAATTTAAATACTTTTTAATCTCAAAGGCTTGTCTTGTCTTGCTCTGCCTGAACTCTGTGTATTCTGGCTCAAGACAGTTAGGGTATGTCGAAAAACTCTGATCGTATTTTCTCCCTCAACTTCAAAAATCATTTCAAAATTATCTTACATCGCTGCAAAAGTACCGACCCAGTTTTCACAGTGAACATGCAAAGAAGATCAAACACCCTTAACAAAAAAGGTAAAACAGCGATATAGTTGAGGGAGAACATTGGATGGGTTTTTTGACATACCCTAACTGTCATGAACTGGAAAAAAAGTTCAGAGTTCAGACAAGCATTTAACATTAAAAAGTATATAAATTGTATTATTTTTATAAAAATAAGCGATCGTTTCTCTAGATAAAACCCTTCTTCCTCAGCTGGGATCGTTTACAACCACATTTGGGATCGTTTGAAGCTGCATTTTAACTGCATTTTGGAAGTTCAAAATCGGGGCACCATATCAGTCCATTATATGGAGAAAAATCCTGAAATGTTTTCCTCAAAAAAACGTAATTTCCTTACAACTGAAGAAAGAAAGACATGAACATCTTAGATGACAAGGGGGTGAGTACATTATCTGTAAATCTTTGCTCTGGAAGTGGACTTCTCCTTTAACTATAATGAATTAGGCTATACAAGAATGACTTGTTTCAAGTAGTTTGATCAAGTTGTTTGTTTAAGAAGTTCTTTTCTAAACATAATTATGGTAATCAGTGTGTCATTGATGAAACGTTAGTGTAACATTACTCAACACAAACTTCCCACACTGAAAGGTCAAGGAAACCCGTGCTTTTCTGAGCGCGTCTGTGACAGGTGACGTGCTTCGACAGCTGTTTTCAGTGGCGTTACACCCGGTCAGCTGACCGAGAAATTGTGATGTCAGAAACATTAGATCATCCCTCCAGTGACCCAAACTTACTTCACTTTTCAACATTTTACTTACAGCACAATTTGAGAATGTTCATCTGACTGACTGTACAGAGTCACATGACCAATGACACTTATTTACTAGAAAAATTTGACTTGATATCTTTTCTGTTGTGGATTTTTGAAAATTCTGAAACTTTATTTTTAAGTTCTAAATAAGTCGATCCATTTATTTGTTACCTAAAGCATGCTTAAAATTGTAAAGTGTTTCTCTGTCAGAGACAAATGCCTGCTAAATATCTGACAGATCTATTAGCGGTGTCGGTTGTGTTGGTGATTGTATGAGAGGCCGTTCTATGTTTAGCTCCTGTGTGTCGGTCAGGGATGCTGCCGTCCGGTTTTAACAGGGGTTCCTGTGCCGTGGGTGAGTCGAGAGGGAAAATAGACCCAACAGGTGCAGATCTAGCGCTGGATGTCTTTCCCCCACAGCTCAGGCTTTCAAAGTAGAGTCTTACTCATTAGAAATGATCCTCATTGGCTCATGGATCAAACCAAATACATTTCAGCCATGTCTCGCCCAAGGAATGAACCACAACTCATCTCTTCAGAATCACTTTAAATTTCAGGGAGAAAATTTTAAGAAACGGCAGGAGTTGAAGTGAAATAACTGTCGTACAGTCATTCTAGGTAAGGCTGTAGTTATTTTTGTGTTAGGTATTACTGAATGAATGCTGTTGTACTTTTGTGCTGTAATGCGGTTCTTATTTTGCTGATGTGTTCAATAAGGAGGACTGATTTTGGATGATTTGTGAGATGCATTGAATTGTTTTTGAATATCTTCTTTAACACACACAGATATAAGCCAAAAATAACTTTATTAGTAAATGGCTTTAACCTCAACTTGATAGCTTGATATCTGATAGTCTAAGAGCTGTAAGTCAGTTAACTGTTTTTTGCCATTTAATAAATTTTTTTTTTTTTATTATTATTATTCAGACCTTTTCTACATGCTTTTGTTGTCAAATGTTAATTGAAAAGTTTGAAAGCAAATAGCTTTTGCAAATGAACTAGTTTTTCAAGAGAATCTTGCCTGAAAATGGAAATGCATTCTTTATTTTTTGTTAATACACACATTTGTGGCCTTTATTTTTGACATTATTAGGCAGTTTTGACCATTTAATATGTCCAAAAGCTGTTCATCATATCCAACATTATGCATTTTAACCATAAAATATGGTTATTAGTGTAGTGATAGACTGAAAATTTAGATGATATGCAGCTGGTTTGAGATTTTATGCAATTTATGTCTACTTAGGTAATTAACATAAGTGTCATTTTGCAAAATCTGGTTTACTTTTGTTTTGTATTAATGAACTCTGTGACCTACAAGACCACAATCAGTGTTCAAGGCATTAATTTAGTGTCACTCCCACACTTAAACTTTTAAATTAATGAATTAAATATGCATTGTAATTGTGAAACATTTCTTTGTTTTAATCTGTTAATGTTAGTATACAATCGAATGTACATTCATTGGATTTTCAACTGAGGTCAAATTAAAACCGGATGCGTTCAGACTTGTGTGCATTGTTTTAATTTTCATTCATGAATTTATTGTATTGTTTGTCTGTTCTTGTTGATGTGTGTTCCTGTCCAGAATGTGAAATTCTGATTGTGTTTTCCAGGTGGTTTTGTGAGGGTAAAGAGTTGGAAAACAGTCCTGATATTCAGATCATCGCTAACGGTGAACATCACACTCTGATTATAGCAGAGGCGTTTGAAGAAGACACTGGCAGATACTCGTGCTTTGCCTCCAACTTTTATGGCACAGATTCAACGTCAGCAGAAATCTACATTGAGGGTTGGTAAAATAATTGTTTGGCCATATCATTTGCAGCTGCAGTTTAAATCAAGATTGTACATTTTCTTTTTCTTTTAGGAGCATCTTCATCAGATTCTGACGTAGAACAACATTTTCAAGCACAGTGAGTTTGTAGATTTTTCAACATTAAGTCATGTGATAAGAATTAAATAAGCAGAACATTTTTTCAAAATCTGATGCACAATTTTTTTTTTTTGCTTTTGTATGATTCTGCATGCACATTAATCTGTGCAAAATCCAAAGTCACATTCATTTATTTATTTATTTATTTATTTATTTACCGAAACGCATGCAATTATGCATATATTTAAACCCCCTGCAGTACCTTCACAGACCTCCAGGTGCTGAAAACACATTCACATCTCTTTTTCAGACTTAATAAAAAGCCCAACCCTGCTGTGGTCTCAGTAGAACCCAGCACATCTGCTGAAGGCACTACATCAACTATAACAACCACCTTCGTTGAACCACCAGCACCTTCTGACGCAGAATCAGTGCCACTGACCGAGCTGATCTCTGACCCAATCGCTAAACAAGAAGATACAGAACTTCTGACTTCCAAGGTCGTCAGCTCTGAAATACCAGTGCTAGAACCAACTGTACCTGTACCTGAACCAACCATACCTGTGCTAGAACCACTAACACAAATATCTGAGGTGGAGCCCATTCCACCTATTCCTCCACTGTCCATTGCACCACCATCACCTCCATCCAGCCAAAGTATCTCTGATATACTGTTAACATCTCAACAGAGCAATCCTGAGGTGCAAAAACACTCCAAATCTGCATTTTTGATTATTCCCACTAATACATGTTTTTTTCTTAAATCTTACATGAATGTGTTTTTATTTTCAGAATATAAATGGCAGCAGTAGTTATCTTCAAAACTTCGATGTAAGGCCCATAATGGCAGCTCCTGTTTTCACAAAGGTAAATCAAACATAGCTTGTATTTCCAAATCTTGTAAGACATTGAGTGTCAATGAAGTATAAATGAATGCTTAAAAAATGTAGTTTAATATTTTGATGTTTTAACCTTTTGCGTGCATGCTTAAATCCAGAGAGTTAAAGGAGAAGTCCACTTCCAGAACAACAATTTACAGATAACGTACTCACCCCCTTGATGTTCACTCCAAGATGTTTATGTCTTTCTTTCTTCAGTCATAAAGAAATTGTGTTTTTTGAGGAAAAGATTTCAGGATTTTTCTCCATATAATGGACTGATATGGTGCCCCGAGTGTGAACTTCCAAAATGCAGTTTAAATGCAGCTTTAAATGATCCCAAATGTGGTTGTAAACGATCCCAGCCGAGGAAGAAGAGCCTTATCTAGCAAAACGATTGGTTATTTTCTTAAAAAAAAAAAAAAAAAAAATACAATTTAAATACTTTTTAATCTCAATTGCTCGTCTTGTCTTGCTCTCCCTGAACTCTGTGTATTCTGGCTCAAGACAGTTAGTGTATGTTGAAAAACTCTGATCGTATTTTCTCCCTCAACTTAAAAAATCGTTTCAAAATCATCCTACATCGCTGCAGAAGTTCCGACCCAATCTTTGCAAAGTGAACGTGCAAAGAAGATCAAACACCCTTAACAAAAAAGGTAAAACAGCGATTATAGGATGATTTTAAAGTTGAGGGAGAACATGAGATGGGAGTTTTTTGACATACCCTAACTGTCATAAACCGGGAAAAAAAACAGATGTTGGGAAGAGCAAGACAAGACGAGCGTTTGACATTAAAAAGTATACAAATTGCATTATTTTTATGAAAATAACCAATCGTTTCTCTAGATAAAACCCTTCTTCCTCGGCTGGGATCATTTACAACTGCACTTGGGATCGTCTGAAGCTGCATTTAAACTGCTTTTTGTAAGTTCAAACTCAGGGCACCATATCAGTCCATTATATGGAGAAAAATCCTGAAATGTTTTATTTCAAACATAAAACAATTTCTTTACGACTGAAGAAAGAAAGACAGAACATCTTGGATGACAAGGGTGGTGAGTACATTATCTGTAAATTGTTGTTCTGGAAGTGGACATCTCCTTTAAAACCTTAGTATGCAATCAGCGATTTTTGCTTGGCAGGCAGTAAAATGGGCAAATCCAGTGCAAGCCATATTTAGAAATATTATAGAGATTTGTTGGTGTCCCCATTTGACTTGGGCCAGTGAGAAACCACATAGCAACCCCACAGAACACCCTTAAAAATGCATAACATCCACACTCTCACAAAAATGGTTCCTTTAGGGGTACAAACAGCTTGTCACTAGGGCAGTATGCTCAAAGGGACACCTTTATACCTAAAGGATGCATGGTAGTACCATAAAAGTACATATTACTATTCTAGGGTACCCTAAAGTAGGTACAAATGTGTCAGGCTGTTGTACCCGTCAAGGTGCAATTTTTTTTTTTTCTGACAGTGTATAGAGTAGCAATGCCTTGGCAGCTATCCAGAAATTCTCATGGCAGTAGTTGTCTTCAGAATATATAAAAATCTGTTTTTCCATTCCATTGTCATTGTACACCATTGTCTCCTTTGGTGCAGAACCTCCAGGATGTTCTGGCTGTAGAGAGTCAGTTGGTAGTTCTGGAGAGCAGAGTAAAAGGCATTCCCTCCCCTAAAGTGAACTGGTACCGAGAGGGAATGCTTATTGAAGATTCTCCAGACTTCAGGATCCTCCAGAAGAGTATGTATAACTTTAGTGCTCAATGCATTTAGATAAATGGTTGGATCCATAATTGAAAACTCCACCTCTACTGTTGAAAATGGTTCAACTTGTAACTTAAAAGAAAAGTTTTTCTAAATTAAAAATTGTTATTTGGCAATCCACACATTCTGTTCTTTTCATCCCAGAACCAAGATCCATGGCTGAATCTGGTAGGTGGATTAGATTACCCCTGCTTTGTCAAGGTAATTACTTCATGACTCTAACCTCCTAACAGTGTACCATTTCTCTGTTTGGTGTGGACATCAGAGGAGATATGTACTTTGGTTATTGCGGAGGTCTTTCCAGAGGATTCTGGAACATTTACTTGCATAGCCAGCAACAAATATGGCACAGTTTCCAGTACTGCAGTATTGAGAGTAAAAGGTAACTTTGGATCAGCTTCACTTAAGACTGCTTAAACCCTTTAAGTTCATAATGAAATAAGAACATATACATGCATCACATCTCAAGTCTAATTCTGAACAATATATTGTCTGCTTAATAGGACACAATAATAGCAGCACCAACCCAAAAACAACAAGCACTTTAACAGTGGAATCCTCCTTCCAAAAGGTTCCGGCAGCAGAACTGATATCAACAAGTTTAAAGCGTAAGCCAGATGTTCCTTTGGTAAATAACAAGCTTCACTCAAGTATGATTTGCCTTGACCCTTTGAGCTCTGGATTTAAGCATTCAGATCCTCAGGACTCTGGAACGCCTCGCTCAGATTCCCTAAATCCTAGTACCCTTCGCCATGACCTCACCAATAGCCTACCTAGTCTAAACCCTCTCAGCATTAACAAATACAGCTCAGATACTTTCAGGACTAGTTTACCTCAGCTAGACCCACTCAGCTTCAGTTCTTCTTCACTGAACTCTGACCTAAACCATAAGCCCCTCAGCTCTAGCTCAACACACTTTGATTCAGGAGGATCAAGTTTTAAGCCTTCCATAGAATTGACCCAAAGTCCACCAAACGGATCAGCCTCCGGCATCACTATGAGCTCCGATGCCTGGGTTGAACCATCGCCAAATGGTTCAAAAGCAACCCCCAGTTCTTCTGTTACTGGTCTCCCACCAATAAACTCCAGTAATCATCAAGAGCGACCACCTGTTAAACCCCTACCAGATCCCCCAACTTCTTGCCTCAAGACAAGACCCGAAGGTGTGTTGGGGAATCACAACGAATCCCGCTCTAGTTCTCGAGTTGGCCTCCGGGTCACCTTTAAACTCCCGGAGGACGAAGAAGAGGAAGAGAATGGAGCGTCATCCAGAGAACCACCACCGGTGTTGGCTAAACCAAAATTGTAAGTACCAACTTCAGACAACTTACATTTTAGGACTTTCTGAAGTAGATACAACATGTTTGTTTTTCACGTTCTCTTGTCTGATCTTAGAGACCCAGTGCAGCTTCAGATCCTCCACAACCAGGTGCTTTTGGAACAGCAGCAGGAAAATGGCTCCTCAAGTCAAGATTCACCACATTTAGACAGGACAAGTTTGGAGCCACCGCCTGTCAAGCCAACTCAGCCTCCTGCAAATCCAGTGCCATCCCAACCACCTCCTCTTGTAATGAACTCTGCACCGATTCCACCGCCGATCCCTGACTCTGTTGCACTACTTTCTACAGCACCTGCACCCATTTTAAAAGCTGTACCTATATCCCAATTGAGCATGCCTTTAACCAATTCTATGCCTTTGCCCCAACTTACTCCATTAGCCACAACCTTACACAACCACCCTTCAATACCTCAACCAAATCTGGTTCCTACTACTTTAAGTACTGCTCCAGCAGGAATGCTTCCCTCTACCCTACTGACCCAAACCAATGTGGCGCCCACTCTTCCTCAGCTTAATATGGGGCCAGTCTCACCCAACTTGGCTCCAGTTACCCCTATGCCAAATGTGATACCAACAATCCCAATAACTTATCCCGGAGGAGCCCCCAACATCCCTGTGCCTCCAAATGTGGTCCCTTCTGCAACTTTTCCCCAACTTATCATGGCTCCAACAACCCAACCATCTAACCATGTGGCCAATATCCCACCCATTAACCCTTCCACTCATATTTCACAAATAAACATGAACCCAACCTTGCAGATGAACTCTGTTCCTGTCAGTGACACGAGTGTTGGCAGAACAAAGACATTGACACCTGATGCATCAGCAGTAAACAACACTGCACGAAAGTTAAACACCACCTCAAATTCTCATCCCAGCATGGCTCCACAAGACACACATTCTCAAGGTGTGTCTTATCCACCCCTGAGTAAAATCACCTCACCGCACCTTGTGAGAAATCAACCTGCACCGATCCCGAGTCCAATGTCTCCAACTCCATTGAATGACACCCAGCCTCCACTTCCCGGGATCATTCCGATCTCCACCCAGAGCTTTAGTTACACAAGGCCAAAAGAGTTCATCGCAGCCCAGACGCTCTCTCCTATCAGGAGTCCTTCCCCAACCGAGTCTCCTGTTCCAATGCTCCACGAATTAGCTGCACAGATATTCCCAAAGTCGACACGGGAGCTCACTTCGCCCATCAACCAGTTATCTCCGTCCCCAAGAAAGTTCCCAACAAGAGTTCTGGAGTGTCCGAGCAGCCCACCATATGTGTCCTCACCACCTCTATTGCCTCCTGGGCTTGTGAATTCAGTGTTTTCCTTTAGACCTCAGTCGCCACCACAGGCTTCTTCACCAACGTCTAGCAGCTCCACCCCCAGCCCCATCCAAAATCCAGTGGCCTTCCTTAGTTCAGTCCTTCCTTCACTTCCAACATCTCCTCCGACCAATGCCATGGGCCTGCCTAAGAGGGCTCCACCTGGGTAAGCAAACATGTGGGTCTCCATGCTTGTTCCTGGAGGGCTGCAAAGTGTCCTGCAAAGTTTAGCTCCAACCCTGATTAAACACCTGGACCAGCTTATCAAGGTCTTACTAGGCATACTAGAAACTTCCAGGCAGGTGTGGTGAGGCAAGTTGGAGCTAAATTTTGCTGGATGCCGGCTCTTCAGGACCAAGTTTGAAGAGCCTTGCCCAAACACAACATTTCATTATATAGGGTCTTTAACCCTACTCCTGGGGATTCACTGTCCTGCAGAGTTTAGTTCCAGCCTTAATTGAACATTTAATAATTTTTAAATAATTTTTTAAATAATTTACACATTTTCACATTTTCTCTTAAAGGTGACCTATTATGCCCCTTTTTTACAAGATGTAAAATAAGTCTTTGTTCCCAGAGTTCCCATGTGAAGTTTTAGCTCAAAATATCTGACACTGCATATTAAATACGTGTTTATGAATCACACAAATGGGGAGAAAGTCCCACTTGTGATTATGAGCTTGACAAATTCAAGCGGCCGACTTCACATTGCTTTCAGATGCAACTTTTAACTACCACTTTCCTATTTATGATTATTCTGGTCGCATATGAAGGCAGCATCAATGTACACAGGCAGAGATAATGGTAGCTTTAGCAACATTAGCCTAACAGAGTGCCAAGAAGCAATTTCATTACTTTGTCTGGAGCTGACGATTGTGCACAAAGTGCTGGTATTATTGATCCCTAAACATATAGGGGACTTAACCAATTTTTTTCCCGGAACATTTCCTTTGAAAATGAAATTTAACCACAGTGTCCTCAGTGGCTCAAAAGAAGTCTATGGAGACTCCTATGTTCATTGGTGCATCACAAAACGCAACACTTGTAATGCCTCTTTAGCACTGACATTGTATATCTCCAGCAGCTACAAGAAGAAAACATTAATGGCGGACTGCTGCTGCTCACTCAGGACTGTGTCTGTGTTAATGGGGCAGACATTGTCACAAATGGGTGGAGATTTCTCCCTACAATGGTGTCATCATAGGGAGAAATCTGAAATGGCTTGTTCTGAGAGGCTATTTATGATTTATTGGGATTATGAAAAAAGGAGTGGGTGGATTTTTACCATTGTAGGCTGGTTGTTTTTACATACTGCGGCCACACAACTGTGTTCAAACAACTTATAAAACTTGAGTTTTGCATAATAGGTCCCTTTTAAAGGGATAGTTCACCTAAAATGTAAATTGTTTCAATTAAAGAATGCAAAGCACCATAAAATACCATAAAAGTGGTTTATATGACTATATGTGCTAAATTCCAGATATTTGAAGACTAATCTAAGCTGTTAATCATTGTGACTACACTGAAATGACTAGTTCAGCTACATAATGACACTATGGTCTTTATACAGCTATTTTACAGCAGAATTAGAATTTTTCTCATATTTGAATACATATTTGTTTCATATTTTAATGACTTACCTCAGTCTTGTGTTACTTCGTGTGTAGGCCTCAAGGTGCACTGAGGAAGAATCAAAGAGGATCCAGACTCGTGACTGATGACGACATCCGCGAGAGCAAGGAAACACTTTTACAAGATATTGAGAAGAAGTTGCGAATTAGAGATGATCAGCTTCGTTTTGGACAGCAAGTACGTGGTGTTATAAATATTACAAAGATGTAAAGGGGTTTTGTTTGACTAGTGTATAATACAAATGGTAGACCATGCTTTAATAGGATTGACAGACAATTTGGTTACATAGATTTAGCTGTTTCTGAGCATCTTACATGGAGCTACAGGTTTCTTTATGTGAGACACTATTACTGAGAGTTTACTCTTGGGTTGTAGTAGTTAAGTTTGTGTGGGTTTACACAAAACACTGATTAATGACGATGGAGTAGGAATAGGGAGGAAAATATCCATCTAAATAACATGCTCGAAGTACCACAGCTTGATCAGTCTGTATCTAAAATGAATCTCTGTTGCCCTTTATGACAAAATAGCTAGGATTTCATATTAGCAAAACGTCATTTTTTTTTATCTCTTGTGCTTAAGCTTTCAAGCTTCTTTTTGATTTTGAATCTGAAGGCTGAATCTAACTCTTGGTTGGCTTGCACCAAATGCAAAAATAGAGTATAAAAATAGTATCTGTGATACTTTTTTTGTAGTAAAAATGATGCCATGCAAGAATTACAGACGTGTTTGTAAATAGATAATTGTATAATTATCTATACAGATAAATATCTGTAATTCCTGTATGCCACCATTTTGATATATGGCTATAGTATATGCAGCATTTTATTACAAGTAGAATTCACAATGCATGCTTGCAATTTTACTTACTACTTATTTATATTTGCTTTTGCATTTATATTTATATCATAGAACTGTGAATCTAAAAATATTTAGGTGTTCTGTAAAGGCCTCTAAAAATAATTTGGATTAGACTTAAATTAAAAGCTAAGTTTAAAGTCAACATGAAAACAATAAATTAAATATCCCGTTGTTTTTGTGTTGATTTTAAATGTCAGTATAATTGACTTAAGGACTTCGGTAAAAGTAATACTTTCAATTTTAATGTATTGCTGACTGTCATTTATAAATGAAAGCCTTTTTTCATTTCTGTTTGTGGTCTATATATCTCCATGCATCATGTAATTGCTTTGCACCAGTGACGACCCTCCCATTTAAGAATCCGTTTCACCGTTTTCACATTCTAACACATTTCATGTGTACATCTGCATCATGCACCATATTAACACTGTACACACTGCTGGAGTGTTTCTTATCAGAAAAACACTATAGAAACACTATTTATCACACATTTGTCTTGATGTGTGACTAGTGTCTGTGTTTCCATCATCGTCATTCATCCTGTCCTCCATAGAAGCCGAATTATGGGGGGGAAGTGAGCCAACCGCTCGGACCAAACATTCCCACCGCAACTGTCATTAACTATGACGAGGTACAAGGAATTTTCTCCATTGCAAGCAGTGCTTTGCTCTGAAATGCATTAGTTTAATAAAATAAGAATAATTTTTGATTGAAACAAGAAACAAGATGATCCTGTGTTAATAAAAAGCTGTGGCTTCTTTTCCACTAATGGAACTGCATGGATAATAACTCTCTTTAGAGGAATATGCAGTACATTTCATTAACACTTTACAAGGTTACATTTATTATGTAAAATCCATTGTATAAATGTTTAAGGCCATAATTATTTAAAATCTGCAAATTTTAACATTAAGTCATGAAGTCCAACTCATTTAACAAATATTTAAAATATAGCCTTGTCCTTGTAAATCGTAACTAATACTCTAAAATTCTGTCACAAAAGTACAAAAGATTATGCATGAGCAATTTTAGATTAATGCCACATGTTACATACTAACTACATGAAAATATTAATATCCGTGTTTAATGGATATCTCAAACAGAAGCAATAATGACATGAGCATTACATTAGACCGTTGTTTGGGTTGTTGTTGTGTTTTCAATGCAAGCACAGTTTAGTTTGGTGTCTATGTGAATGAAATGTGAATGCAAACAGTATCTGTGAGTAAACATGAGCGCTGGGCTTGAGAGACTAGACTAAGATAGGAATGAACAGGGCTGTTCTATATTATAAATAGAGGTGACTGCATTCAGACATGTTGGCGGCCATCCAGAACTGAAGGCGAGCTGTTGCTGGACAGGCCTCTTGAGATACTAATAGGTACTTTTAAAATGGGAAGGTGTGTTTAAGAGGTCATATCATAGCTATTTAGTAACCTAATTTTTATTTTTATTTATTTTCTTATGCTTACACCAAAAACATTCATAATTTAGTTTTATATGACCATTTTTCATCCTCTCTTTAACTTTTACAACATAAGCAAGCTTGTTTCTGCCATGAAATAAAAAACATAAAATAAGTCATTGCGACTTTACCTCACAATTCAGACTTTTTTCCCCACAACTGCAAATTTATATCTCGCAATTTTTACTTTATTTGTCCCCTCAAAATTCTGAGCTTAAATCTCACAAATCAGTTTTTTTTTCCCATCTGAATTCAGTTTAAATCTCACAATTCTGGCTTTTTTTCTTGGAATTTTGAGTTTACATTTAGCAATTCTGCTTTGTTTTTGCCACGATATAAAAAAAAATGCTAAATGTGACTCTTCATCTCACTATTCTGAGATAAAATGTCATGATTCTGGCTTTTTTTCTGGGAATTCTGAGCTATTTTTCTCCAAATTTTGTGTAAATCTCGCAATTCTAATGTTTTTCTCTGAATTCTTGCCATTCTGACTTGCCAATCTCACAATTCTTTCTTTTTTTTTTTTTTTTCCCTTGGAATTCTCAGTTTACATCTAGCAATTCTGCTTTGTTTTTACTGGGGGATTTTAAAAAAATACTCTTAATGTGACTTTTATCTCACAATTCTGAGTTTAAATCTTGCAATTCTGGCTTTTTTCCCCTCAGAATTCTGGAAATCTTGGAATTCTGACCTTTTTCTACTCTCAATTTTGAGTGTAAATCTCACAATTCTAATATTATTCTCAGAATTCTGTGTTTAAATCTTGCCATTCTGACTTTGTTCTCAGAATTCTGAGTTTAAATCTCACAAAATCTTTTTTTTTTTTCTTGGAATTCTCATTTTATTTCTAGCAATTCTGCTTTGTTTTTACTGTAGGATTTAAAAAAAATAAATAAATAAATGCAACTTTAATCTCACAATTCTGATTTTACATCTTGCAGTTATGGATTTGTTTTCTCAGAATTTTGAGCTTAAATCTTGGAATTCTGACCTTTTTTCTCAGAATTTTGAGTATAAATCTCACAATTCTAATATTTTTCTCATAATTCTTTTTTTTTTGTTGTTGGAATTCTCAGTTTACATCTAGCAATGCTGCTTTATTTGTTTTGCAATTCTAATTTTTTTACTTGGAATTCTGAGTGTTAATCTTGAAATTCTAATATTTTTCTCGGAATTCTCAGTATAAATCTCGCAATTCTAATATTCTCAGAGTTTAAATGCAAATGCAACTTTATATCTCACAATTGTCACTTTCTCCAAGAATTGCAAGATAAATGGCTAGAAATAAGCTTCCATAAAAACATGATGTTTTGGGAACTATTTTGCTTTGTAATAATTCAGTCTATATGCTATAATGTTATATTATCTCCACAAAGCCCGCTTCATATTGTAATTAATTTATGCATTGTTACGTGTCATGCAAACATAAAAGTTCACACTGATTTGATCTGGCACCTTGTTAAATAACCTGACCACTGATTAGCATTGTCATTTATCAGATATCTGTTTATTTATTGTTATTTTTAGACATAACTGAGATCAGTTTGATTGTTTAATTATAAGACTGTACTGAAAACTTTCACTTTAACTTTCAATTAGCAACTGTGGGCAATGTTTCCACAGAACCTGTAAAACCTTTTCCAAAGGACATATTCACCAATGATTTCAGATAATAAGTTCATTCGCAATTATGTGTTTTGTAGGAATACAAAGTGTCAAATTTTGAGCAGAGGCTAATGAGCGAGATCGAGTTTCGTTTGGAAAGAACTCCAGTTGAAGAGTCAGACGATGAAGTTCAGCACGATGAAATTCCCACTGGAAAATGTATCGCACCCATCTTCGACAAGAAACTGAAGCACTTTAGGGCGGTGGAAGGGATTCCTGTCACATTTACCTGTAAAGTTGTTGGAATTCCAATTCCTAAAGTGAGTTTTTGACAGCATGTGAAGTTATTGTCATGCATTCACAGAAAAGCCATTCAAAGTTTGGGGTTGGTAAGATTTTTTTTAATGAAGCCTCTTCTGCTCACCACGACTGTTTTTATTTGATCAAAAATACAGTAAAAATTGTGAAATATTATTGCAATTTAAAATAGCTGTTTTCTATGCGAATATCTGTTAAAATGTAATTTATTTCTGTGATCAAATCTGAATTTTCAGCATCATTACTCCAGTCTTCAGTGTCACATGATCCTTCAAAAATCATTCTAATATGCAAAATAGAGATATTTTGTAACATTATAAATGTATTTACTGTCACTTTTGATCAATTTAATGTGTCCTTGCCGAATAAAAGTACTAATTTCTTTTATATAGCTGAAAAACCCTAGTTAGATTAATATTTTTTTATTACTATTTTATAAATATTTTATGTTTCCTTGACAGCTGATATTAATTTCAATCTTTAAGCATAACAGAAACATGAATATAGTCCAAACTACTTGTTAATGAACTTATATTTTGTACTTTTCACACAGGTTTACTGGTTTAAGGATGGGAAGCAGATTTTGAAGAAAAATGAGCACTATAAGAAGGTCAGAGAGGGTGATGGGACGTGTTCATTACACATAGAATCCGTCACAAATGACGATGACGGCAATTACACAGTCATGGCAGCAAATCCACAGGTAACTGCATGGAAATGCTGGAGAAAATCATCAGAAATTACTGTAAATTATAGCAGAAATGAAAGCCAAGCCTGTTTTCATGTCTACAGGGCAGAATAAGTTGTTCTGGCCATTTGATTGTGCAAACGGGTCCTGTTCGAAACCGTCCCATGGTTCACTCGCAGAGGTGAGTCGGAGCAGTGCTCAGTTTTCATGAACTTCTTCTCCAGCTGCAGTTAAGAGATAAGTTTTATAGAGTTGTGTATAATATTTCTGTCATCACTCGTTGTTCTCAGAGTCCGAGCACGTGTACAGGAAGTGGAGGGCGAGCCGGCTCAAGAGCGCTTTTTTCGTCCGCACTTCCTGCAGGCTCCGGGAGACATGTTGGCTCATGAGGGACGGCTCTGTAGGTTAGACTGCAAGGTACTGAAGATATTCCAGCAAGATGTAACCTAGAGTGATCTCAAAACATATCTGAACAAATAAAATGTCTGAGCATAATTGCATTAAGAGTTCAAGCAGACTTAATTTACAACATAACATCGCTTGTGAAAAAGAAGCACACTTTAGCATTCAAAACAAGTGTTTATTATTGAAATAATGTACTTAATAATAATACGCTCTAGTGTATTTTGTTGTATCATTTAAATATATCCAATACAATGACAAATAACATACTGCAGCAGAAATCCTGAATGTTTTGACTTGTTATTAATTCAGTCTTCATGCTCTGAATCCTCCACTGCTGTTTAGGTGAGTGGGTTACCCCATCCTGAAATCATGTGGCTTCTCAACGGGAAGCCCATATATCCAGACCTCACTCATCGAATGCTTGTGAGAGAAAACGGGATCCATTCTCTAGTTATTGACCCTCTAACTCAAGCTGATGACGGGACGTACACCTGCATTGCCTCAAATAAAGCTGGACAGAGTTCATTCTGTCTTGAGCTCAAAGTAGTGGGTAAGAGCCAGATCTTTTCTGATTGTCTTTATAAGTACTAGAAAGCCCATTTCTGCCACAAGAAGAAAAGTCATGCTTTGGTAAATCATATTTATGACTTAGAATGTCCTAAATATGACATAAGTCACAGTTATGAGAGAAAACTTCATAATTATGACATAAATTGAACTTATGGCATACTGAGTCATTATGAGATAAAAAGCCATAATTTTATGACTTAGTATATCAAAATTTATTTCATAATATTGACTTTTTATCTCATAATATTGGCTTTTATTTCAATTTTGAGAATCTTATAATTAATGTATGACTTAAAATGTCTTTGACTTTTTGTCTTATAATTATTACATCTGTCATAATTTCAACTTTATCTCGTTTTCTTACTTCATCATAAATTCAAACTTTTATGTCAATGTCTTCCTTTTACATAACTTAGTATGTCATTTTTGACTTGTAACATTTTCAGCTTTATCTCATAGTTATTTTGAGTTTCTTTAAAAAATTACTGTATGACTTATGACGTAATTTTGGCCATTTTATATCATTATTATGACTTGGGTAATTTTGACTCTATCTCATAATTATAATTTTTGTATGTTTTATATGTCATTAAAAATTACTCTGTCATAATTGTAACTTTTTATCTAACAATTATAACTTTTTGCCACAATCTTGACTTTTTTCGACATATTTTTGACATTTTACTTCATGAATTCAACTTATAAAGAAAATTTTTAATGTAATATTTATGGCTAATCTCATAATTATAACATTTAATCTAATAATTGTGGTTTTTTATGTCACTAAATATGATTTATCTCATAATTATAACCTTTTATCTAATAATTATGACTTTGTCACAATTTTGACTTATCTCATACATTTAGCTCATAATTTTGACTTGTCATAACTTTAAAAGTCATAATTATGAGTTATCTCATAATTATAACTAAGACTTTTTTTTGTCATCATTTCGACGACTTATCCCATATTTTAGATTTTTATTATCTTAATTTAATATCATAATTGAAGTCATAATTGGCCTTTTCATGTCATAATTATAAATTATCTCATAATTATAGCTTTTTGTGTCATAATTTTGACTTCATATCTCATATATTTTATGTGTTATAATTTGACTTATTATTAATTATTTTGATTATTTTGAAATGTTCCTGTAAATGCATTGCATAATGTTATCAGTGGTGTCTAACAGCAAAATGATTGTCTTGTAAAAGTAACATTTTTAGACAGTGGCTGATTTGTTTTTGACATGATTGAGATTGGTCACATACATTACAGATATAACGTGCATCAAATTGTGCATAAAAAATATTTTAATCCTCTTTTCCCTGTTGAATAAACATTTGCAGAAAAAGAGCTGAAGCAGCCTCCTCATTTTGTGGAAAAGCTGCAGAACACGGGCATCGCAGAGGGCGCCCCGGTACGTCTGGAGTGCAGAGTTGTGGGAATGCCACAGCCGGTCATTTACTGGAAGAAAGACAATGACACAATCCCTCACTCAAAGGACAGAGTCAGGTGAGTCCGTTCACATCTACTGGACCAGGAATAAAACCAACTACATGAAACCAACAACTCCCTTCAGTTGCTTTTGCAGCATTTCCCAGATATGATGAACGGTGTGCTTTTTAATTGCAGTATGAGAACATAAATGCAGTAAATGTATTAGTATTTTTGAAATTCACATTCTGTATCTTTGTTATCCCAGCATGCATCAGGACACTACAGGTTATGTTTGTCTACTAATTCAACCGACCAGAAAGGAAGATGCTGGATGGTACACGGTATCTGCAAAAAATGAGGCAGGAATCATATCGTGCACAGCCAGACTAGACATATATGGTGAGTCAATTCCATTCTTAATATTTCAGCACAATATATTAGTAAAGTAAAAAGATAGTTGAGATATAAAGCACTTTAACTATTCTCCTGCAATGACTTTAAACATAGAGAACAGTACTTTTGTTAGCTTCTCTATCTAAATGAAACTACTACACTAATACTCCACCTAAAACTATTTTAAATGTCACTTTTCTAATTAAAATTCTAATTAAAAATTCTAATATTAATTTTAATATAAATGATTCTAATATTCTAATAACTGTAATGCACGCTTTTTATGGCCTTTTAAGTCACTTAAAATCACAACATTGAATGTTTGTATTTTGATAAGTTCGTTTTCCACACTGCAGGACTAATGAAGTGAACTGCAAAAAGGTGGTTAATAAAGATAAAAAAGGTGACCAGTTAAAGCACCTAAGATATACACTTCAATAATATCACATTTAACCCAAAAGATGTTGAAAGATGTAGTTGTGTCAACTACCTAAATGCAAATACATAAATAAAGTTACTCACAGCACAAGATATTCATTAACAGATATTTCCAACCCTGTTGTTTTCTGCAGCTCAGTGGTATCAGCACGTTCATGCACCGATGAAGAAAACGCAGCCCAGCGGGATTCGATACTCTGCTCTGACCGGCCAGGGACTGGATATAAAGTCAGCCTTTCCTTTGAGCGACAACGGCCCCTTCATATTCTCTGCCTCCCAACCAGAGCGAACGACAGAAAGTGAGGAGCTGTAGATGTTCACAGGTTTATGAGGGTGCACAGATATTGTAAAGACACCACATTATTTTGAGTAGTTGGAGTAACAATCTAAAAGCAAACAAGTATATGATGTCTCTGCGCTCATTTGTAATTGTTTGTGTCTGCACACGGGAAGAATTTAAAGGAACAGTTCAACCAAAAATGAACATTTGCTGAAAATGCACTCCGCATCAGGAGAACCAAGATGTAGATGAGTTTGTTTCTTCATCAAGTTTGGAGAAATGCAGCATTCCATCACATGCTCACCAATGGATGTGAATGGGTGCCGTCAGAATGAGAGTCCAAACAGCTGATAAAAACATCACAATAACCCACAAGTAATCCACACCACTCCAGTCCATCATTTAATGTCTGGCAAATCAATATTAACACTACCTCCAGTGAAAAAGTGGTCTGGTCTGAATCAGGAGAGAAATCTGCACAGATCAGGCACTGTTTACAAGCCAAAACAGCTCTAAACAAATATGTGGCTGGGTTTTGATGTGAGAGACAACAGTAGATGGATTTTTTTCACTGAAGGAAGCATTATTATGAATTATGGACTGGAGTGGATTATTGTGATGTTTTTATCAGTTGATTGGACTATCATTCTGACGGCACCCATTCACCGCAGAGGATTTATTAGTGAGCAAGTGACAGCATTCTACATTTCTCTAAATCTGATGAAGAAACAAACTTGTCTACATCTAGAATGGCTTGAAGGCAAGCACATTTTCAGCAAATTTTACATTTTTATCTGAACTATATCTTTAATTTGATTTGGATATACTGGTAGATGAGCATCTGAACAGGTTGTTTTTCCTCACTGCATTTAACATTATTTGCACATGATTTTTTCCTTTAATTATGATGAAATTTGTGCCATTTGAGGCATTATGCAATTTTGTTCTTGTCGGTTTGTTGTAATTTTTTTGGCTGTTCTGCCTTTTGCGTTTTAATCTGGTCTTTTTATTAGACTGTGTGTTACTTCTGTTACATTATCAACTGTGAATGTGAGCTTCAGCAGGTTTTATTCAACAAATCTCTTTAACACATTAACTACTGCTATCGTTTCATGTTTTAGTATAATTAAAGAAGCATGAGAGGTTTAGAAATTTCTTTTCAACAAAACTATACTTTGCAAATGTCAGACTGTCATCTGATCCTAAATGAAGCTGTTGCACTGGTGAAACTGATCAGATCTGTTGTTAATGTTTAATAAAGTACTACACAAGAATGGGAAGAATGGGTGTATCTAAATTCTCTGATGCTGCATGTGGAAGGAAGAAAAAATCATTTTGTCTCGTTTATATCATGAATACTGCTGCTTCAGGTAATTCTCTGTAGAGCAATATGACAGAATCTTATATTAATAAGATTATATAAGTGTATTGTTATACAGTCACTAGAATAAATAAATGCAAATACCTAATTTGTGAAAATGTACAATAGATGTTTTTCTTGAAATTAAAGGTATATTTATTCAAACAAAGACTGTGTCTCTTCTTCAATGTGTTGCATTGTAAACGAACAGCACACTTTATTATCATCATTAATTTTTTTTTTTTAATTATGATTGTTGTTATTACCACTGCTCGATAACACACTAAACTTTCAATAAATAATTTTACATTGGTAAAAGTATTATAGAAATACACTTGTGATAGAGTATGTTATTTATTGTAATTAAATATGTTTTGAAAATTTGATTTCATATTAAGAGTCTCTATCATCTAAAGCGGCATGACTTATTAAATGTTTTTAATGGATTTACATCATCTTATTTAAAATAGTTATGCATTATTATAATTGTTGTTGTAAATGTTGTTACAATAAATATTAAATTGCAACAGTTTATAATTTATTCAGATTTCATATTAAGAGTCTCTCGCCATCGTTTTATCAAAGTACCTGTTTTCTTCTCTTTTTTTCGTAAAAATGAAGATAATAGAATATTATTTATATTAATGTTTTAGTAAATGTTTTATTTATTTATTCATTTATTTTTTATGCGTTCCCAAGGGCTGCTTCACAGTATCATCAGTCTAAATAGGAACCAAACAAACTTTCCGTTGCGTTCCAGTCGGACACATTTGCTGGAAGGAACAACAAAATTGATCCAGGGAATTTAGTTTTTATTTATACATATATAATTTAATCTCAGTCGTTGGTTAATTGCAAGAATGGCTGATGATGAAGATGATTACATGTCTGACGCTTTCCTGAACCAAATGTGAGTTTAAATCACGTCGTTTTCTTAAATAATATCCCGCTCTGTCAATGTCAGAGTGTGTGTTTGCTTGTGTATTAGAGATTAACATGGTGGAACATTTGTTTTATGAATAAACAAACATTCTACATGTTTTTAAATGAGTGGGTTATGTGATTTAGGTTTATTAGATCATTCATCATACATGAAATATTGCGCATCAAAACAAAAACATGGTAATACCATTGGACGTGTACCATGGTTTTCATTTACATATGGTTTGATTGATTTTCGAAGCATAAAATTAGTGTAAACTCCGTACACTAAAATTGTTATAGGATTTACTTTGAAGCAGTTTTCTCTCAGTAGTAAATTTTACAAATAATTACAAAGAAACACAAGTAAATGTGGGATTTTAAAGTATAAAAACTGAAATAGTATTTTCATATAAGATACAATAACCTTTATTTACAACTTCAAATATGCTTGTAAACCTTATGAAATACAGAAAATAAATACAAATGTTTCAGTTCAGACTCTCAACATCTATAATTCCCAATTCTTCCAGCTCTCTGATGTCCTAAATAACATGAACAGCTCCACACTGTGTCTTACATGCAGTTTTGTTGAATTGTTTTGTTGCTGTTTGCACATTATCAGCCCAGATGTTCGTCCTGGCGTCCCAATGGTAAAGCGTGTAAAGGAAGCCTTGAAAAAGGAGGCTCTACAGAAAGAAAAAAACACACAGAACCGCCAGAAGACCTATAAAGAGCAGGAGCGTGAAAGTCGAGATGCTGCGCTGCAGAGCTCCATAAGCAGCCAAAATAAAGGCTTTGCTTTACTGCAGAAGATGGGATATAAAGCAGGACAAGGCTTGGGAAAAGAGGGTCAGTGGTTGTGACTTTAAAATGCACTATTAGCTTTTTAAAAAAAAAAAAAAAAAAAAATACCCCAAAAAATATGATGCAGTTTTGTGTGCATTAAAAAAAGTTCTCATAATGCAGGTGCTGGACGGGTCGAGCCGGTTCCCCTAAACATCAAAACAGGTTATTTTCTAATTCGTAATAGCAAATGTTGTTGATTATGTAAGACACTGTTCAGAAACGCTGACGTTCGCACCTGCTGTTGTCAGACAGAGGCGGCATTGGAATGGAAGAGCTCAAGAAGAGGAAAGCAGATGAGGAGCTTCAGAATTACCGGAGAAAAGTTCAAATGAAACAACACGTGGAAAAAAAATCATTAGAGGATTTCAGGTATAAACCTCTCGAAGCTCATGTTTATAATCCTATAAAGATTATGTATCATATTTGATCCCTTGCATATATGTTTTATTAAATGAAACTAAGCATTTAAATTATTGGGTATATAGAGTGATGACTGATATTTGTAGTATTTTATGCAAGTATCTCATTGATTTTCATTAAAAGCATCAGAATTTCATCACATTTGTCCCTATAAATATCAGAATCTTCACCAAATTACATGTTTTTGCTCAGTTTGAGCCTCTGAATAAAATTTAGCTGTTTTATTTTCTCCATATTTTCACAATATCAGACTATATGAGCTCTAAAATCCTGATGCAAACTTCCAAATAAAAATGCAAAAATAGATTTTTCTAAACAATTACTTCAAATGTCAGGCTTTAAAGGAGAAGTCCACTTCCAAAACAGAGATTCACATATAATGTGCTCACCCCCTTGTCATACAAGATGTTCACGTCTTTCTTTCTTTCTTCAGTTGTAAAGAAATTATGTTTTTTGAGGAAAACATTTCTGCAAGACTGCTATGGTGCCCCGATTTTGAACTTTCAAAAATGCAGTTTAAATGAGGCTTCAAACGATCACAAATGCGGTTGTAAACGAACACAGCCGAGGAAGAAGGGTCTTATCTAGCGAAACAATCGGTTATTTTCATCACTTTTTAATCTCAAACACTCGTCTTGTCTTGCTCTCCCTGAACTCTGTGTATTCTGGCTCAAGACAGTTAGTGTATGTCGAAAAACTCCAATCGTATTTTCTCCCTCAACTTCAAAAATCATTTCAAAATCATCCTACATCGCTGCAGAAGTACCGACCCAGTCGTTGCAAAGTGAACATGCAAAGAAGATCAAACACCCTTAACAAAAAAGGTAAAACAGCGATAAAGGGCGATTTCGAAGCTGAGGGAGAACATGAGATGGGAGTTTTTCGACATACCCTAACTGTCATGAACCGGAACAAAAACAGTCCAGGCAGAGTAAGACAAGACGAGCGTTTGGCATTAAAAAGTATAGAAATTGTGTTATTTTTATGAAAATAACCGATCGTTTTGCTAGACAAGACCCTTCTTCCTTGGTTGGGATTGTTTACAACCGCATTTGGGATCGTTTGAAGCCGCATTTAAACTGCATTTTGGAAGTTCAAAATCGGGGCACCATATCAGTCCATTATATGGAGAAAAATGCTGAAATGTTCTCCTCAAAAACATAATTTCTTTACGACTGAAGAAAGAAAGACATGAACATTGTGGATGACAGGGGGGTGAGTACATTATTTGTAAGTTGTTGTTCTGAAAGTGGACTTCTCCTTTAAGCTTCTCTGTGTCTGGATGTGGTTGAGCCGCAGTGTTGAGTAACATTATTATTACAGAGTGCGAAAGAGAACCGAAAGAGAGGAGCGTCAAATACAGGGTGACCTGAGGAAGAGCCAGCGGGCCTGTGAGCAACTCGACAGCCAGAAGGTCAGTAAGGCTTTACACTTATTTTAAGTGTTAAATCTGAATTTGAAAATTGAAAACGGAACAGAGGCTTTTCTGCATTTTATATAACCGAACGGTTTTAGTTCATCATGCTTATGATTCACTCCTGATTCTTGTTTTAGGGCATCACTGTTCCCAGAGACAGCTGGTACTGGCCAGAAGTAGTAAAAGATGAAGAGGCAGAGCTTCTGGAGGAGGAAACCAAACCAGAGGGAAGTGATGATGAAGAGGAACTAACAGTGAGTTTATGGCATTGTCATTGCTAATAAGCTGCTTTGGATGGGAACAGCTTGTTTTATTATTTGTCTTGCAATAACTTTGGTCACAGGCCTATATATATACATATATATATATATATGCCGCTCAAAAGTTTGGGATCAGTAAGGTTTGTAATGCTTTTTAAAGAAGTCTCTTTTGCTCATCAAGGCTGTATTTCTTTGACCAAAAATACAGAAAAAACAATAATATTGCAAAATGTTATTACAATATAAAATAATGGTTTTTATTTTTAATATACTTAAAAATATGATTTATCCCTGTGATGCAAAGCTGAATTTTTATCAGCTGTTACTCCAGTCTTAAGTGTCACATGAGCCTTCAGAAATCGTTCTAATATGTTGATTTATTATCAGTGTTGGAAACAGTTGTGCTGCTTAATATTTTTTTTAGAAACTGTGATATTTTTTCAGGATTCTTTAGTCAATAAATGGTTAAAAAGAACAGAATTTATTTAAAATAGAATGGTTTTCTAAAAATATACACTACAAAGGTTTGGGGTCAGGAAATTTTTATTCTTTCTTTTTTGAAAGAAATTAATATTTTTATTCACCAAGGATGTTAAATTAATTAAAAGTGATAGCATAGATTTACACTGTTTGAAAATATATACATTTTCAATAAATGCTGTACTTTTTAAGTTGTTATTCATCAGAGAATCCTGAAAAAAAGAATCACAGGTTCCAAAAAAAATATTTGGCAGCACGACTGTTTTTAACACTGATAATAAATCAGCATATTAGAATGATTACTGAAGGATCATGTGACACTTAAGACTGGAGTAACAGCTGATGAAAATTCAGCTTTGCATCACAAGAATAAATTATATTTTAAAGCATATTAAAATAAAAACCTTTATTTTATACTGTAAGAACATTTTGCAATATTACTTTTTTTCTGTATTTTTGATCAAATAAATGCAGTCTTGATGAGCATAAGAGACTTCTTTAAAAAACATTACAAGTCTTACTGATCACAAACTTTTGAGCGGCATTGTATATATATATATATATATATATGTATTATGTATGTATTTATGTGTATTAAAATAATTCTTTTTAATCATTATTTTGAAGCACCATCACCATCAAGAACTTTTTTTTTTTCAGCCTTTAGACAAGCTGCAGTTTCTCACCTCGTATCTTCGAGGAGTTCATTTTTACTGCATATGGTGTGGGACGGCATACAATGGTAAGAACTGTTAACTTATAATGGCTGTTTGAGCAGATACACAAATGCTAAATAAACTAAAATATTTTTGTTCAACAGATGAGGAGGATTTGAGCTCAAACTGTCCTGGTGACACAGCAGCAGACCATGACGATTAGAGCGACCTGCAATAATCTGGAACACCTGTTTTTTTTTTTATTGTTTTTGATGTTTTTTTGCATAGCTATGTTTAATATTTATGTTTTCTTATTCATCCATTAAATGTTGCATTGATATTTTGATGATAATTGTGTGTATATTTGTTTTATATCAGTATTGACCCTGATGCATCACTTGAATTTTTCTGTTTAACTAAATCTCAGCCAATCACAAACATTGTGATTGCATAGTTATTAAATTAATTACCTTTCCTGATTATTCCATTGTGGTGTGGGGTGCACTGTGATATTTGTAGATGAACAATAATTACTTTCTCCAGTTAACCTAAAACATGGTTTTGTGTATAATACTACTTGGTATTACATTTTCCTGTGGTTTTATAGTAATGTTAGATTTTTAAGCATTTGGTTAAAGTAATGGTGTTTTTTTTATTTATCATTAGCTGTTACTTGCCAAATTTCATATTTACAGAAACATAATGAAAAAACTGACCAAAAAAATAAAAAAAAATAATGTAGCTAAATGTCATGAAGTCATATTTATATTATTATACCTGGTTATTATTTTTTGAATCTAAGTACTAAAAAATAAATTTATATAAATGTTCTAGAATGTTTTTTTTTTTTTCAACTGGGTGTGGCCTATCAACACGCTTGACTTTTGACCAATCCAGTGTTTGGCGATGACGTTGAATTCCGGAAATCGAAACTTATCGATCTAAACGCTACGAAATGAAAGTGTACTTGTGTCTTTGATCGATGGCAGTGTGATACTGTTAGTACCGTGTTAAGTTGATTTAAAAACACGGTAATGAGTCTTTTTGCGGTCGTCCGCTGAAGATATGACGTTCTGCGCTGACGTTCACCTGCTGATCAACGTAACTTAAACACACAGTGAACTTCTGTCACTGTCTGCTATTTTAGTTCTATTTTTTTAACTGTGCAATGGAGTCTCTGTCAGGGAATTATGTTTCTCAGCTAAATGAGTACCAGCAGAAGACACAGTGCACCGTGGAGTATGAGGAGGGATCCACAGATGGACCGAGTCACAACAAAACGTGAGGAACGATCATTTTCATTGCGGTTTGTGCAAATGATTTAAAGTAAATCACTATTAAACCCTTTGTTGTTGACTTGTTTTTAATCAAATCTGTGTTATTAGGTTCACTATGAGGGCTATTGTTAATGGACAGCGGTATCCTGATGGCACAGGGAAAACAAAGAAGGAGGCAAAGCAAAATGCTGCCAAAAACGTTCTTAATGGATTAAAAAGCACTAAAAATATTGAACCTGTAAGTACAAATATGTTATATATTTTTTTGTTTAAAAAATGCGTATATAATATTAAATATTATGTTTAATATTATATTTAGTATTATACAAAAAAATATGTGTTTAATATAATGTGAAGTGTAAACTATTTTAGATTTATTAGCAAGTTAATAGTTAATAGGAAACATTGATTTCTTAAGTCAGGACTACCCATACTATAGACTGGTGTGTTTTTGTATTAAAATACTGGTGCGTTTGATGTCCAATGTGCACAGAACATTTGATGAAAAATTGTGAATCGTGATTAAAAAAAAAAAAAAAAAATCATGAATTTTAATTGAATCGTAACCCCAAGAATTGATTTGAAACAAATCGTGAGGTACCGAAAGATTCCCACCCCTATTATATATACATAATATAATGTTATGTATAATAATATTGTTGTAAACACAAACACACACGTGTATATATATATATATATATATATATATAGAATATTTAATATTCTAAAACATAGAATATGGAATATTTTTAATTAAAATACTTAAAATATTAATGAAATATTTAAAATGTTAATTTAAGTGTATTTTGAAAACCTGTAATTAGTTATTTTGAGATAAAAATACATATAATATTAAATTTTATATTGTACACTATCATTATTTTTTATTTTGTGATGCATTAGTTCTAACAAATAAAATACTTCTAAAGAATTTATTAATCTTAGTTAACATTATATTCAACATTTAATACATAATTAAATAAAATGTTGTATCTGTTAATATTATTTAATGTATTTGAGCTAATAATATAAACTAACAATGAATAGTTTAACTAACGTTAATGAACATTGATATATGCTTTAACAAAAGTATTGCTCACTGTTAATTAATGCATTACTAACGGGACCTTATTGTAAAGTCTTACCAAATTTCATATTCATTTTGTTATGATAATATTTTTGAATCTAGATCATTTGTTTAAAAAATAATATGTCTTTAACTGCAGACAACATCAACTGTCCAAAACACTCCCAACAATATGGCTGTATCTCAGACGAATTATATTAGCTGGCTCAATGAATATTCACAGAAGAGCAAGTTATCTTTCAAGGCTCGTGAGTCCACTGTAATGGATCCAGGAAGCACCACTCAGTGAGTAGTTAAATATTTGCACACATGCCTTCTGATTCACAATGTCCTACTGAGGGCAAAAATACAGTACTTTTTTCATTAATATTTGCATACACTGCAAAATAAATTCCAGACCGTAGCAAGAAAATAAAATCTGTTTTTCTCTTTTATCTGTTTTGCAGATTGTGTACTTATGTCTGTAAGTATGTTAGCGGTGATAGAGAGTTTCCCGAAGCTTATGGAAAAAATAAGAAGGATGCCAAAGAAGCAGCGGCAACCCGCGTTTATGAAGAAATATCCAAAACACAGAATGCAGAGGTAACACAGCATTTGTCTACTTAGACTGTCTATCACTCTGTAATTTATGAGTTTTGTTTGAAATTTTATTTTGCATTTAAGGTCTTCAGTATGAACAGCAATAGAGAACAGAAGTCAGAGGTTGCATTTCTTAGGTAAGTGATAAACAACATGGCTGACAGTAATTGACTTAAGATTGTATTAGATTGTTTATCTTAAAAGTATTTTATACACCACTGATTTAAAGGAACAATTCACCCAAATAGGAAAATTCGCTGAATATTTACTCTATTTACTATTTACATCACTTGCTCACCAATGGTTCCTCTGCAGTGAATGGGTGCCGTCAGAATGAGAGTCCAAACAGCTGATAAAAACATCACAGTAATCTACAAGTAATCCACACCACTCCAGCCCATCAATTAACATCTTGAGAAGCCAAAGATTGTAAGATTGTACGAAACAAATCCACCATTAAGATTTTATCAGCTGTTTGGACTCTCATTCTGACGGCACCCATTCACTGCAGAGGATCCATTGGTGAGCAAGTGATGCAATGACACATTTCTCCAAATCTGATGAAGAAACTAACTCTTCTACATCTTGCATGTCCTATTTGTTTAATAGGTTCTTTTAGCATACTGTGTAAAATGTTCTGCCCATGCTGATCTGTTTATTTACCTATGCATCTTTATTTAAGTGCTAGCCTGGACCGTGTCAGTTTGAGTTTTGGTGACGAATCTCGAAGCTCCACACCTGACAGGAACTACATAGCACATCTCAATGACTACTGCCAGAAATATAAAAGTGTGCTTGATTTCAAATTATTGGATAGACGAGGCCCTCCTCACAACCCTGAGTAAGTCTTGAACTGGCCATTACTCTGCAGATGCCTTTGAGTTAAAAACGAAAAACTGAAATTTTCTTTTTCAGGTTTGTATTTAAAGTTGTCATAAATGGGAAGGAGTACCCTGAAGGACAAGGGAGGAGCGCAAAAGAGGCGAAGCAAAATGCTGCTCATCACGCTTGGAGTGAAATTAATGAGCATTCTGGCTGGACCACACAGGCAGGACGCTTCAGAAATACAGATGTGTTTATAAGTCTAAATGTTAACGATGTCATGTTTATTAATGCACATGCATGTTTTGATTTAACAGAGTTCTGGAGATGACAGCTCTTCACCAGCTCAAGAGACGTCGTAAGTTTAAATGAACAAAATGACAGTACATCTTTATATAATTGATCATTCTATCATGTGTGCTGAGCATAAGACATAGAGATACATTGTAGTTTATTGTTTATGTTTCATAGTAAATCACAAGATGAACAGCAATCCTCAAAAAGCTCATCTGAAACTCCCAGCTCAAGTTCTTCTATCATCTTCAAAGACTCATCTGCTGTCAGTTCTCCTATGGTCATAAGTCCTGTAAGTCCAGTCTGCATTATTGGTAGCATTTGCACTTTTTACTTTGAAATATTTAATAGGTTATTTCACAGGCTATATTAGAGGCTGTTCATTTCATAAAACATAAACATGTTTTAGCGTATTATATATATTTGAACTTATGAAATGAATCTGTGTTGCAGAGTGTGAGTCCACTGGATGTGAAGCCGAAAATAAAGTAAGCTTTTACAGTTGGCACATTTTTAGATTTTACATTTTTTTTTGTTTAAATAATATCTTTTTAATCATTAATGACACAAAATAACATGCTGCATTTTTTTCTTTTAGGTTAGCACCAAATTTTAATCTGTCACCAAATGGCCTTGTCAGGAGTAAAGAGGTATTCCAAAATTATTTGCCATTATCGGGGAAGGAAATGAGTACAGAATAGTATTAGTTGAACTGTAAAGTAAAACAAAGTTATCTGTAAAATGAGTTACATTTTCTGTGACATATGAAAACACACAAAGAAAGTAAGACTGAAAATATATGTGAAGTTTGGGTTATGTTTGTTTTTCTTTATAATGAGTATCCTCCATAAAGCTGTAGATGCAAAATTAACAGATAAATGCAAAACAAAAATTGTAAAATGGACCAGTGCAAAGCCTATGCAAGCTCATTTCACTACGTAAGAAAAAAATCATCAAAATTATGACAAATCCAAATTTTGAGATAAAAACTCATAATTATTAGATTTAAAAAATCATGTTTGTAGTTTTTTTTTTTTGCCTTAATATAGACTTTGTATCTCATAATTAAGCCTTTTTATGCTATAATCGTAACCTTTTAATATAATAATATGGACTTTTTATATTACGATTATGGATTTTTTTTATGTCATAATTTTGGCTTTTTAAATCATAATATCAACATTTAGCTCATAATTATGATTTTTCATGTCATTATTAGGATTTGTCAAAGTTTTTTTTTCTTACCTGGTAGAAATTGGCTTCCTAAAAACAAATTCCAAGTATTAAAAAAATATAAATAAGATGTTTTTATAAAACTTTCTTTTTCTGATACTTTCCACAGGTTGGTACTAACATGAATTTACAAAGCCCAGCAAAGCCACCTGGAGGTCAAACTTCAAACCAAGCTACGAAGTCGAGGTAAATCATAACCTGTTTATGTTGTGTCAATCAGCATAGCTTTTAAAAAGCTTTTTTTCCTTGAGAAATCCATTGTTTTGAAGCTGTTCATCTTTGTAGGTTTTTAGAAGACTTTGACTCAGTAAATCCGATTGGCAAAGGTGGCTTCGGCCGTGTTTTCAAGGCAAGACGAATACTTGAGAACACATACTATGCTGTGAAGATAGTGAGGAGTACAAAGTAAGTCAGTTAAGCTCCTTTATTGTCTTTAAATAATTAAAGTCATTTGATAGTTGCAAAAAAATTGATGTGCTGTCCTATAGGTTACATCAGCCTAATACCTGCAATTTTAGATAGGCTTCACAGTGTATCTAATATAATGTCATTATATATACTGTATTTCCCTAGAAAAGCTCGTCGTGAGGTTGGTGCTTTGGCTAAGTTTAATAACGCCAACATCGTCCGCTACTACTCATGCTGGGTCGAGGACACAGCGTACAGACACGATTCTTCCGAGAGCTACAGCTTCTCAGAGTAATTCACCAAAAACAAGTCATTCTGAAACGAACTACAGTCTCTACCTTCAACCAGCTGTTATATTTGTACTTGTCTCTCTGTCTGTTGGCTTTAGTTCTGGCAGTGACCCGACCACAAAGTTCCTCTACATTCAGATGGAGTTTTGTGAGGGAGACACGCTTTGGGCCTGGATTGATAAAAGAAACTCTTCAGATGCTCAGTACCCAGAGAGGAGGACGGAGGCAGCACAAATCAACAGGCAGGTGCTGAAGGCTGTGGAGTACATTCACTCCAAGGGTTTGATCCACAGAGACCTGAAGGTGGGCAGCTCACTAATATTAGTATTTGAATTAAATTGGCCACACCTGGTCATTTTTATTTTTTAATATGCCTATATAAGCATAATACGTTTTCTCAATTTAAAGGAGAAGTCCACTTCCAGAACAGCAATTCACAAATAATTTACTCACCCCCTTGTCATCCAAGACGTTCATGTCTTTCTGTCTTCAGTCGTGAAGAAATTATGGTTTTTCAGGAAAGCATTTCAGGATTTTTCTTTATATAATGGACTTCATTTGGTGCCCTGATTTTCAACTTCCAAAATGTAGTTTAAATGCAGTTTCAAAGGGCTCTAAACGATCCCAGCCGAGGAAGAAGGGTCTTATCTAGTGAAACGATTGGTCATTTTTTTCAGAAAATAAAATTTTGTATACTTTTTAAGCACAAAACCTTGTGTAGCACAAGCTCTGGGATGCGTGTTCACGACGCTACGTACTATTGAATCACGTCGAAAGGTCACACGGAACGTAGGCAGAACCACACACCCAGGGTTTACAAAGCAAACGTGCAAAGACTAAGAAAATGCCAGTAAGTCAAATGCTGTTTACAAACAAAAAGGTACAGCGATGTCGGACGATTCTGAAGTTGTAAGAGAAAATAAGATGGAGTTTTTCGCCATACTCAGTACACAGACGATGAACTTGCATGTGATTCGTAGTAGTGATGGGAAGTTCGGATCATTTTACAGACTCGGACCTTTGAGTCTCGTTCAGCAAAATGAATGAATCTTTTTTCGAGTCCTTTCGTTCATTTTAGCAAAATATAATTAAGATGTTACGCGTTACTTCCTATAAACTAAAACTATAATGCTATAAGAAACAGAAAAGATTCATTCATTGTTTACCTTTAGTCTTTAGTCTATGATTAGCTCACCTCACCTCTTATCTGACAAGTTTTCAGGTTCAAGTCGTTTGTTCATCACGTGACAGCCCCATAAGATGAACGAACGACTCGAAAAACCCGAAGACTCGGAACAGGTGAATTAATTCCAGTACAGAAGCTAATAGGGCGTTGCACATTCCCGAGTCACATTAAAGATTTGTTCAAAATGAAAGAATCGTTCAAGAACGACTCATCACTAATTCGTAGCGTCGTGGACGTGCATCCCAGAGCCTGTGCTACACAAGCTTTTGTGCTTAAAAAGTATACCAATTTTTATTTTTAGAAAAATTTGCCAACCGTTTCGCTAGATCAGACCCTTCTTCCTCGGCTGGGATGGTTTAGAGCCCTTTGAAGCTGCATTTAAACTACATTTTGTAAGTTCAAAATCGGAGCACCAATGAAGTCCATTATATGGAGAAAAATCCTGAAATGTTTTCCTGAAAAATATTCTCCTGAGAAGTGGGTTTCTCCTTTAAGTTACTTTAGTTCTTCAAGTTAAAAGGTAAGCTAAAATCTAAGTTAAAATGAAAGTTCACACACACACACACACACACACGCACAGATTTGTTTTTGTGAATTGTGGGGACATTCCATATGGCGTAATGGTTTTTATACTGTAAAAAATGTATTTTCTATCACCATACATCAACCCTAAACCTAGCCCTCACAGGAAACATTTTTACTTTTACCAAAAAACTCATTCTGTATGATTTATAAGCCTTTTGAAAAATGGAGATATGGGGCAATGTCCTCATAAGTCACCCTCTCCTTGTAATACCTATGGCATACCCATGTCATTATACAAATTTGTGTCCTGATATGTCACAAAAACACGCACGCACAAAAACACACAAACACACACACGCATACACACACATATACATATATATATATATATACAGTGCTGCCTAAAAGTTTGTGAACCCTTTAGAATTTTCTATATTTCTGCATAAATATGACCAAAAAGTTCATTTTAAGGTGAAATTAGAGTCCATTTGTTCAAATGTGTTATCAATCAATAGGATGACTATCAGGTGCCAGTGTATGCCCTGTTTTAATTAAAGAACAGGAATCTATCAAAATCTTGTTTGTGGAAGTGAATCATGGCATGATCCTCAGAAAAAGAGTTGTTGTTGCTCATCCGACTAGAAAAAGTTGGAGTTTAGACTCCACAAATCCACAGTCAGACAGACTGTGTACAACTAGAGGAAATTTAAGACCACTGTTACCCTCCCTAGGAGTCAACCAACAAAGATCACTCCAAAGCAAGACTTGTAATAGTCTGCAAGGTTGCAAAGAGACCTCAGGGTAACTTTTAAGTACATAAAGGCCTTTCTCACTTTGGTTAATATTAATGTTCATGAGTCCATTATCAGGAGAACAATGAACAACCATGGTATGAATGGCAAAGTTGCCTCTTCAGTTTGCTAAAGATCAAGTGAGGGGGCTACTGGAGAAATGTTTTGTGGACAGATGAGACCAAAATAAAACCTTTTGGGTTTAAATGAGAAGTGTTATGTTTGGATAAAGAAAAGCACTTCATTCCAGCATAGAAACCTTATTCCATCTATGAAATGTGGTGGTGGTGGTGGTATCATGGATTGGTTTCAGAATAAATTCTGAACTATACCAGGAAATGTCAGAACATCTGAACATCTTAGAAGAAAGTGGGTCATGCAGCAAGACAACGACCACAAGCACTAGTCATTCTAACAAAAAATGGTTAAAGAAGAACTAGGTTAATGATTTGGAATGCCTGAGTCAAATCCGGACCTTAATCCAATTGAAATGTTGTGGAAGGACCTGAAGCAAGCAGTTCATAGGAGGAAGCTCACCAATATCACAGGGTTCAAGTGTTTCTGTACTGAAGAATGGGCTAAAATACTTAGTAAAATAATCTAGTGAGTCAATGAATCAATCACCCATTCATAAAGACAGACACTTGCTTTATTCCTGAATGAATCAGCTGTTCGAAAGAATCAAATGAATGATATGATTAAGTAATTAAAACGTCACCTACTGGCAGTTTTAGTTTATCTTTTCAGTTATTTAAATCCATTTAATATTTCTATATTCAAAATTTTATACTTAAAACATTAATCTCAGCATGAATTTATGAATTCGCTTGCACGCCTGCCACCTCTGAGCCTCATGAAACATCTAAAAATATACCTACAAGCCACTTTTGTGTTCTTCTGTACCATCTTTGTAGTACAAATTAATTTTGTTAATACTGATTTAATTTGATTGGCAACTTATTCTTATTCTGTTGTTTTAATTAGAAATTTTAAAAAGCTTATAAAGTATATATATTTTTAAAATTTATATAATAGATGACATACTTTTAATAAAGTTAAAAAATGCCATTACAAAGTTGAAAACAAAATTCCCCTGTAATTCACTTTTAGGAGTCAGATATCACCTCGTAATTTTTGATCAGATTTTTTGATTATTGATTAGAAGGTGCTCCTAAAATTTTGACTGTGCTTCTAAATTTTTTAAGAAAAGTAAGCGTAGAGACCTGATGGATTTATTGCATTTTGGGGGAAAAAGGTAATCAGTTTTTATAATATATCTCTGAAAATCAAAATCAGGATTTGTGAATGCTATGTGAAAGTTTAAAACAGAAAATAGTGTTTTTCATCTAGCCACTTTCTTGGTAAAGAAAACACATTTTTACTCAAAGTTAATCTAAAATGATTTATAGCGTTTTGGAACCAAACTCTTCACACACACACACACACATATATATATATATATATATATATATATATATAATTTTTATTTTTTTTTTTTACAAAAAAAGTAAAAAAAAAAAAACATTTTATATATATTTTTTTTTTTTTTTACTTTTTTTTTTTTTTACTTTTTTTTTGTTTTTTATTTCAGTTTCCGTTAATAATAATAACCCTGAATTGAAAAGAAATTCCTGACTTCTTATTTCCACTATAGTCCTGGTTTGCATACTGTTCTGATTGCTCTTTTCGGTTTCTTTGTTTCAGCCTTTAAACATAATGTTCAGCGGTGAGGGAAAAGTAAAGGTCGGAGACTTCGGCCTCGTGACCGCAGCAGAAAATGATAATGATCAGCAACTGCTGGAACGGACTAAAAGGACAGGAACTCGTATTTACATGAGCCCGGAGCAGGTGAGTCAGGAGGTATACTTTAAAATCAACATGAAATGCTGTTCACCACCCATTTGACCTAACTGTAATTTTTGGGATATTTCATTTAAATTGGAATGCCTATGCACAATAAGGTTGTAAGGAATATGCATTTACAAAGTAAATAAGAAGATTGAGATTGTAATATAAAGTGTGTTTTATGTGAGTGTAATGCTGAATTTCATTGTTCTAAACTGAATATTTAGGCGAATCAAACATCATATGACAGAAAGGTGGATATATACGCTCTGGGCCTCATTTATTTTGAACTCATCTGGAATCTTACCACAGTGCATGAAAGGAAAAAGGTTTGATTCATCTTTTTTTAGTCCTTTAAATAATAATACAATCTATGTATTCATCTTGAATGCTAAGTTTAATGTACTATTATTTAGTGTCTGAGAATGATTTTCTTAGTATTTATATCGTTTTCTAGTACAAACATCTAAACATTCTTAAGTCAAGGTACATTTACTTGAGAACCAAAACTTAAGATAGTAAGTTTTATTTTCTGAACAAGTATCAATTAAATATTATAATATTAAAATGAAATTATATGTAATATTAAAATTAAGCGATTTTAAAATAGGAACAAATATCTGCCAGGTGGGGTCTGAAAAAATAAACTTAGTTCAAAGGGAAAACAAGATTATTGTTTTTTATATATTTTTTAATATACATTTAATTTTTTTTTTTTTTTTTTTTTTAGCCAAAACAAGATTTTAATACAATTACATTTTCATAAAACAATTAATATCACTTTTATCTTAAGTTATTTTCCTTCTCTAGTATATCTATAGTTTAGATCGTTTAGATATTTGTATGTGTGAAAATTTTTTTTGCAGTGTATAAACAATTAATTTTTTTTAGATTTGGGATGAAATAAGAAGTAGGGATTTTCCACCACAGTTCTCCAAGAAATTTCGATTTGAGGTGAGTGTAATTTCATGATTGAAGATGTTGAAATTGAACATGCTTTTTTCTTCAGTGCAAAGGCTACCATATACTGATAAGCTGTCTAATTTTTCACGGCTGCTGAAATAGCACAAACTCATAGACCAAATGTTGAGTCCCAGTCCTGAAGAGAGACCAGACGCCTCGGAGCTGATCCGAGAGCTGGACCAATATACTAACATCCTGAATGCAGATAGAGACAACAGGACGATTTAATGAGGTCTTATCGCTTGTATGCCGTTATAATAATACCAATTGCTTATACTGTAACATTTAAGGTGAAGCATTTAGCAGATGCTTCTATAGAGCAACTTACAAAAAGGTTCACATGGCAAGTGTGCAATTCTAAAAAGAACTACGAGGGGGAAGTTGGTGTAAGAAAATGAACATTTTGTCATCCTTTGCTCATCATTATGCTGCACTTCTGTGGAAAATTTGTAGCAGAATGTCTGCTATGTTCTGTAGAACAAAAGAAACAAGTGCAAAAAAGCATAAAAGTCAGTTTATCTTGTGTCTAACACTTCTCCCTGATCATGCTGTTGTATTACTGTAATTCAGTCTGTATGTTTACATGAATTATCATGTCAAGAATCAATTGTTGACACATTGTTGATTCACTCGTTTCTATTTACATGAATTTCCTTTGGAACAGAAGGCGAATCCATTAGCTGTTTTGATTGTGAACCTGTCTGTATTGCATAATATTCTGTATGACAATAAATCATGGGGCTTTTAACCTTGTATCCATATTTTTCCTCTTTTTTGCTGTTTGTGAAGGTTTTCTTATTTTCTCACACCTGATTTTATATTGTTGGGATGTCCTTGTGAAATATATATTAAGAAAATCTGTAAATAAGAATCCTGTTGAAATACTCCCACTCATTCACAAGTCTAAAAAATGATCAGTTTATTCCAGAACATCTTTGCCAAAAACATTTACATACAATAAACTTTAGTGTCCAATTCTAGCTATTAACTAGTTGGTTATTAGCATGAATATTACTGGGATATTGGCCGTTTATTATTACTTAAAAAGCACATATTAATGTGTTATTATGCAAGACATTATTCTAAATCCTTAATCCAATTCTTAACAACTACTTTACTAGTATTATTATTAAGCAGTAATTACACTGTAAAAAAAAAACAATTTGTTGAGTCAACTTAAAATAATTTGTAACCTGGCTGCCTTAAAATTTTAAATTCAGTCAACATAAAAAAAAGTTTATTCAACTTGAAATGTTAAATTATACTAAGTGACAACTTGGATATTTGAGTTGAATCAACTTAAAATTTTAAGGCAGCAGTGTAACAAATTATTTTAAGCTGACTCAACAAATTGTGTTTTTTTTTATTTTTTACAGTGTAGGAGTATATTGGGGCAAAAGTCATAGTTAAGAGTTATAGTGAGAATTGGACCCTAATCTAAAGTGTGGCCAGAGTAATTTATGTAGTTACGTATTATTTATTTGAAAGGATTAAAATAACCGTTTCATGTCTATCCTTGTATCATTAATTTATCGAGGTTGATATAGGATTTAGAAAGTAATTAGTAATAAGTAATTAAATACTTTTTGAAAACAGTAATTGGTACAGTAACTGTTGAAGATGTTAAAAACATTCAAACTTAAAAATAAATAAATTAAAAAAAACATTTTTTTTTACAGTGTCGTAAAATTAAGTGACGTCATGACGATCGATTTTAAAGTTCGTCTTGTCAACTGAGAACCTTCTCTGCTAACGTGACAACTGTTCTTCGCTTGTTAAATAAATTAGTAGCATAAATAATTAAATAAGAGAATACCTTTTTCAAAGGCATTACACTGATATGTTTCCAAATCATCCATTAACTTATTTCCCTAATAAACCGTATTTCAATTTTTGTACTTTAGACTATGTGAGTGCTACAATGTTTTTTTTTTCTGTAATGGTGTGTTGCGTACTGTATCTAATCACTTACCCTACGTAATATGATGATGACGATTCGAAACCTAGAGCTGGGCGGGTCTGGAAGTGTAGCTACCGCTGAAGAAACCGAGAATGAATCGAAACAGAAAGCTAAAGAAGGCTGGTTTAAATACCGACGCGGAACTCTGAGACTTTTGGTCTCTAGACCGACCAGAGATGGTAGAAGACAACAAACTGACAGCATCTGAACTCTATTAAAAACCGTCCGAACAGAGGCAAAATGTCTGCCGACACTGAAATGGAGAGGAAGATCTGTGACTTCTTGAGACGAAATGGCAAAAGCAAAGCTTTGGTAATTTCTAAAGAATTCGGGCTAGATAAACGCACCGTGAACAAACATCTGTACAGCTTAGAGAGATCAAATCAGCTGTTCAAAAGTGAAGAACTGCCTCCTATTTGGGACCTTGTGGAGAATATGAATAAGCTCAAACTGACACCCGAACCAAAGCAAAAGTCTCAGACGACAACAGAAACAACTGGGGAGAAAGATGTGGAGGATCTGCTGAAATCAGGAGCTTTAAAAGCCTATGAGATCGCCAAAAATCTGGGACAATCAAGACAAACCATTAACAGACAGCTGTACAGTATGGAGGTGAAGGGGAAAGTAAAGAAATGCAGCAAAAGCAAATTGTGGACATTTAATGATGAGTGGAGCGATGATAGTTTCAGCCAAGAGAGGTTTGTGTTTTGTATTTTATTATATATAATATTTATTATTTATAATAACTATTTGCATTTAGTGTGCCAGTATTTTGGAGAATAATTTAAAAAATCTTTTTTTTTATTGATTAGCTCCAGTTCCTGTCCCAGTGATCATGGACTGGACTCAGTTCCAGGGTAAGCATACTGGACCTGACAGTTTTGTGTCTCTTTAATTAATTCAGATGTAACAAAGAGAAATGTTTTAAATGAATGTTTTGTTTGTAGGATAATGCATAATGAATTTATTGCTTTTTGATATGTATCATGTACAGGTTGTCTAATAGTTTTGATGTGATCGCAAAGCTTGGTCAAGGCGGCTTTGGCCGTGTTTATAAAGTAAAACATAAATTTGATGAGAAGATCTACGCTGTAAAGAGGGTCATCTTAACCAGGTAAGGTTATACATACATTTATATGTCATAAGGTCATATCTAATTTTAAAAAGAAACAGAATAATGTAATTAAGTGATAAATTCATTCATTATTTTATTTTGTTATTTTTTTTAATTATTAGTTTATTTCTGTATATTTCATTCATTTTCAAAATTATGATTATTATTTTTGCATTCATACAAGTATTTACTTATTTATTCATTCATTATTTTTTATTTATTATTTTATTCATTCACCGATTTAAAACAGGAAAGCTGATTCTGAGGTGAAGGCACTGGCCCGACTAGATCACCCAAACATAGTGCGTTACATTACCTGCTGGTCAGGTTCTGACGACTGGACGTCAAACCAAGTGTCCAAGTAAGCGAGTCTCCAGCACTTTTGATAAAATATTCACTGATTCTCAAAAGTGATGTTTAGCTATGTGTTTTATGTTCAGGAAATCAGATTCTTCATCAGATGTAGTGACCTTTGAGAGACCTGGCTGTGAAGAGAAGGACGACAATGATGACGATGGTGATGATGTTGATGATGATGATGATGATGATGATGATGATGATGATGATACATCAGGAATGGAAAGTCTGAAAGAGTATGTCCAGCATTCTTCTTATGGCACACTTGTTCATTTTGCTCCTGCATTTGCTCTTTTTAGAGTAAACTAGTATTATTATTTCAACTGGTCAGGGGTTTGATTCCCAGCAGATGCATCCGCTGATAAAATGTAGCTCAAATGTACTTTAAGTTTCTTTGGACAAAAGTGTCTCCTAAATGCATGAATGTAAATGTCCTGTAACTGTGTCTGTTCTCAGATCAGCATCTGCTGCTGAGCCCCCAGAAAACAACAGAATTAATGGTTTAGACTCTGCAAATCGGTGAGTTTATTTGTTTGATTGAAATGTATGACATGACAACTGCATCAAAGGGCTCATATAATGAGGAATCAAATTTTCCTTGTTCTTTTGAAACAACAGTCTTCATTTTACAGTAACCGAACCAGGGTTCGTACAAGGTGCTTAAAGTGCTGAAAGTACTTGAATTTGACTTTTTGAAATGTAATTCCTGAAAATAGCCATATTCCTGAAGAGGTACTTGAAAAGTGCTTGAATTATTAAAAAACATGTATCTATGAAATAAGTGTTGAAATTTGGCCAATAAGCAAATATCTTTTCACACAAAATTCATGCAATTCTAAAAACATAATTTTCGCTTATTTCAGTTAATGTCAGAAAACAATCGAGCTAAATACGTAATAGTACTGACAGTGTCGTGTTAACGTGGCTCAAGATGCGAAAAGAGGAACAGATGAACCAAATCAATTGAGTCATTTACGCTGGAACCGCTCCGATTGATTCAAACTTGTGACTTTTGATTCATTTCAAGCGATTCACTAGCAAAAAAAAAAAAAAAAACAGATCAAATTAAAAGACCTATTCATTTTCAATTGACCATCGCTTCTAACAATTTTTTAAAAGCACATAGTGGTGGGTAAAACGGAGCTTTTCAAAACTCCGAATCAGTTAAACGATTGGGTCGCAAAATGATTCACTGTTTTGAAGCGCTCCAATCGTATCGCATATCGCGAATCGTTTGTTTCAGATCGAGACTTCAAATCGCGTATCGCGAATCATTTGATTTAGATCGGAACAGGTTTGTGAATCATTTCGCGAATTGAATGATTCAAATCAAATGATTCGCGATACGGGATTTGAAGTCCTGATCTAAATCAAATGATTCGGATCCGCGCTCCGAGTCCTGGATCTGAAATGATGGTTCGCGAATCATTATTCAGATTGGGACTTCAAAGCACGAATGGCGAATCATTTGATTTAGATCAGATTTTCGTAGTGTAAATCGCGAATCATTTGATTCATATAAGGATTTCAGAGCGTTTTCACAAATCTTTTTTTTTTTAAAGATTTTTTTTTTCTTAAACAGTAGAAAACAGCAACATCAAATCATTAAGGCAGTACAGTTATAAAAACAAAACAAAGAAAAAAGAAAGAAAGTATATACAAATACAAATCCTTTAAGAAAATTAACTGTGGTTTTAGTATAGTAAGTGTAGTATACTTTGTAATACTTTAGTAGTAATACTTTGCATGTGCTTCACTTTATTTTTGCCATTTTGTATTAGTATATTTTTTATGTCCTGGATATATATATATATATATATATATATATATATATATATATATATTACTTTGAGTTGCACATTGAATCTGAATTCTGAATCTGACATAATGTGATGAAAGAGGCTGTTATTGAAGGGTGGAGCAGTTTAAACAATATGAAACCAAATGGCAAACCTTGAGTAAATGCTGTTAGTCATTTCACATTCAAATAGATGATCATGACCATAGATGCAATTGCACAAAATGTCTATAATGTCTATAATATATCTATATATCAATATTGATCCATGATTCATGATAGTTTTTTCTCTCTTTTATATCAGAAGCAAGACTTGCTTATTTATTCAGATGGAGTTCTGCGAGGGAGGAACGCTGACTAATTGGATAAAGGCGAGAAATTGTATGGAAAAACAGAGAACCATAGAGGAAATCCATAAAATATTTTATGAAATTATCACTGGAGTGGAATACATCCATGCAAACAAGCTCATCCACAGAGACTTGAAGGTATTTCATTGTTGTTGCTGAGAGGCAACTAAACTTGTGTTTAAACAAATAAGCATTTTTCCATGTGTACTTTCCATTTAGCCTGATAACATACTGTTCGGCGCTGATGGCAAAGTGAAGATCGGAGACTTTGGGCTGGTTGCGGCTCAGGCTGATCAAAATGGTGACCCTACAGAGAGATCAAACAGAGGAACAGCAACTTATATGAGTCCTGAACAGGTGACGCATTTTTATTTTCTCGTAAGAGAAATATTTACACCATAAGACTTGTTAATAAGTGAATGCATTTAAAAAACATCATTGTTTTCCTTAGAGAAATAAGAAGAATTATGATGAAAAAACAGACATTTTTCCTCTTGGACTCGTGTGGTTTGAGATGATCTGGAAAATATCTACTTTTAGCGAAAGAATGAAGGTCAGTAGTATTTCATCACAGTTATCATTAGTGATAGTATGCACAGTTATTACCCATATCTGCAACAAACAAACATATTTTAAAGAAATAGTTCACTTGAAACCAATGGATCCTCTGCAGTGAATGGGTGCCGTCAGAATGAGAGTCCAAACAGCTGCTAAAAACATCACAATAATCCACTGGTAATCCACACCACTCCAGTCCATCAGTTAACGTCTTGAGAAGACAAAAGCTGCAGGTTTGTAAGAAACGAATCCATTATTAAGACGTTTCTTAAAACCATCACTTCAGGTCAAAATATGAGACTATGATCCATAATAACGCTTCCTCCAGTGAAAAAATGGTCTGGTCTGAATCAGGAGAAACATCTGCACAGATCAAGCACCGTTTACAAGCCAAAACTGTCCAAAACAGCTCTAAACATATTTATGTGGCTGGATTTTGATGTGAGAGATAACAGGAGATGGACTTTTTCACTGGAGGAAGTGTAATTATGGACATAGACTCTATTTTAGCTAGAAGCAACGGTTTGAAGTTAAAAATGTCTTAATGATGGATTTGTTTTAGCTTTTGTCTTCTCAAGATGTTAATTGATGGACTGGATTACTTGTGGATTATTGTGATGATTTTATCAGCTGTTTGAACTCTCATTCTGATGGCACCCATTCACTGCAGAGGATCCATTGGTGAGCAAGTGATGCAATGTTAAATTTTTCCTAAAAACTAAAAACAGGAACAATTCCTTTCATTTTTAAGTGAGGTTTATTTTTTCTGACGTTGCACAGCTATGGACAGATTTAAGAGATCGGAGGTTTCCAGAAGGGTTCAGTGACAGTTATCAAACTGAGGTAAGGAACTTGATTTTACCTTTAGATAAATATTGATTGAACCGAGTTTAGCTTATATCTTTATTATGCTTCTTTTTCAGAGTAAATTCATCATGAAGATGCTGTCGTATTCACCAGAGCACAGGCCACATGCAAAAGACATCAAAGATAAACTGGAGAAGTTTTTCTCTCTACATCAGAATCTGTTAAGCCAGAAAACAGTCTGAGATTTTTGTGTATAGAAACTGTCTCAGCAGTTTGGTTGCATCCTTTAAAAAAAAAAAGAATTAACACAGAGTATGTATGACAGGCAACAACTTTTTCATTTTGATGATTTATTCTTGATCTAATGAACTATTTCATGTTCTTTTATTAAGGTGATAATATCAACTCATAAAATGTTGAACATCTGGAGAGTGATTTTTATAAAAAAAAAAGACTTCTTCCAGTATATTTTAAAAATTTCAAAAGTTCAGTCTCATTTTTTCATCATGAAAATGTTTCATAATAATGTTGTGAGGTTACTTGTAGAAATCTGAACATGAATGTAGTTTCACAACATTTCTGTAATGTTGACGGCATACATTTAAGATGCATTTACATCTTAGATGTAATTGCAACTAAAATATAATGTTTCATAAAGTAGCAGTTGTTTGGCTACAGTGTAACCAAACTACCGCCGAAATGCAATATTATGTAATGTGAAAACATTATGTGCTGGCAGGGAAGATTGCTGCCCAAGTTGACTCTCAGCCATCAGGCATTTTTCTTGACAAATATACTGTTTATGCTGGGTGGAATAAAAGGAATGAAAGAAAATGTGTCATTAATATCAACATCATGTGCTCTGACATTGGATAAAATATTCAACCTAAAAGTTGAATAGAGTAGAATCCTGAATTAAGTAAATATTTGCTTCTGTAATATTTTTTTGTGTGTGTGTTTGTGTGTGCGTCTGTGTGGACGTGGACGTGACGTGACGTGTGGCCAAGTATGGGGGGTTGGCGGGGGGGGGGGGGGGTTACCTACCTTGATACTAGTTTGACGTCAAATATTAGTTAAGACTTCATTACAATCAGTTTTGGGAAGGTTACTTTGGAAATATAATAGGTTACATATTACAAGTGACTCTATTTAAAATGTAGTAAGTTGTGTAACTTTTCAATTACTTTATAAAAGTAATGTAACTTATTACATCTGATTACTTTTTGATTACTTTTCTAAATTTCTAATATTATACTGTTAATCATTTTGAAGCATTTAAACCAGGCAGAGTTAACCTTACAGTAGCACTTAACACTTTTACTGTCAGACCTAAAAAATCCTTTATCACTTGAATTAAGATTATAACAAGTAAGGGATAATATACATCTATATTTTGCGATAACAATTGGCTGGATGTACATTATCCCACTTATTACACAGCTGCTTGCCACAAAAGTAAATAATTAGACACAGAACACTGATCTGAGTTGAAATATTTGAACACAAAGCTTCCATGAAGAAATCAGTTGCTAGCATGTGGCAAGTTGACAGAATTAAGAAATTGTACACATAATATTGAACTGAGTTTTAATATTTTATTAGCTAACCAAACGCAAAGCTTCCACCAAGAAAAACTCAAGCGTATTGCGCCGACTTAAGTTGCCCAGATGAGTCTGAGTTATTAGCTTTTACCAGTTGTTATATAAGGAATAATAGGAATAACATACCTTGGAATGTCATGACTGACCAATCAGAATCAAGCATTCCACAGAGCCGTGTAATACAGCCACCACAAATTCAGACTTAACACCTTTTATTTACTTTAATTTACTTATCATTCTGAGGTTAAATACAGATTTGAAATCATAACAAGAAATAGTTTAAGAGCTATGATACTGGTTTTGAAATCAAAAGTTTGCATAAATATGACAGGAAACACTGGCATCTAACAATGCCTTGGAAAACAACAACAACAACAACAACAAAAACAATTAATCTTAAAAAATAAAGTATATGCATACACCCAAATGAGAAATAAAACAGTTAAGAATAAGCATTTTTGTTTTCTAAAAAAAAAAAACGCCCTTTACAAAAGAAACATCACATAATGTAAATAAGTTGTCACTGAATAATAATATGTGAATAACTCAATTTTTACAAAAATGTCAGATAGAACCTTATAATTCTAAGGCGACGATGTGTTGTATTCTGTGTCCTAAACTCCAGAAACATGGTGTCTCAGTTTAGAGCAGTCAATGCAATTTTGGAAAGAAGTCAATTAAATCTGTATGTGGGTGTGTGCGAAAAAAAATTCAGATGTAACCCCCTTCGTAATCATTAACATTTTCAAAAGTAACTGTAATTTAATTACACATTTTTTCTCAGTAACTGTAACTAATTACAGTTACATTTTGTAATTAAACTACGTAACCTCACATAAAACGACGGCAAATAAAAAGACTAGACCCATAAGAAGATGTTAACGATCATGAAATAATATACTTCCCTGTAGCAAGAGTGGTAGAGAACGCGTTGAACTCAGAGCGCTCTCGCGGCCGTCTGAGCTGCCAATTGAAGCGACAATAAGCTGCCAGTTGAAATCACGGCCATTTAAGTACTTTATTCATGATAACACTCCATAAAATGTAGATAAATTAAAAGACTAGACCCATAAGAAGTTAACGATCATGAAATAATATATTTCCTTGTAGCAAGAGTGGTAGAAAACGCGTTAACCTCGGAGCGCTTTCGCGGCTGTCTGACTGAACTGCCAGTGGAAGCGACAATAAGCTGCCAGTTGAAATCACGGCCATTTAAACACTTTATTTATAATAAAACTCCATAAAACATCAGCAAATTAAAAGACTAGACCCATAAGAAGATATTAATGATCATGAAATAATATACTTCCTTGTAGAAAGAGTGGTAGAAAACGCGTTGAACTCGGAGCGCTCTCCCGACTGTCTGACTGAGCTGCCAGTGGAAGCGACATTAACCAACCAATCGGAATCACCGCCTTTTAAACACTTTAATCGCGCTAAAAGTAAAGAACTGAACGGGTTCACAATAAGAAATTAAGCACAAAACACAAAATCTTCCGAAAATCTGTTGTTGCTGAAACATGTTGAGGCATACTGCCAGCTGGCCGCTGGCCACTGACAGGTCACGTGACCTGCCAGAATCAGACTGGCAGCTGCCACCAGCCACTGACAGGTCACGTGACCTGTCAGTGGCGGCTCCTGCCAGCCAGCTGAAGATTGAACCCCCTCTCACACTTTTTCCATGTTAAAACCATGATTAAGTCTCGGTTAGTCTAACTTAATGAGTTTAGTACACGTAGCAATTTTAATAACAAGCAGAAATATAAATAAAAGTTGATCGTAAATAAAAATAGAATAGAGAGTATTAGAGGGTCAAGTTATGTTTTTTATAAAAAGAAAACAAGTAGAAGAGAAATGGAATAGTGTTAGAGGGTTTTTTTAATAAATAAAACAAGCAGACAGATTAGAAATAGAGAGTTAGTGTTAGAGGGTCAAGTTTTTTTAAATAAAGAAAAAAGAAAACAAATATATACTAGAAATAAAATAGAGAGTTCTAGTGTTTGAGGCTCAAGTGTAGATGGAAGAGATGAGTCTTAGCCTTTTCTTGAAGATGGCTAAAGAGCTGCTCGGATTGAGTTGGGCAGATCATTCATCAGCAGGGAAAAATTAAGGTAAAAATCTGTGAAAGTAATTTTGTGCCTTTTTGGGATGCCAATATAATGCATCGTTCACTTGCTTCTGAAAGGCACATACTTTTGAAGTAGTGAATTTAGATAAAGGGGTGCAGAGCCAGTCTTGTTTTTTTTTTTTTCTTTAAATAAGGTTGCTTGTTTTTGTTTTTCAGCGAATCAAGTGATGGCCAAGACTGCACACTGGCCTTACATTCATTGTAAGTAGCCTATACTGGACCTGTGAATTGTGTGTCATCCAAAATAACTTTGTAACTGGGGTAGGGTAATATTCAGTTCAATTTGTAATGTCCATGACTTGTGTTGTGGGATCACCATATTATGTTGAGGCCGTCAAAACTGATGAATGACGCAACACCAGCAGGGGTCACTCATACTTGCACAAATAATAAACAGTAAATTTTAGCTAAAATACATAATACATGGAAGAGTTTTGACTCTCTATTATTGATTATGTTGCTAAGTGTGTTACACAGCGTGGTCATAGCCGTGAATAAAACACAGCTGTCGACCAGTCAGAATCAAGGACAGAAACTGTTTTATAATGTGAATTAAGAATTACAAAGGCATTAATATGAAAGGTATTTTCTGCCAATTTTAAATAAATCAGTTCAATTATAAAAATGAAAGTGAAAAACAGATTAACAATTTTATTATAGAAAACTGTACACAAAATTGCCAAAATTAAAAATTAAATTAATTGATTTATTTTTCATTTTAATTTTCACTGACAGTGCATTGTCCATCTCAAATTGAAAAATAAAATGCAGTTGGTGATTTGATATTTAATTTTTCACTGCAATCTCGAGGCAAGATATACAAATACAAGCGTCGGGGAAATGAAATGTCAATGCATTGTCACAGTGAAAATTTAAATGAAAAGTAAATCATTTCATTTTCAATTTTGGCACATTTTTTTGCATACAGTATTCTATAATGAAATTGTTAATCTGGTTTTCTTTTTTATTGGTATAATTGAATTGATTTATTTAAAATTGGCAGAAAATGGCTGTATTAAATTATATATATATATATATATATATATATATATATATATAATATTTATTTTATATATTCATCTAAATCTCTTTATCCAATTTACCATCTCCGTTCATCTATTTTAATATGCAAAATAACCTATGTTTTGTAACTACTGTAAATGTCTAATAAAGCTTTCATTCTGACTATTTCTATAGGCACACCTTATAGGAATTTAACATATCAGGCTATACTATTTAATTTTGGCTTGCCATTGTAAATAGTATAAATAAGTATAAATAAACATGTTATATATGTTTCCTTGAGGAATTGTTCAGTGTTTGTGAATAAGTCGTTTCATTCATGTCCATATTTTATTTGTAAAGGAAAACAGAAGCTCATTAATTTTCATACAGGCACATGTCTACAGAAGTAAACATAAACATAAAGTCAAAGCTTTACTGTCTGCTTACTGTTTTCAATACAGTCTTTCTAAAATTTTGATTGTTTTAATTGTTCATAAGAGAAAATACTCTACTTGTCAACTTAAAAATTATACAGTTATTAAGAAGTGAAACACTTCTGAATCATTTGACATCAAGTATTAATGCACAGCCATGTACTCACTTCTGTTCTTTACTGTATGTATCATCTATAGGTTATCTAAATTATTTAAAATGATGGAAAAGATTGATAAAGAAGGCTTTGGTTCCGTTTATAAAGTAGAACATTTATTTGATGGCAAGATCTACGCTTTGAAGCAAGTCAACTTAGATGGGTAAGTTTATAAAAGTCACATCTAATTTTAGATAGAACAGTCAACATGTGGCACTGTCAAATGTTTACAATGATTTATTTATTTTCTGTTGTTAACAGGGAAGCTAATTCTGAGGTGCAGCAACTGGCCCGACTAAATCACCCAAACATAGTACATTACATTACATGTTGGCCTTCTGACAACTGGGCCTTAGACCAAGAAACAAAGTAAGCCAAATGTCGAGGCAAGCAAATATTGATAGAAAACTCTAGTACCTGTCAATAATGACATTAATTTGTTTTATGTTCAGCACGCCAGGTTCTTCATCAGATGGTGTGACCTTTAATAGGGATGATGAAGATGATGATAATGACACAGGAATAACAGCGGATTCGGCAGGGTATGTCCAGCATTCTTCTTATGAGACACATTTATTCTGCTCCTTTATATCTGATATAAAAAAAAAAACGATGATAGTTTGAGGGAAACTCTTACAACAGCATGAGCTCAGGTAGAGCAAGGCATTTGTGCAAGTGGTATTAGTTACTAATGTGGTTTACCTGCACAAGTCTTACTAGCAAATAAAGAATGTACATAGTCCTAAAATGCTTAAACTGCAAGTCACTTTGGATCAAAGTGTCTGCTTTTAATATACACGAATGAAATGTAATTACGAGTGTATGTGACTTACTTTTCTTTGATCACCATCTGCATAAAAACACAGTATTGACAGTTTGGACCTCTAAGAGAGTTTACATGTTTGCAACTGAATAATTATTTAAACAGCTCATTTCATAAGTAATACATTTTCCCTGACAATCTAAACTAGTCCAGAAAAGACCATCTATTTAAATTAACTGCTACTCTGCATTTCCATCTAATGAATAACAATGGTAACTAAATTTATTTTTTCATAGATCACTGATCATTTCATTCTGATCTGATCGGTTTGTCTGACACATTTCAGCATCGTTTGTTTTATGAATTTGAAAGACTGTCACTGAATTAGGGATGGGCGTATCGATGACGTATCTGAAGTATCGATATATCGATACTGATACGAGTATCGAAAGTATCGATGCTCAAGTAAAAATCATTACTAAGGTGTGTTTTACCTTACCAGTGATTTTGTTTATTTAACAAAAATGCATACAATATGCATTGAATTAGATGTATAACCTATGTTAGCGAATAATTTTGCAGGATAGAACTATTTTCCTGCTTATCTGAATGCACCCAAATGTTGCGAGACAGAACCAATCAATCACAGAGAGCGTTCTCTCACTTTAGACAGTGCATTCAAACAGGGCTGCATTTCCCAAAAGTATTATAAGAAAGCATTGATGCTTTTAGGAATGGCAGCCCAGAACAATGCTTATCAGAGGACAGAAAAAAAACCTTATGTTTGAGTCATTTCACAATAAACAAATTAAATTTTAACCTACATAATTTGTGCAATTACATTTATTTAAATTAACGTTTGAAGTTCACTGACCATGTTCTATTTTGTAGTAACGTTAATATAAATCATACACTGTCAGAATAAAAAGGTTGCATTTTATGTGTATAGCAGCCTGTCACTGGCAGCCCCTTGTGAAACTAAGTATTTTCAAATATATGTTTTGTAGTTACCACTACAGTAAACATATTTATCCATGTGTAAAAAAAAAAAAAAAAAAAAAGATAATAATAATAAATATAATTTAAGTTGCAATTAAGGCATATTAAATGTTAAAATGCATTTCAAATATAGATAAATATTTATGGAGATAAATATTAAAAAGTATGTTATGGTCACTTTAAGGTATTGCAGGAAGTATTTGTTTATTCAAATGGAGTTCTGCGCGGGAGGAACACTAACTGATTGGATAAAGGCGAGTAATGATCTAGAAAAACAGAGACCCACGATGGAAATAAATAAAATATTTTATGAAATTATCACTGGAGTGGAATTCATCCATGCAAACAAGCTCATCCACAGAGACTTGAAGGTATTTAATTTTAGTTACTATATAGTTTTCCTAAAACTTTCCTGATATTAACCCTTGTGTATTTCCCTTTTAGCCTGATAACATACTGTTTGGCGCTGATGGCAAAGTGAAGATCGGAGACTTTGGGCTGGTGGCAGCTCAGACTGATCAAAATGGTGACCCTATTCTGAGATCAAACCAAGGAACAGCAACTTATCGGAGTCCTGAACAGGTAACATGATTTTTATTTATTTATTTTTTTTTTAAGTTTTTTTTTTTTTTACAAAGATTAAAGCAGCAGAACCAGATTGTTAATATGGATATTCTTTTTGTTTTATACTTATTTAGCTGTAAGTATAAGTGGCTAGTTTGAGCACCAGGGGGCCCATAGACAAGCTAATTTTAAAATATTACTATTATTATTATTATTATCATTATCATCATCATCATTTAAATAATCTAAAAGATCTTTAAGATTTAGGCAGCTGTTATGGCTCTATTAGACAAATAGCCTGAAAAGGAAGAGAGAATGTAACTGCATGGAGAGTTTTAGCTACTGTAGATATGCACCTACAACATTTTCATAATAAGACTTGTAAAATACCTTTTGTATATTGTTTAGCAAAATAAATTTAAATAAATAAATTGGATGAAGTTAAATATAATTTTTTACTTTAGGAAACGGAGACATATTATGATGAAAAAACAGACATTTTTCCCCTTGGACTCATATGGTTTGAGATGCTCTGGAAAATATTTACTGGTAGTGAGAGAGTGAAGGTCAGTAGTATTTTATGACCGTCATCAGCAGTGATATTGATGATATCTCCAAAAAAAGCGCAATTTATTTTTTAATTGATTTTTTTTTTTTTTTTCTTTTTATTCTTCCATTGCAGCTGTGGCCGGATCTGAGAGGTCAAAGCTTTCCAGTAGGGTTCAGTGACAGATATCCATCTGAAGTAAGAAACTTAATTTTTACCTTCAAATTAATATTGACTGGACTGAGTTTAGCTTATAACATTAATATGTTTCTTCTACAGGAACAAATCATTAAAAAGATGCTGTCCTTCACACCAGAGCACAGGCCACATGCAAAAGACATAAAAGAAAAACTTGACAGGTTTTTCTCTGTGGAACAGGATCTGAAATCTTTGTTTTAGACTAGGAATGTTAATTTAACCCCTTAAGCTCTGGGGTGTTTTTTGGTATTTTCGCCTAAATTTTACATACTCAAATTCAAATGTTTACCCTACACACATACAATGGAAAAAATTAAGAAAAATATCTAATACCAAAAACCCATTAACAGCTAGCTAATGGCTATTTAATAAACCCTCTGGTTTTACTCAGTCAATTTCTTGGCTCTGATAATTCTGGCATGAAAGCATGATCTAACAATGTGGTTACAACCAGGGGTTAAATTGAGATGGGGAAGGGGCACTATGGCTTTTATATATTTTATATGTATATATACATATATATATATATATATATATATATATATATATATAATATGTATGTATGTATATACATATATATAACTACAACAGATATGTTAGGTTATAAACAACCATAATACAGTACTGTGCAATGTGAAAAGATTTTGTTTTGCTTGGAACACTGCTGCTCAAATTGTCTTATCAGCCATATTCTGACAGCAGTGCAACATAGTGTTTGTTTGGTGAAAACAAAAGGAGGAAGTACAAAAAAAAAAAAGAAAAAAGAAAAGCATATGGTTAAATTATATTTTTATTCAAAATTATTTAACTGTTTTAAAAGATATTGTTATTTTGCCTTCCAAAATAAAACACAGACAGTTCATGTATACATTTATAATTAATTAAATGCAAATTAAATAAAGTGTCTCATGAATAATAATTAGTTCCTTTAGATTTCAGAATAATGATCTCTACTATAGAACTCTCAAACTGTTACTGACATCCAGAGTGACAAAGAAATCGTATTATTATTACTTACAGTAACTATTTCCACCAGGTGGCGGTGTTAATACGTTGATTTCGCTGTGTTGGTTTTGTAGATTTGTTGACTCATATGGGGCCTTACTGTTGGTTTTGACAATGCTAAATATGCTTGTTACGATCTTGCAGGTGCATTACCAGTGTTGAGAAGATTACTTAGGAAATGTAATAGGTTACAGATTAAAAGTTACCCTATTTAAAATGTAGTAGGTAGTGTAACTATTTCAGTTACTTTAGTAATGTAACTGATTACATTTGAAGGATCTGACGATCCTCAAATGCAAACTGTGTGTGTTTTGCCTCAGAGCAACCATACATTTGTGTTGTGTTTTGCTTTCTTTTTATATATTTTTTATTTATTATTTTTTAATTTATTCATTTAGAATAATTAATCATTTAGGTAATAAGGGTAATTGATTAATTGATTAGTAATTCATATTATATTATAGTTGTTTTTTATATATTTTTTCCATTGTTGTTTAGTCTTATGACTGTGTAGCTGCAAGGGCTGTTTGTCTTTGTGAATAAGAGATACAAGGGAATGTTTATAGAAACTCAAGGTTTATGGGATGTTGATGTGAACCAGTTTGGTATAAAAATACTTGTTGAATTTATGTTCTCCAGACGAAGTCTGAGCATTGAGACATGCGCAACTAAGACTATTCAATAAACTCTGCTCCTTTTTATCATCATTACTTCGTCTCCTGCTTCTGCTTTTTTCTGGCTTCCATCGGTCAACTAACTGACAGAAACCTGCTGTTAGTGGGGTTGGGGTAACTACAGCTTGCTGACTAGTTGTTCTGTTGTCGGAAAGACTGATATTTTCTGACGGGATCTGGTGTCCGGGGCTGGATCCTAATTGTCTGGCGTGGGGACCTGATCTAACACATTTGATTACTTTTTTGAAACATTTAAAGCAGGCAGGGTTAACCTTACACACTCAACAGACTTTGTTGCTCAAAAGACTGTCAGAATTTCAAAATGTTCATTCGTTTGAAGTAGGATTGTAATAATTTAATTTTAAAGCACAGCCACCACAAAATCAGACTTGAGCTCTTCTTTTTACTTTGAGATTGTTCTGAGGTTAAACACAGATTTACAAACATAAGATATAGTTTAATAGTTATGATATTGTTTATATTATGAAAAGCGACTAATATAGATCAAATTATGTGTTTCTGTTTTGAGAACTCAGTGATAGCTGAGTGTTACAAATATGAAATATCACTTGTAACAACACTTGTCAGTTCAAATTAGTTGCCTGGTACTATTGTATAATATTTAATTACTGAAGACTTGAGGTTCAGTTTATATACAGTATGAAATTTTCTTCTACCAGAGAAACACATGCCAATTGTGATTGCACACGTCACTATGAGTCCAAGTACTGTGTTGTACGTCTGCAGTGAATGGAGGCATTAGACACAAGCGGACGCAAAACAACACTCTTTTATAATGGATGAGCAGTTACAGTGTGTGTCTAAAGAAAAGAGATATGAATGAGTATATTATAGGCAAGAACAACATTACTGCCATTGTTTACTGTACAATAGAGCACATGCTTCTTAAAGGAGTAGTTCACCTATAAATGAAAATGAGTTTACCCTCAGGGCAACATCCAAGAGGAGTTTGTTTCTTCATCAGAACTTGGAGAAATGTAGCATTGCATAACTTGCTTACCAATGGATCCTTTGCAGTGAATGGGTGCCGTCAGAATCCAAACAGAGTCCAAACAGCTGATAAAAACATCACAATAATAATTAATTATGGATTTGTTTCTTACAAAGACGCAGCTTTTCACTTCACAAGATGTTAACTGATGGACTGGAGTGGTGTGAATTACTTGTGGATTATTGTGATGTTTTTATCAGCTGTTTGAACTCTCATTCTGACGGCACCCATTCACTGCAGAGGATCCACTGTTGAGCAAGTGATGCAACGCTAAACAGTCTGTGTCAATCTGCAATAGGTTTCATTCAATCTCTAGACAACTGATCGCATTGTCTGTAATATAGAGCATTTTACTTTTATTAATGTAGAAAACAAAGTCAGACAAAGTCTTACAAAGTGCAAAAGCTACAAACTGTACAATCAAACACTAAAAATGCATTTATAAAAACAATGGACAACAAACCAAACTGCTTCATTCACTTCTTAACAATTTAAAATATATACATTTCTTGTTTTGTCTATAGTGATCGATATGTTAATGCATTATATTGCCGTTGTCTATAGAAAAACGTCTTCAAAAATAGAATTTTTCCATGGGAGAGTGTCAATAATGTTTTCACAGTTCAGGCCAAGTTAATATGAAATGAATTATTTCCTTCATCTGGTTTTGTTTAACAGGTTTGTGTCCTGAATCTGAACAGAACTGAAATGAAGATAATGATTTTGTTTATGGAGCAGCAATACAAAAATAGCAACAAAAACTAGTTTTCACATAGTGGAATGTTAGCATACTTATCTCGTATACTTAATATATTAATTCATATATATTCTTCTGTATATATTTGACAGTGCAAACTCAGAAAAATAGCTTGTACAGAATTATTCAGAGACATTTTGTACATCTGAAATGAGAACTACTGGCACCAAAAAGTTTTAAAAAATTTAACATGACAATGAACGGCCACATTTTCAGCAGCACTGATTCTGGAAATATTTTTTCCATTCATTTTCTCTATAGGGATTTCAGTTTGTATTTGTAGAAGAAATTATTTAATTTCTTTAATCAGGCAATGCACTACTCTTCCAATTAGCCATTGCAAATAATTGAATCAAAGGCAACTGTACAATATAAAACGAATGATTTTGATTATTGAAATTTAAGGGTAATATTTAAATCTAAATATTTAAAATATTTCAATACAAAAATACAAATATTTAAAATGAATACAAATATTCAAACCAAAAATATTTAAATATACAAGTATTACTATGTAGAATGTATGGAGGAGGACTCAATTAATTAATTTGCAATGCATCATAGGAGTGACCTGAATTTTCTAGAAAACTATAATTGATAGAAATTAATTTCTTTTTGAAGAAAATGATTTGTAGTTTTGCTTCCAGAGCCGTACTGCTGTATTATATTGAAATACCCTAATAAATACAGGTAAAGACATCGTTGGTATGTAATATTACCCATCATTGATGGGGTATGTGCAAAACAATACGACTCCTCATTGGGAATGTACTAGTAGGGATTCAGCTCCTCCGGTGCTAGATTAGACTCTTCACCTTCAACGTATGCAGTGAAACTGTTGTTTCGACAACCCCAATCATAGCTGTCTGGTGTAATACTGTGAACAAATGCAATTGTTGAAACCATTAAAGTCAAATTAATGGATTAAATGCATGCCATTAAGTCGAAAATCAATCAGATTTGAATGCTAAACTTGACTTTCATACCTGGCTTGTATGTTTTGTGGGATGATACTCCATGCGAGATCATCGTCGCTGTCGTAACGTCGCGGGTTGTCAAAGAAATAAGCTCTAGATGAGAACATGTGGCCAGGGATCACTGACACACTCTACAAGCCAAAGAGAGAGTCTTCAGCATTATATTGTTTAGATTATATATTATTGTATGTATGTACACTACTGTTCAAAAGTTTGGGGTCAGTAGATATTTTGTTTCTTAAGTTTTTGAAATTTGTCTCTTCTGCTCACCAGAGGTTTTTTTATTTAGGCAAAAATAGTGATATATTATTACAGTTTAAAATAATTGTTTTCTATGTGAATATCTGTTAAAATGTAATTTTTTTCTGTGATCACATGTGAATTTTCAGCATCATTACTCCAGTCTTCAGTGTCACATGGTCCTTCAGAAATCATTCTAATATGCTGATTTGCTGCTCAAGAAACATTTATGATTATTAGCAATGTTGAAAACAGTTGTGCTGCACAATATTTTTCTGGAAACTGTGATACATTTTATTTTTCAGGATTCACAGATGAATAGAAAGTTCAAAAGAACAGCATTTATTCGAAATGGAAATATTTTTTAACATTATAAATGTCTTTACTGTCACTTTTGATCAATATAAGTTATTACTTTTTCAGTGATCCCAAACTTTTGAATGGTAATTTAAATGTTGTATGTTAAGATTATATTAAATCTCGTACCCGATCCTGAGTCGGCTTACGGACTCTGAAAAAGAAGACCACCAGTGAAGTGGGCAGCAGCTCCCAGACAAACAGGATCACCCCAAAAACCACATATCCAGCATCGCCCAATGTCGACTTCAGATCTGCCTGTATAAAAAATAATTTCAGCAGTTGTAAAAGTCAGCCAAATGGCAAAATTCTTCAAGACACACTGACGCTTTATCATAAAAAACAAAAACACTAAAAGGTCAAATCCACCCCAGCTCAATTAAAAAAAAAATAGTTCATATTTCAAACATAAATAGAAGTGAAAGGCAAAATATTAAATGCAATGGATGTATATTTATAACGAATAATCCATGAATAATCCACTGTTCTGTAGAAGGTATCAAAAGGGGTCATTGTTAGTTTTACACAGAGGACTAATAGTAAAATCCGTTGGCTTTAGTAATCATTGTGGCATTATGTGCCAACGGTAACAGTTCAAAAATGGGAAAAAGCTCTTTACATCTTGTTTATCTGAAGTTTGCATGCCTGTAACTCAAGAAATATTAAAAATATCTTAATATCCTTTTAGATTCTGACTCTTAACAAACTTGCCTTTTAGTATATTCGTTTATAAGGCCATATATGGCTCAATTCCAGATATATGCAGCTCAGTGTGGCTGCCTGAATGAAGCCATTTTCAGTAGTTGAAAACTGAATGTGCTTTACTTTGCATACAGCTGATAACTTTTTTATTTTAAATAGGAATTTAAAAATTGCATCAAACATACTTGGTCTGATACGTTGTACCAATCGTAGTCGAATGAGTTGATGCTCTTGATTTTTGCCAGTGCCAGCACCACTAGGTTGTAACACGCACGGGACGAGTACAGCAGGATCACCGTCACTCCGATTATAGTCACCTGACACACGGATGTTCCCTGGACAGAAATGACATTTAGCTCAGACTCAATTCTGGTATGGAACACCATCCAATATTTTATACAATAGATAAAATATACTGTTTTTGAACAGAGATTCATTTCCATGAGTGTTTAAATTATTAAATAAAACATTAACTAATCTTGTTTTACTTTTACAATCATAAAAAAGAAAGTGAATTATATATATAACTGGATATAGGGCTTGTTTAGAACCGGTTTGATGTTGTATCACATATGCTATTATATTTTTGTTAATATTTTGAATTGGAATTAATTTTTAGATTTTCTGTTTTCACTTTAATTTTAGTTAACATTTTCTGTTTTTGTCATTTTTTAAAAAGTCTATGTAGTATTTGTTTTTATTTATTCATTTTAGTTTATTTAGTTTTAGTATTTCTTCTCAAATTAAATGAAAATGAGAAGTTGCTTTGGCAACAGTGTTATTTTAGTATCATATACTGTTATTGTTTGATTTTCACATTGGTGGGGACATAACAGCAGGCAACACCCCTCCATAGCACAGTATAACCCCCAGTGTTAAACTAACACTCCCAGTGTTTATATAATTCTCACTCAGAGTTTTAAAGAAGTAACACTGAAAGAGTGAAAAATTAAAGAGATAATTACTTGATTAACTGAGTGATGATTGAGCATTAATTAAGGACACTAATGTTAACAAACGGAATCACTGAAATAAAGAGAAACAAGAACAGAAAAATAACTCTTTTAACACTGAGTGAGAATTATATAAACACTTGGAGTGTTAGTTTAACACTGGGGGTTTTACTGTGGTAAAAAATGAAACCATGGTTCATTTTCATAGGGGATGTGTTCCCAGGTTAAATGAATGAATAAATAAATTAATTTACACCTTTGGATGATGCATAGGATGAATATAGAGATGCAGTTTTCACTGCTTTAGGATTAATAGAACTTTGGATAGTTTCCATATGCTTGTCTAGATCAACTTTGAATAAAGAATAGAGAGCCAGTACTTTTGTTGTGAAATTTAGCTAGCAGAAAAATCTAATTAATTATATTTTCCTATTCTCTTTTGAGTAGTCAAACAATCTAAAGAAAACATCTTTAAAAGAGAAAGAAAAGTCACTTTCAAAAAGTCTGACCACAATTTCTCTGTGGTTTATTGCCAAACAAGCGAATGACATCTTTCTCAGAAGAGTGACAAGAACAGCAACTCATTCCAATGTCTGACTTGTACATATAATTACGTCCAAGTTTTCTGTGAAATTTGGATTGACTCGTTAATCTGTTGTTTGGCCTCTTCATATTTAAACCATGGTATCCACAAATTAACCATGGTTTTGCTACACTAACTATAGTTAAACCATGGTATTTGTAATAAAACTATGGTTAAACAAAAAAACATGGCTGCTATTTTATTATAACAAAACTGGTTATTTGGAATTTGTATTTGTGTATAGGCCTATAGGCCTACTTTATTCCTTCTTTGTTTTATTTTTATAATGTACTGTCTTAATGGTTTGATGTATTGTACTGTTTAATAATGATAGCTTATAATAAAAATATATATCAGAAAAAGATTCGCGATACGCGCCCCGAAGTTTCGATTTGATTCAAAAGATTTGCGAACCGGCTCTGATCTAAATCAAATGATTCGCGATCCGAAGTTCTGACCTGAATCAAATGATTAGCGATTGGCGCTCCGAAATTCTTAAAGGAACACTCCACTTTTTTTGAAAATAGGTTCATTTTCCAACTCCCCTAGGATTATACAGATGTGTTTTACCGTTTTTGAATCCATTCAGCCGATCGCCGGGTCTGGCGGTAGCACTTTTAGCATAGCTTAGCATAAATCGTTGAATCCGATTAGACCATTAGCATCTCACTATAAAATGACTAAAGAGTTTCGATATTTTTCCCATTTAAAACTTGACTCTTCTGTAGTTGCATCGTGTACTAAGACTGGCAGAAAATGAAAAGTTGTTAGGCTGGAATGAGATTATAGTTCCTAGCCATATCGGCCTATAAAATCGCAACTTTTCATTTTCTGCCAGTCTTAGTACACGATGTAACTACCCAGCAGGCACTGGACGTCTATATAACGTCAGGTTGACGTTGGACCTGATGTCGGACAGACGTTGCATTTTGGTTGAGAATGAAAATTGTGTTGACGTCAGTATTTGACGTCAGTTTGACGCTGACTTAATGTTGGATTTTGGTTACACAACCTAAAAACAACAAAATATCAACGTCAGCTGACATTGGTATTGGACATTAATTTAACGTTGACATTAGACGTTGAATTTACATTGAATTTTGGTCAGCCGACGTCGCAACCAAAATTTAACCAAATATCAGCGTCTTATGACGTTGTGTGCCTGCTGGGTACAGAAGAGTCAAGTTTTAAATAGGAAAAATATGGAAACTCTTTAGTCATTTTATAGTGAGATGCTAATGGATTCAAATGATTTCATTTGGCTGAATGGATTCAAAAACACATCTGATTCAAAAACACATCTGTATAACTCTAGGGGAGTTGGAAAATGAGCCTATTTTTTAAAAAAGTGGAGTGTTCCTTTAACTGAATCATATGATTCGCGAACCCTGCTTCAAAGTTTCGATCTTAATCAAACAATTCGCAATACGCGCTCTGGTCTGAATCAAATGATTTACGATTCGCGATCCGCTTGGAGCGATTCGAAAAATTTAATCATTTTGCGACGCAATGGTTCAACTGATTCGGAGTTTCGGAGGTAAGCTACCTGCTTTTTAACATTATTACAAGCGATGTCGAAATTCGAATATGAATGGCTCTTTTGATCTGTTTTCGCTTGGGGATTTTTCCTGTTTTTGCTAGTGAACTAGTTTGAATCACAAGTTTGAATCAACCGGAGCGGTTCCAGGGTAAATGACTCGGTTTCTCTGTTCCCCTTTTCGCGTCTTCAGCCATGTTTAAACTACCCTGTCAGTAACGTTACTACTACTGGCTTAGCTTGGTAATTTTATGACAATGAAACTGAAATAAGCGAAAAAGTACGATGTGTAGGCCTACACATATCCGTATTTACGTTCCCAAGAATAACATCGAACACAAAATCTAGGAACATATTCAGGTGAGGTAACCGGTTTAATGCTAACTAGTGAAAACACTCCATTAATATGACGAGATACACGTTAGATGGAAACATTGTGCATTATGACGGAGTTTGTAGCTTAATTCACTATAATATTTCTGAAATAGTTTGTGCACTGCAGTTCAATGACAATTAAATGGGAAATCAGTTGACAGTATCCAGTCATCTCATACCATTTAAGTGAATGTTCAACTTATCAGTATATATTGTAATAAATATTTGAGAAATTATTGTATCTGATTGTATGTTTAGTTATAGTCAATGTAAAGCAGATGTGTGTATGTGATTAGAATTTTAGTGCTGTCAAACGATTAATCGCGATTAATCGCATACAAAATAAAAGTCTGAGTTTGCCTAATATATGTGTGTGTACTGTGTGTAATTGTATATAAATACAAACACATTCATGTATATATTTAAGAGATACTTACAAGTATATGTATTTATTATAATTTTTATCTAATTTATATTATATATAAATAAAAATATTTTGTACATAAATAACGTATTTTTCTTAAATATATACATTAATTTGTGTGTATTTATATATACATAATAATTACACACAGCACACACACATATATTAGGCAAACTCAAACTTTTATTTTGTATGCGATTAACCGCGATTAATCATTTGACAGCCCTAACTTTAATTTTAGTTTACTATGATGACCCTGCTTGGCAACTAGCTGAAATAAAGCAAGTTTAAGTTTTTTGAATATTTAATTTAATTTCAGTTCATGTTTATTTAATTTCAAGTAACAAAAATGATTTTTTTTTTAATGGTTAAGAGACAACAAGTTTTCTAAGACTGAAAGCTAAACCATTTCCAAGATAATTTATGGATAAATACACTGTAAATGCTTTTCCATGCCGCTTTTTTAAAGAGGCCATTTCCTTCTGGTTACCTCATTAAAATGCTTTGCGTGTTTAATGGATCGTTTGTTTAGTTCCAGGGTTCAAAAAACAATTAAAAACAAACAAAAAAAATAAATAAAACAAAACACACCTTTAATATTCTATATGTATTGTAGCTTTCATGTGTTTTCATTTGCCTAATGTGTATTTGTGTTTCATTACCTTGGACTCCAGGTAGATGTTGGCCAGAGACATCTTGGCGATCTTGTAGAGACACAGTGAGAGCGAGACGGCGCAGAAGACGAACAGAGTGTCGTTGATGGCCACACGCACCAGCACTACGGTCTCTGTGTCGGCTTTCGTCATCTTCACCAGCAGCGCGCAGGTCAGGTTCACCAGCAGGAAGATGATGCTGATGCACAGGAAGAGCAGGTACAGCGGCAGCCTGACGAGACATGACGCTGAGTGAAGCACTTATATACTAGAGAAAATGCTGCTAGTGCATTAATACAGGACAGGCATACCGGGTTATCTAACTAAAAACTAAAACTCAATCTAAAATTAAAGCCATAAGACATGTTCATTACTATGTGTACTATGTGTATGTATATGAAAAAAACTACTAAAAATGACTACTAAAAAACAAACAACAAAATTACAAACTTAAAGTGCCCCTATTATGGATTATAAAAGGTTAATATTTTGGTTTTGGGAGTCCCCAACAACAAATTGACATGCATGCAAGGTCAAAAAACACTTTTATTGTCTTATAATATGCATTTATTTTTACCTTATTTGCTTAACGACTCCCAAACGGTTCGTTAAAGCGAATCATTTGTCCAAACCACTCCTTTGCGTGACACTAATCTGCGGTGATTGGTCCGATGACCCAGTCTTTTGTGATTGGTTTAACGTTACTGAGTGCAGCGAATTTCAAACACGGAACTTTTTTTTGGTACATTACTCTCTGTGTAATAACAAACTTCAGTGAAAAAATAAGTCGAAAAATCGCAATTTCAACATTTTAAACAATACAATGTTTTTTTTTTTATTTTTCTGATAATCAAATACAGGCATATTTAAACACCTACATTATACTGTACAGAAGTAATACAAGACTAACACATTTCTGTGACATGTTAAACATAACTTTTATTTTGATAGGTTGCCGCTTAGATTTTGTGTGTATACACTATGATATGATGCTAATTTTCTCAAATGAACCGGTAAAATTTACATGAAGTGACTCTTACAGCAGTTCTGGAGATTAAGTTTATGCATTTATGTCGTCATATAATGAGACGTAGAGGCCGAAAATAACCGCGAGCGTCACGTGTGCTTCACTATTTGTGTAGTAAACAAAGCCGCGTCTCCGCCATTCATTCATACAGAGCCAAGCGGAACATGAAGGATTCATATTTAAACCGTCTTTTTGGGTTTGAGTATTCACAGACACTAGTCCATATCGTGATTCAAATCAAGTGAGAGACCTACTTTTGATTTATTAATCCAAAAATTGACGAATTCTGTGGCATCCCGTGCTATAGAGTAAATCCCGTCCGCGTTTTAGCGGAGGAGAAATTGTTGACGCGTGTCCACGTAACGTAACATTACAGAGAGAAATTACATTCTGTTGTGTAAATAAGATAAATAACATAAGCCTATTTTGTTTGTTGAATAAAAGAACAAGGTATAGACCTGTTCTATAGGAAAGTTAACCTTAAATGAAGTCTGTTGTGATCTGGCACTATATAGAAAATAAAGTTTACTTGACCTTCAAGGGGACGGGGGCTGCCATTGGGGGGGGGTGGGCAGCCCCCCTAATATAATGGCAGGGGAAACACTGTAATCTACATGTTTTAAAAATGAGTTAATCCGCGGGTCACGTGCATTCTGAACCGTGGGTCGGATCAATCGCGATCCGTTGCACGCCCATAGTATATGCGTCAACCCAACGCAGAAACGCATTGATAAAGCACTGCAGCTTGTACACCAACATACTGTTCTATTCTTTATCAGAACTTAAGGTAATAACAACGACAAACATTCACTATTCATCGACACATTTCTAGACAATAGCGAGTGAACAGATAAAGTTGCCAGCCGGTTAGCCAGAGACCTACAAGCTGTGCGGAGCGAACACAACACACACACAACTAAATACGTATTTTGCATGATACAGAGTAACGTTACATGAGAGCAACGCGTTTTAAAGGATTACTCCATGTCAGAATAAAAATGCCCTGATAATTTACTTACCCCCATGTCATCCAAGATGTTACATAACATAATGTTACATGAATCCCGCATTGTACTTAGGATACAGTGTCTTCTCGACATGGCATAAACCACATGGAAATTTTACTGTATTTGTGGGCGGGCAAGTTGTTCGCGGCGTAGAACGTGGGCCGACATTATGTAAATGTGTTACTTTGTGACGTATAGCCGTAACAGAAAACGATTCAAATTCATGACGACTCGTTCAGGCGATTGTGAACCGACTCTTTTTTTTTTGATAGACAATAATTTTATGTATCATGCACTGCAATTTTTTAGTTTATGTTCACATACAGCTACATGACACACTGCATGAAAGGTCATATTTGAAAAGGCATAATAGGAGCACTTTAAAATAAAATGAGATTAAATTGAAAAATGTAAAAATAAAAACTGATTTAAAATATTAATAAACTGTAATAATATCTGAGTGATACTTATTTAAAATTGTAAAAATAAATATTTTATATATAAATTATAATACGTATTTTTCTGCTTTATCTATCTATCTATCTATCTATCTATATAGTATAAAATCATAAAGCATATAAGAATATTATAAAAAATTAACAAAAACGTTAGTTATAGTTATAGTATTTATAGTTTTTATTAAAAAAAAAAAAAAAAACTTTTTGCCTAAAGTGACAGGTAAGGCCAAAGTATATATATATATATATATATATATATATATATATATATATATATATATATATATATATATAAAATTCTTTTTTTATATATATATTTTTTTTTAAAATTTCGATTATAACATGGCATTTTTTTCTGTACTTGATTTTAATAATCAAATAAAGTTAATAATACTAATAATAATAACAACAATAACAATAAATTATTTTTATACAGCTGCATTCAGGACCTCAAGGTCTTTTGATAATTGCATAATACGTAATAAATAAAACAAATACATAATCCAAGCAAAACAAACAACATAAATGAGTTTGAATCTCTGGATAGAGTTCACTGAGATTCTGAGATTTTATTCCAAAGTTTAGGAAAAATTATACAAAAATTTAATTATTAAAAAAATATTTTAATAATTATTTAATTTTAATTAAATTACAAATTGCAGTTAACAAAATATATTTTCAGTAGCAGAAGTAAATAAGTTTCAGGTGATAGTTTTGGATCCATATTCACCTGTACTTCTGAAGTTCTGGTGAATATTTAGACTTCGCCTTGAAAATGACCTGTACCAGAAAACAAGCCATAAGTTAGTGTAAATACCGCATGCACAAAGCAGTTGACTTATTAAACCAAGAATGGCACATTCAGAATCACAAAACTCATCAGTTGCCTAGTCAAAGCATTTGATCATAACATAAACAGCAAGTTGTAAAGCAAGGGCTTCTTAGGTTTACTGCTCATCTCCATCATAAACACTGACATGTCAGCAAGTTCAGAAGTATTACATAAGTTCTGATTCAGGCAAGTTAAGGCTAGACTAAAATGTGTCATATACTGTAAAAGTTACTTTATTGAGCTACTATGGTTACATTAGTATGAAAGAAACATTTTACTTTTTTGACTTGAATAAAACTACACTAAAAGAAATAGTTGCACTTGTTTGTTCCAAAAAAGCATATAAACTGTACACTGAACGACAGGAGTATATACAGTATGTGGACACCCACATGTGCTTGTTGTACATTCAAAATAACATGCAACGTTGTGTTAAATATAAATCATTTGTGTACTTTATGTATATGGTAGATATGGTCACTGTAAATAATTCACAGCTTTTTCTTGTAGTGTTTTTTTTAGTGTGAACGCTTCAGACCGCAGTGAATGATTTCACTTCTCTTTTTCTACTCACACTGTACTCCCACTCGTATGATTCATTTACATGCGCAGCTTTGATCATAATAAAACGGGAAGAGTAGTTGTATACTGCAACATCTCTACTTTGGGACATTATGTATTGTGAGAATGTACAGTACGCATAACAATGAACTGAACTGACATAAGCACAAATGTGGGTGTAAATCAATAATGACCCAAGCTGCTCTTCCTTGCCTTCACTGTTGTATTATTATGATCTATGCAGCAATAATTGTGGATGGAGAGTGTTTTTTTTCTATATTGTACAGTATGATTACATAATTCACACTGAGAGATCAAGATGCTTTGTGCTGTTGATGCTTTTTGCATGAAAGATGTTTGCTTTCATTAATGAGATAAATTCTTTCACTTTATCCATCAGATATCGATTGGATGGTGAAAAGTTTTTCTGTATTAATAGGTGGTCAGAATTTTTATTGTTAACTAAAACTAAAACGATAAAAAATTGTATTAATTAAAATAAACAAGCTGAAAAAAACAGCTAGTTGACAAGGCAACATTTCTTATTCCCTTGTTTAATTTAAGTGAAAGTAATAAAAAAAAAAACTAAAACTAAATAAACCAAAATTAATTTAATAGACATATTTTTTTAAAAAACTAATACATATAAAAAGCAGTTATTAAAAGTTATTCTAGTTAAAAATAAATTTTTAAATGTACTTAAAAATTAATAAAAGCTATAATGGCATACCAATAGAAATAAAAAAAATATACAAATTGAAAATGAACTAAAATTCAAATAAAAACACAAAATAAAGAAAATTTAAAAATAAAATAAAATATAATTTGAAATATTAACAAAAGCTATAATTGTATACCAATAATACAAAATAAAAAAGACTAAACCTTAAATATTTTCTTATTTTAGTAATTAATAATTTAAATGTAAATAATTATAGTTTAATAATAATTATAATTATTAAACTTCAATTAAAATGTAAATAAAAACAGAAAATCAAATTTAAAGAATATAATAATATTATATTACAGTTAAAACTAAATAAAAGTTACTCAAAAATGAAAATATAAAAATAAAATAAAATTTAAAATATTAACAAAAACTATAATTGTACACCAATAATACAAAAATAACACAATTGCTAAAACTTGAATATATTCTTATTTTATTAATTATAGATTAATAATGAATGTTTACATTATTATTACATTTCTATAATTAAAGTTTAATAATAATATTAATAATAATAATAATAATAATAAATAAATAAAGGTAAATTAAAAACACAAAATCTAATTTAAAATATTAGCAAAATATATTATAATAATTTATTATGTTAATTGTAAATATTAACAAAAACTACAATGGTTTACCAGTTATACTTAAATAAGAGAGTTACTCCAAAACTAGCTCAAATTAAAATATTAAAATAAAATCTAATTCAAAATAACAACCAAAACTATACTGGCATACCATTAATACTAAAATAACAGAATTACTTATACTTTAACTAAAATGAAAATGAAAACAGAAAATGTAAAAATAAAATCTAACCTGAAATATTAACAAAAACTGTAATAATTCAATGATCAATAATTCAATACAATGATCAGTAATACTAAAATAACACTGTAGGTGGCTGGATAAATATGAGGGATTGATGTCAACCAAAAAGGTCAGCTGTTTCAGTGTCAGAAAAAGTTGATGTATTTTGGTGAAAGATTAAAAGAATTAATAATGCATTATGAATAATGCTTAAGAAAGTTGTTTTAAGAAAGTCATACTGGCTTCACATCCATAGACACAATATCACATCTTGCTTACAATTTAATGTCCAAAATACTGTCTCTCATAAACATACATGTGACCTGTAGTCTTAAAACCAGATTTTACTGTCGCCACAATTGCAAGGTGCAAAGGACGCTTGTGACAAACTCACCTGTGCAAAATAAAGATTCATGAGGCTGAGAGTGAAGAACTGCAGGCAAACTGGAAAACAGTAGAGCAGCCAGAAAGCGAAGGGTCCGAGTGTGTTTGCCGTCACGCAGTTTCTGAAATAAAAGGAGAAGAGCAGTGCGCGCAGAGCCGCCCATAGCAGGCACAAAAACAGAAACACAGTCTGGTAGCTGAAACGCTTGTGTCGGTATCGCAGCACCAGCCAGAGCTGCACGTACACGAACGCGAAGAGCAGCGAGTAGAAGATGGTGTAGGCCACCGTCAGTCCCAGCTTGACGTAGGGAGGCACTGCCGGGCTGAAGGTTGGCGGAGGCGGGAGCGAGTCGCTCTCCATGGCTCTCCTTTCCTCCTGCCTGGAGAAGGAAGTCTAGAAGGGGCCTTTCCTCCTCCACCGGCTTCTGCGGCTCCTCCTTCACGTGTCAAAATCACTACAGCACTGATTCTGCTGGAGAAAACGAGCGTCCGAGGGCGACCGGGGGTTTAGGGAAAGGAAACGAGGGAGAAAGAGGAAAAGAAAGCCAGCAGCACTTCCTCCCGCGGCGCGAGTCTGTGCGCTGCGCTGCATGAGCCGCATTCAGCTGGCAGGAAGAGCATTGTGCAGCGGACAGTGAAAGTCGGAGGGAGGAGGAGGAGGAGGACGGACGGCCCCTTTGACGGCGTGTTGACGTGCTGTACTGTACCTTTAACCCTGCGCTCAGGCTTCCCAGCCCTGGCAAACTCCCACGGGATGCTGCTTTCTCTTCCCAGTATGGCTGTTTACAGGTTTGCTTGAAGATTTATCAGAGGAGAACGTTTATATTGTCTGCTTTACGCAATAAAACACAAACGTTATACTTAAAACTTACAGTGCGATCTTAATTCTTCATTTTTCCCATTTTCTGTATAAACAAGGGGCAACTGCAGTTTTTTTTTTTTCCCCTTAAGTTTATTCCCCTTATGTTTATTCATTTGTTTGTTTGTTTGCTTGCATTTTCCTTCAGTTGGACATAAATCTTAATTAAGTTATTGTATAAATATGGCATAAATCCTTTTACTAAAATATAGGATTTGTTTGCGTAAATAATTAATTAATTAATTTCTTTATTTGTTTTCATGTAAACCAGGGGCAATTGCAGTTTTGTTTTGTTTCCTTTAGTAGGACCAAAATCTGAATTTTTGGAATTAATGTTTTTAATATATTTATTTATTTTATATGTATATATATATATATATATATATATTATATATATATATATATATATATATATATATATGAAGAAACACCAGTTTTAAATAAATAAATAAATAATGCATTTGTTCATTCATTTATTCATTAATTCATTTGGATTTTCCTGTAGTGAGACCTCTCTTAATAATTGTTGTTGTTATTATTATTATTATTATTATTATTATTATTAAGTCATTGTATACATTTTGCATAAATCCTTTTACTAAAATATATAATTTGCTTTATTTATTTATTTATTTCAATGTAAATCAGGGCAAAAATTACAAGTTGCAGTTTTTTTTTCCTTCAGCAGGACCAAAATCAGAATTTTTGGAATTAATGTTTCTTATGCATTTATTTATTTAATTTTTTTATTTATTATTATTATTATTATTATTGTTGTTGTTGTTGTTGTTGTTATTTTTGCATTTTCAGTAGATTTAATAGCACAGATTATTTGCTTTACATAAAGAAACATTTTTTATATAAGCTTTGTATTATTATCTTTCTTTCTTTCTTTCTTTATTGTATTTTGCTTCGTTTGGACATTACTCTTAATTTTTGGAATTGGTATAAATAAATAAATGAGTCATTTATTAATTTCAATCCTTCAGCTGGACCTAAATCTTAATTATTGTATAAGTCATTTTATAAATATTGTATAAATCATAAAATATTGAGCGGTCTGTACAAACTTGAAGCATCATTAGAGCCTTTATATTATTAGCTTTGCATTATGAGACACTGGTTGTATCTTCATATAAACAACTTTATTTAAACAATAATTTGCATTTTCCTAAATCGTAATTATTGGAATTAATATAAATCCTTTTTACTAAATTATAGAGCAGTCTACAAAATTAAAGCTTCATTAAACTTCATTAATTGTGTCTCATTTACATACTGAGACAGTAATAGCTTCTTTATATATTTTCTTTTAGTACTAAAATCTTAAATATGTATAATATAATATAGCTTTAAATAAGCAAATTCATATTATATAATCCAGGGGCAATTGTAAAAAAAAAAATCAATTGTTTTGCAATTTTTTTATTGCAATATTTATTTTTATATATATATTATATATATATATATATATTTTTTTTTTTTTTTTTTTTTTGTAGTATAACCAAAATAAATAAATAAATTGAATTAGCATAAATCCTTTTTTTTTTTTTTTTTAACTAATATATAAAACAGTCTAGAAACTCTAATGAATTGTAAGATTGGCTGTTTACAGATTTTCTGGTAACTTTACTGAGCATTTTTGTTTGAGTAGTTTTCTCATGTGCTTTTGTCATTTTTATTATTATTATTTTTTAATTAGCTTTAATTTATTTTTTATTTCAGTTTTAGTAATTTCAGTACTTTAAACTTATTTTTTGTCAATTCAATTTCAATGTCAATTTGCCAAAGCAACATTTCTAATTTCTAACATTTCTACTTTTTTTAAAGTGTAAGTTATTTTTCTTTTTTTTTTCTTTTTTTTTTATAAAAATGACCTGCTTGTGACTGAAGAAATGTAGTATATTACAGTCACCCTTTTTGTGTAATTATATAAATCCTTCTTCTTCAGTCATGTTTAAAGGATGATTTAAGATGCTGAATAGTTCTTTAGTCAATCTGCCAAAATCAAGTTGCTAATTAATATTCAAATGACAAAACTAATTAATATTCAGACTCGTGTTGGCTCTTTTTGACTTCAGACTTGTTACCCAATCCAATTATTTCTATAACGTCCTTACAGCCTTATTAAGTTTCTAGTCTGAAGGGTTTAATACTTTTCAGCGTTTTTCGTCGTGTTTGACTGACCTCTGGTTTTACCACGCTCTTCTCTCCATGAGAACCTCTCTGTGTCTGGGACTGTATTTGTGAATTATTGCTGATGTAGCTTAGGTTCTCATTCACATGGCAGCAAGTCAGTGACAAATGCAGCTTGGCCCAGAGGTCAGAGGTCAAGTTGTCATCGTACTCTGAGACAGGGCAGCAAAGGACAGCTGTGAGACAAATCAATCAACAGTGCAATAATAATCACTCAAAGGTCATGTGATCTGTTTATTAGCGAATTACATGTACATAGTACTTATCAAAAATCTGTAAACATTATGATTTTTAACTGTAAAAGAAGTCTCTTCTACTCACCAAGGCTGAATTTATGTGCTCAAAAATACAGTAAAAATAGTGAAATATTTTTACAAATTAAAATAACTTTTCTATGTGAATATATTGTACAATGTAATTTATTGCTTTGCTCAAAGCTGAATTTTCAGCATCATTACTCCAGTCTTCAGTGTCACATGATCCTACAGAAATCATTCAAATATGCTGATTTGAGCTCAAGAAACATTTCTGATCATTATCAGTGTTGAAAACAATTGTGCTGCCAAATATTTGTGCAGAAATCACAATAAACTACCGTTCATGTCAAAATACGAAGTAGCAAAAACTGTTAACATTAATAATATTAATGATAATAATAATTGAGCAGCAAATCATTCTTAAAAATTCAAATTAATGTCATTCTTATTATCACAAAGCATGTTTCTAGAATTTTTTGGGGGGTGAAATATATCATATTTTAGACATGTTCGTGATTCTTATGACAAAAAAATATTTGATGTATTCTTGCATTAATATTTGAATTTAAGTCACGAATATGTTGCTTTGGAATACTTAAAGTTGATGTAGCAGGATTGAGAAAAATTCATAATTAAAAACAGGTTCCCTTTCAGCTCAGGCTACAACACACATGAAGCTGAATTAGAATAACAGGAAGAGGAATTAAAGATGTTCAACACAATCATTCAACAGAGTTGAATGTAACAACTATTATGTTAGAGCAGATGGTTTTTGTTCAAGGTTTCCATCTGGAAAACTCGCTTAACTTTTAAGATCCTGGGACATTATGTACATCTAATTATGTAAGTATAAAGTTAAATATATTTGAATTAAATACAAGTCTCAGTAAATACAAAGTGTAATTTCAGACACTGAACCTTATTTTCAGTAAATGTTCCAGGAAATAGTACAAATGAGTGTATGATAGTTCATAACTGTATTATAAAGTTCATTATTCATAGTGAAAAATACTGCTGAATTTCTTTGATTTCATTCAATTTGAATTTTCAAATCAAGGTAGCAAACACAATGCAATATAATTAAATTTAGAAACTAAATTGTAATTTAAAAGTCACTCCTACTTGAGTTCAGACTTGCAGAGAAGTGATTGAGCAGTAGATGGCGCTGTTGGTTAATATTACAGCACCAGCCTACAGGCACCTCTCTAGACTACAGCTACTTCATCTGTTTTTGCATCTGTAGTTTAATATTAACCCCAACCCCTAATTAACCAAAGTGACCATTCAGTCCATTTAGTTTACATTCATATGTATCCATTAACAGTGAACCGTAATCTTGGTTCTTCTCATGTCACTGTTCATTTGTACACAGTACAATTAACTCAGGTTATTATTGCCAGTTGCTGTGCAGTTTCAAAGGGAAATACATTGTGCCAAAAACAAGCTCATGCTCTGATGATGTAGTGAACACTTCTATCATGAGCATTAATTATGTTATGTGATAATTATCAGCAGTAGGCTAACTGACTCGCAGAGAATGGTAAGTGGGCTAGTAATTAATTAATTAGGCTATCTGTCTGGAAACTACATACCAGTCAAAAGATTTTTAATGTTTTTTTTTTTTTTTTTTTTTTTAAAGAAGTCTGTTTTGCTCTCCAAGCCTGCATTTATTTGATCCAACGTACACCAAAACAGTACAGTTTTGAAATATTTTTGCTATTTAAAATAACTTTGAATATGTTTTAAAATATAATTTATTTCTGTGATCAAAGCTAATTGTTTAGCATCATTACTCCAGTCACATGATCCTTCAGAAATCATTCTAATATTCTGATTCGCTGCTCAAAAACATTCATTATTATTATGTTGAAAACAGCTGAGAAGTTTCTTTCATGAATAGAAAGTTCATAAGAACAGCATTTATCTAAAATAGAAATCTTTTGTAACATTATAAATGTATTTTGATCAATTTAAAGCATCCTTGCTAAATAAAAGTAGTCATTTCTGTAATTTCTCTCCCAATTAAAAAAAAAAAAAATTATACTGACTTTTGAATTGGTATAGTGTATTATTTTTTATTTTAAATAAATGCTTATCTTTGAATCTTTCAATTCATCAAAGAGCCTTGAAAAAATGCTGTTTAAATATTGAAAATAATAATAATAATAAAAATGTTTCTTGAGCAGAAAATCAGCACATTAGAATGATTTCTGAAGTATCATGTGACACTGAAGACTGGAGTAATGATGTTGAAAATTCGGTTTTGATAACAGGAATAAATTGCATTTTATATTTTTGGTGACATCATGAAATGAAAATTGAGATTCTGTCATTTACTTCCTTCCCAAAACTGTATAATTTTCTTTCTAGCAGCACTAATGTGAATTTTTGAGAGAAAATGAAAAAAACAGAAAAAAAAAAAAAACTCCCGTTATAATTAATGAAGCAAAACTCTGACGTTTCAGCGATGACTCATCTGAACGCTTCTGATTGGCTGTGGCGTTCATAAGCTCAGCAGAATCGTGTGTGATTGGTTATAATGTGCAACGCTGTAAAAACGCGCAAAAAGAAATCCAGTGAAATATGAGTGGATCTAAATTTAATGTGCAGTCGCCATTTTTCATACATTAATCGCTATAACCGAAACTTTAAAATGCGACTAAATGTTCACTGGAGTAAAAAGTGCATAACAAAATCCGGGGTTCAATATTGTTTGTGTATTAAGAGTACGTTTTTTGAATGAGGTTTATTAGTATTACTGATGGATGGGAGGAGCTACTAGGCTGCTGGTTAAATCGGACACGCGCCTCCTCTAAACATCAGTCAGTCAGTCTGAGGCAGTTTCAGGTTCGGTTCGGGACTGAAAATGGGTCGGCAGGGGCAGAGATGGCCAGTGTGGATCTTGTTATTGGAATTGTCAGTGTGTGTCAGCGGGATAACACGACAAGAACTTTTTCCATTCGGGAGAAACGCAGGCGACCAGTCTCTTCGTGAAGGCAATGACGAGACTCAGGAGCTCACGCTGGAGAAACCCGTCACATTTTACGATGGACAGTTCAACAAGATTTACGTGAGTGATTCAACTATCAATGATAGACAAAACTGCGATGCATTCGCCTGCGTAATAATATGACGATCTTAGTAAAGTTACAACACACTTTGATATAAACAATGGTACAACTTTATTGCCATATTCATACACTATTGTATAGTGTAAACTCCAATGGCAATTTACCATGTACACGTTCAGAATAGTGATGCGATTTTTAAGTATGTATAAGTTTTTTTTTTTTTTTTTTTTTTAATATTGTAAGAAGTTTCATTAGGTCAATTCAGTAATGCCAAACGTCAGTGCTACATATAAATTTAAACATATTAGTAGTAGTATTTATGAAGTACAGTACCAGTCAAAAATGTGTAATGTTTTTTTAAATAATTCTCTTCTGCTCACCAAGCCTGCATTTATTTATTTATTTATTTTTGGGCAAAAAAAATATGGAAATTAATACTTTTATTTAGCAAGAATGCTTTAAATTGATCAAAAGTGATGATAAAGACATTTATAATGTTACAGAAAATTTCTATTTCAGATAAATGCTGTTCTTATGAACTTTCTATTCATCAAAGAAACCTGAAAAAATATTCTACACAGCTGTTTTTAACATAATAATAATAATAATAATAATAAAAATTTGAGCAGCAAATCAGAATATTAGAATGATTTCTGAAGGATCATGTGACTGGAGTAATGATGCTCAAAATTCAGCTTTGAAATCACAGGAATAAATTACATTTTAAAATGCATTCAAATGGAAAATATTTTTTTAAATAGTAAAAGTTTTCAAACTTTTACTGTTTTTGCTGCACTTTGGATCAAATAAATGCAGGCTTGGAAAGCAGAACAGAATTATTTAAAAAAAAAAACATTAAAAATCTTACTGATTTTACTGAAAAACTTTTGACTGGTAGTGTATATACAAAATTCCCAGCTAACGGGGAACATTCTCAAAACGTTCTAGCAGAGGTTATGAACAAATGTTCTTTTTTTCTTCTTTACTTGTTACTTCTTGTTTTAGAACATTCAAAATGAACATTCTTATAATGTTTCAAAATAATCAAATGTCATTTTGAAACATTAAAAGAATGTTATTTCCTAATGTGAACATAACCAAGAAAATCTATTTTCTTTACGTTTTAAATGAATGAAGTTTAAAATAACATTTTCATAACTTAATGGAAACATTAGCAAAACGTTCTTAGAACATATTTTTGTTTGATGGTTTTATAGCATTATACAGCATAAATACAAACATATGCATACATGTTTATGTCTTTAGGATGAAATTCTGAAACCGGATGAGCTAAAATAGGATTAACAGCTGAAATTCCCAACACCTGCTTAAAGCCAACATTTTAAAAACTAAATCAGTCTCTGTCAGCTGTTGTAGTTCAGGAAGTTTTCTAAAATAAACAGAAATAGAACATGCATAATGTAAATGCTTTGCGTGTTTATTTATTTGATTTTTTATTTTTTTTTGCCTGATTGACTTGACAGTGCATTAACTACAGCAGCACATTTGGCAGTCAAACAGATAACACAGACAAGACAGTTCTTTATACTGTACTCTCCTAAAATAGAAATGTTGTGCTAAATGAGTAACAGATCATTTAAAGATGTTTTGAAACAGTATTGTTATTTAACATTTGACTACTTCAGAGAGTTGGTTTGTTATCAAATAAACTCATAATGAGCCAGTTAGATAGCAGAATGATTGAATAAAGTATATGCACTTTATACAAAACATAGTTTTAGATATGTTAATCCATTTCATTTCTGTTTACAATATATTCAATGTGAAAAGAAATGTAGGACAGGATTTGGATTATATTTATTGAGAACTGAGTGACTGATTGATTGCACTTATGAATCATTAACAATTAGAGCAAGAAGGTTTATCACAAAAGTAAATAGTGTCAGTTTTGCTTTCATGATGACTTTGAGCAACTCCTGTAGTGAAATACTCCAGACACATTCCTGCATAAGTGCGTATTGATAGGATGAATCAGATCCTGGACCGTTTAGATGTTTTAACCATCCTGTTTTGAAATCCGGGTACTGTTTTTGTGTTGGAGTCAAATTGACGCCCACCGGTTTCCATGCATAAAAAAACGCCATTATTTGTACTAAGTGTTAGTAGTATTTATTGCGCTTTGTACTTCCTATGCCGTTTTTTGGCCTGATGCTTTAGTGTTTTTTAAAGTGGTGATTTTTGGCGAATTACATGGAAACACAAAAGTCATTTTTTCTGTACAGCCTTTCCAAAACACATCTATGTGTCAAAACTGCATGCACAAATAAGAAGTTGCCAAACTTCAAGAAGTAAACATTTAAAAAAACAAACATTGGTCAGAATGACCCAGACACAATGGGAAAATGTGTTTGCATGAGTTTTACATCTGTATGTAGGATTTTCTCCGAGGCCTCGACTAACAAAAACATTCATAATTACAATCCCTTGAATGCTTCCTTTCCCACAGGTCTCCTTTGCCAATTTCCTTTTCCTTTTTGAGCTGTTGTGGTTCTTACCATGAATTTCTTAGCAGAATTCAAGGCTGTATCTTTGTGTAACATGATGTTTTTTTGTTGTTGTTTTGTTAAGCTAAAAAAAGGTCCAGCATTTGAGGTCAGATTTAATGAGCGACAGCGTCACAAAAAAGAATGAAACTGTCCTTCATCAGGATTTGTAGGCTTTCCAGCAGAATACAAAGTGCATGTGTTGTAGCATTTGGACAACATCTGGAAATACAGTTTCAGCGTGCACATCTGTTTTAGTGAAGTGTTGAACAGTCATTCTACAAACGATCAAAATGTGCATGACATCCCTTATTAAACCGCTAACATTTCCTCATTCATTCTTCGCTAAACTGTCCTATTTTTGCGTTCCAACTTGTAGCTGTTCTAGTCTGTTATGGTGCATGTTTTAATGTACGAAGATGGCTGTAGGTTTATGGCCAAAAGAGTTTAGTACTCTCTGTGTGCATGAATATGTGTAAATCCTTGTTTATATTTGTGCATTTAGCAGGCACTTTATCCAAAGCAACTTACAGTACTTGAGCATATATTGACGTACACAGTATTTATGAAACAATAGGTGAACAATACCAGGATGAGCCACCCGGAAACCTCTTTGAAAACAGTAATTATTTTTTGCAATTCTCTTGGGTGACGTTGTAGCACTGAAACGATACGCTTCAGCCATAATACAGGATCTGTGAATATGTTCAATTATAAGACCAAGGTCACAGATCGGGTCTTTGAGTTTGTTTGGTTTTATTTTGGCTATGCTGAATACACTGTAGTTATTACTCACTCAGCTGTAGGGAAAGTCTTTCTAGGACACTACATGAAGACTTTGCTTTGTCCTATCTTTTTATTTACAAAAGTCACAGTCGTCAGTTGAAAATGTATGTTTTGTTGACGTTTGTATTGCATTGCAAGTTCAGAGTTTTGACCAGGATTGTTTTTGGTTTTAAGATTTTAGTTTCTCTGATTTTACACTTGTATGTACAGTATGTGGGTGTACTAGAGGATTTACTCTATTTTTATTTAAAGGTAAGATAGGGAACTAATGTAGCTCTTTTCTACACACATGAATGGAATGTGCATTTATTTTTTTAATTTATTTTAATTTAATTTGTTTATTTTTTTTTATTAATATTAAAAAAACAATTGGAAAACATCCAGTCATTTGAGTTATTTTTACTTTATATAATTAATATAATATTTTTTGTTAATATTTTTTAACGTTTCAGTTAAAGTTTTAGGCATTTTGTTGAATGTTTTTGTCATTTTTATTAGTTGTTTTACATCTATTTATATTTATATGTCTATATATTTAGTTTAATATTTTTTCCATTTAGGTATTTTATTTCAGTGAAGTTTTTTACTTTGTATAATTAAGTATTTTCAATATTTAAAAGTTTTTGTTTGTTTGTTTTGTTTTAGTTGTTTCTCTTTTTCATTTACCTTTTCAGTCAGATTTGACTCTCACAGAAAATAAATGAATTCTGATGGCTTTATTTTATTTTATTTTATTTGATTATTTAGTTTATTTTAGTTTAGATTATATCCTTTTTATTTGAAATATAAAGAGTTAAAATGAGTGAAAATGCCCAGTGTTATTTTTACTTGGTATAATTACTTTTTCATTAACTTTTTCAATCAAATTTGACTCTCACAGAAAATGAATGAATTTTGACGGCTTTATTTAATTTTTTTTTATTTAATTTAATTTGTAATTTTTATTTTCTTTTAATTAAGTTTAGTTTATATCTTTTTTTTATTTGAAATATAAATAATTAAAAGAAGTGGAAATGTCCAGTGTTATTTTTACTTTGTATAAAAGTATAAATATTGTCAATATTTGAAACTTTCATTTTGGTTTGTCATTTTGCAAGTTATTTTATTTCAACAAGTTGACAAGGCAACATTTCTCATTTTCATTTACTTTTTTAATCAAATCTGACTCTCACAGAAAATGAACAACTTCTGATTTTATTTTATTTTATTTTATTTTATTTTATTTTATTTTGTCCAGTGGTTTTACTTAAATGCTATCTTTTATGTCCATATTCTCAACAGAAATTGGCAACTATAGAGATCATAAGGAATTTATAAATATTTTATATTCTCATTCCTCTTCATGAATCAGTTTCCTTAACTTTTAAGTGCTTTCCTGCCTAAATAATTGCCTCTACATTCTAAACAAAAACAATACTATATTTTAGACACATTTTGTACAGTACCATAGTGTTTTAAGTAGATAATTAATTGCTTTATTTTAACTGTGTAACCTAACAACAGGTCCCAAATGATTTCTGTGAGTCATTTGTTTGTGAATCAGGCTACACTGATTACACTGTATGTTTGTTGTTGTCTGCAATCAGCAAAGACAATGCAGTTGAAAGATTTCCATTGTATTATGTTTCAGCATTCATTCTTTCTCTTATAACATTCAAGTCATGCGCAGGGGTGCTTTAGATTAGTTGTAGTATTTTTGTTTTGGCTATTGATTCCCATTGTCAGTATCTATTTCTGTCTTTTACATTTAGATCAACACCAATGGCTTTGTTGCCCTGGAGAAGCCAACAGAAGAAAGCGAGTATCTGGGCAACATGCCGGCCAGTTTTGGGATGATCGCTGCTCTGCAGGGCGACCTGGACACCAGCGATGGTGTAGGAAAGGTGTTCTTCCGCCAGGACTCCAGTCCGGCTCTTTTACGACAGGCGGCCGATCACATCAACAGAGCCTTTCCCGAGGATGACGTGGTGAACCCCATCCACGCTGTGGTGGTCACATGGGTGAACGTGGCGGCCCATCAATCTGAGAGCAGAGGAGACGGACTGGAACCCACCGGAAGAGTGAGGTTCAGTTTATTTGTGGGCCGTTCACACATACAGCAATGTTAGCATGTAATTTTCATTTATGTATCGTTGGCCTTTTCTATTGCTGGTCACCTTGCATTATTGGTAATGCAAAACGCATATGTTCTGGCCCTAAGAAAAATGCATCATATCACCATTATCAAAGCATGTATCAAACTCACCTGCACTACAAAAATCATATTTCTGACAAGTATTTTTGCCTTATTTCCAGTTAAAACACTGAAAAATTCTAAAAACATGTTGAATTAACTATAACTTGTTTACAGCAAGTTAAGCCTAATTGCATAAGATTTTAAGGTTTCATATAGGTTATTAATATAATGTATTTTGTCATGCCAGACCTTTTTACCTCTTAGTTGAAAACAAGTTAAAAAAAAAAAAAACAAGAAACATTTATTTTAAAAAATCTTAAAATTAAAATCATTGAAATCGTATGCAGTTATGCTTTAAATATGCCTTGTTTAAACAAGTATAATATAATATAATAAAAAGTTAAAAACAAGTAAGGAAAAAAATCCAGTGTATTTTAGTATATTTAATATAATTTTTTAATTTTAGTATATTTAATTTTAGTATATTTAATATCATATTTTGAGCTAGTCAGCATTTTTATTTATTTTTTGTTTTTATTTTAGTTGAATTTGTAGTCATTTTGTATTTGTTTTTTTTTTGCCATTTTTATTAGTTGTGCTTTTTTTAGTAATATATATTTATGTTAGTTGTAGTCAACTGTAGTCGATATATGTATAATTATACACTTGTCTAAATAAAGCATATTTAAAGCATAATTGCATAAGATTTGAAGGATTTAAAAACATTTTTTATTTAAATTATTTTGCACTGGCAGATCTTTTTAATTTCTTTCAACTATAAAAGGGTTAAAAACAAGTGGAAAAAAATCGTATTTTAGTTTCATTAATACACTATTATAATTTTAATTAATATAAGTTATGTATAATATAAGTTTAGTTTGTAGTTTTATATGTAATGTTTTCATTTTAATTTTAAAGTTTTAGCTAATTTGTTGTTTTTCATTTTTATATCTGTCAATATTTAACTTAAAATTAAATCATAATTGCATAAGATTTTAAGGCTTCATAGGTTGTTTTTTTTTAAATATATTAATATTTTTCACTGGAAAATGATTTTCATTTCTTTTAAATATATAATATAATATAATATAATATAATATAATATAATAAAAAGAGTAAAAACAAATAAGGAAAAAATCCAGTGTATTTTAGTATTTTTAATATAATATTTTATAATATTTTGAACTAGTTTGCATTTTTATTTATTTTATTTTTAGTTTTAATTTTAGTTACATTTTTAGTCTTTTTTTCCATTTTTATTAGTTTTTAGTAATATTTATGTTAGTTGTAGTAATTTTAAAACTTGACCTTAGTTTTTAGTACTTCAGGTTTTTTTTCAATCAGATCACTGCTATTTATAGGTCTGAAAAGTTTTTATTAATATTTATGTCAGTTTTAGTTTTAATAATTCTAATACTTTAACCCGACTTTAAGTTCTGATGGCTTTGTCATTGCAGATTGCTGTATGTGTGAATTATAAGAGTGATGGATTTAACTGATTGGATAATATAGACATAAAGAGTTAAAAAATCATGTTCTTTATCCTTATAGCGAAATACGTTTCAGCTGGTCATCGCTTCACTGGAGACGACGTCCTATGCAATTCTTCTTTACCCGAGAGAGGCAATGCAGTTCCACAGCACCGGCAGCAGTCACACAATGCACGCCGGCTTCAGTAAGGGACAGGAGACCACCTTAGGGCATTATAAGAAACAAGGACCATACTATCGCATCACAGAAGACACTGAGATGTCTGTCAAGAACTTAGCCGAGTAAGTCTGGAGTTAAACTAAATGTAAATACTGTCATCATTTACTCACCCTAATGATGCTCCAAACCCAAATCTTTTTCTTTCTTCTGTGAAACTGAAAAGCAGAAGTATGCAGGTCTTTTCTATATAATTATATCATGACCTTGTCCCTTAATAATAAACAAAAACACGTTTATTTTTCTGATTCCATTGACCGATATTTTTTTCTTAACTTTAAGCATAAACGGAAAATTAATGGTAACATTGTAAAATTTTTTTTTAATAATTAAATTTACTTTCACTTAATATTTTGTTGATTTAGGAATGTTTATATCAAATAGTCAAGCATATTTATTTTTATTAAAAAATGTTAACGTTTTGAGCTAAAATATGTTATTGTTGTATGTTATTAAAAAAAGTTCTGTATTTTTGTCTTGTTTTCAGTAAAAAATGTCTAAATGTTCTTTAATCAAAATACATTTACTAGAGGAAAAAAATGCTTATTAATGTTATTAAAAATATTATTTTTCTAAATAAAAATTTCATATCAAATTTAAGTGCTAAATTAAAATAAAAAATTAATTTTAATAAAAATAAATTGAATTTATGCTTAAAACAAGAAAAATATGAGTCAAACATAGTTTTTAAAACACATTTTTGTTACCAATTTTTGTATTTTTTATGATTTTTGGTTTGTATCTATAAGAAATTTATTTTGGTACATTTTTCAGAAAACAGAAAACTTCTTTCTCAAGTAAATGTTCTTAAGTCTTGATTAAAGAATTTTTAGATATTTATAATGGAAGACAAAACAAGGCAAAATACTAAATAAGTAAAATAATTTTTGCTGTTCGGGCTATATAAATAATATTTTTGTAATTTTTGGAGCTTGAAAGATGCAGTCACTATGAATTTTACACAAAAAGACATTCATGAACATTTCTCCATTTATATTTCATTGGAGCAATATAAGACCAAGTAACTGATGACTGGATTGTTATTCTTAGTTGAGCTAATAATGTTTCAGTGGCATGTCCACTATTTAACAGTGTCAGTGTACTTTGACCATGTTTTCCCATAATGCTTTTCAATGTCTTTTCCAGGCAGACTAGCTCCGGAAAGCGTGGCGTGTGGGTGTATGAAATAGGAACTTTTCCTCACTTCACGGACATTGCTCCTGGAGAGGTCCCAAATTTACCTTTGGATTCTGACCAGCATAGGAACACAGGAAGCCAGACCCATCAACACCCGGTGTATCCTGTCGTTCAGCAGCAGACCCTGGATGGAGTTTACCATCAACCAGAACATCCTCCACCCATCCAGGTGCACACGGTTCAGTTCAGACCTGAACGACCGGCGGTCGTGGAAATCGAAAATGAAGACAACATCGAGGTTGACGGTCAGCGTGAATGGTTTATTTACTTGAATAATCAACGACTTTGTACTTTTCTCGAGCCGAAATGATCTCTTTTTTTGTCTTGTTCTTTGCACACAGTATTTACATACAACTCTGGTGAATGTGGTGGACAGAAATGCTCCAAATTTGGCGAATGTAGGAATTATCAGAGCGGACGCTGCTGCCAGTGTAAACCTGGATACTACGGCAATGGGATTCAGTGTGTACCTGATGGTAATGGCTCTATAATGGACTTCAGTTGTTTTTTTGTAGAAATGTTTTCTTATAGTGGGTTATGATTACTGACAGCAGAGAAAAATAATAAATAATACATATAATAAATAAATTTAGCAATAAACGGTTTTGGTACTGTGTTAAAAGCTACAGTCATGATGATGTCTAAATGATCTTTCGCAGGTATTCCTCAGAGGATGAATGGTAAAGTGAGCGGCAGGGTGTTTGTGGGAAACTCGCCGGTGCCGGTTGATTTTGCCAGTAATGATCTCCACTCATATGTGGTGGTGAATGACGGCAGAGCGTATGTGGCCATCAGCGCCATTCCACAAATCGTTGGCTTCTCTCTCCAGCCGCTGTCGTCCGTCGGAGGAATCATCGGCTGGGCGTTTGCACTTCAGCAGCCGGGCTTCAAAAACGGCTTCAGCATCATTGGTGAGATTCTCAGCAATTTCTTCAATAAGAACCATCTGACTTTGCATTTTAAACCGTTATAACAAATTTAAATTTTTAAAATCAGTGTGTCTGCTTTGATGCATCAGTTTTAGTTGTTTGCTGTGCTGTGATACAGTATGTTTGAATGTTTGATGGAAATCCAGCTTCACACTCCCTCTTTCACCTGTCTGTCAGGCGGAGATTTCAAACGTCAGGCCGACGTGACCTTCCAGCCAGGCGGGGAACGGTTGACCATCTCTCAGGAGTTCAAAGGCATTGATGAGCACGACCACCTGATGGTTGACACCAGACTTGAAGGAAAGATTCCTGAGGTTCCTCAGGGAGCCACAGTTCAGATCGACCCCTACACAGAGATCTACCAGTACAGCACCAACTGTAAGTCAAACCGTCGCAACTGCATGAGAAGGCATGATAAATCAATAATGCGTATGCATGACAAAACGGGCATGAGTATGTATGATAAAACATGCATGTGTATGTATGAGTATGCATTATAAAACATGCATGAGTATGCATAAGTATGAATTATAAAACATGCATGAGTATGTATGTGTGTGATAAAACATGCATGAGTATGTATGATAAAATATGTATGAGTATTTATTATAAAACATGAATGAGGATGCATTATAAAACATGTTTGAACATGTATGATGAAACATGCATGAGTATGCATTAAAAACATGCATGTGTATGTGTAAGTATTCATCATAAAACATGCATGAATATGTATGTGTATCCATGATAAAAAATGCATGAGTATGCATTAAAACATGCACGTGTGTGCATGAGTATTCATCATAAAACATGCATGAGCGTGTATGAATATGCATTAAAACATGCATGAGAATGCATTAAAACATGCATTGTATGTATGAGTAATTATAAAACATGTTTGAGTATGCATTATAAAACATGCATGAGAATGCATTATAAACATGTATGAGTATGTATGATAAAACATGCATGAGTATGCATTAAAACATGCATGAGTATGCATTAAAACATGCATGTGTATGTATGAGTATTCATCATAAAATATGCATGAGTATGTATGAGTATGCATTCTAAAACCTGCATGAGTATGTACGTGTATCCATGATAAAACATGCATGGGTATCTATGAGTATGCATTAAAAACATGCATGTGTATGTATCAGTATTCATCATAAAACACGCATGAGTGTGTATGAGTATGCAATATAAAACATGTATGTGTATGTATGTGTATCCATGATAACACCTGCATGAGTATTTATGAGTATGCATTATAAAACATGCGTAAGTGTGTATATGTTTGATTAAACATGCATGAGTATGTATGAGTATGAATTATAAAACATGCGTAAGTATGTATGTTTGTGATAAAACATGCACGAGTATGGATGATAAAATATGTATGAGTATGCATGATAAAACATGCATGAGGATGCATTATAAAACATGTATGAGTTTGTATAATAAAACATGCAAAAATATGCAGTAAGTATGCATGATGCATAATTTTTCCTTTAGCAATGTATCATGCTTTCGTGTTTAAATCCTATTATGAAACCTGTTGACTCGTGTGTTTCTTTTGTTAGTGATCACCTCTTCATCCACACGGGAGTATGTGATCAATATAGAAAACCATTCGACCCAGAGCAGAAGCTACAAATTCAGAGAGACCATCACATTTCAGGGCTGCCAGTATGATGAAGCCATCAGAGCCGTGCCGTCCACACAGATGCTCAGCGTCGACCAGGTGTTTGTCATGTACGATAGGAGCGAACAGCTCTTGCGTTATGCCATGAGTAACAAGATTGGAGACATCAATGGTGAGGGCATTGCATTGCATTTTTAACAAGCCTCCATGTGCTTTCATGTTTGTGGTTGCCAATTGTTTACACAGTGTAAATCCCCCAGTCAGAGCTTTTTTCTTAAACTGATACATTTTCTTCCGAGAGTTTTGCTTACTCTTCGCAATCAGGCAACCGTGCTCTTTCTGCACTAGGAAAGAAATGCTGATGATCTGAAAACAATGGCAAACATCTGTGTTAGAGTTTAGCAATTTCTACCACTACAGAGCGAGGAAAAAAGATAATTGTGTTTGTCTCACAGTTCTGACTTTTTTTCTTGCACTTGCAATATATAAATTCATATTTTTGATAAAAAGTCAGAATTATGCAAGACATATAGTTAGAATTGCAAAAAAAAGTCAAAATTAAAGTCAGAATTGTGAGTTAGAAAGTCAGAATTGTGAGAAAAAAAAGTAAAAAAAAAAAGTAAGATACAAAATCAGAATTGTAAAACAAAAAGTTAGAATTACAAGAAAAAGTCAAAATTTTGATATGAAGTCAGAATTGTAAAAAAAAGCCATAATTGTGAGATATAAAGTCAGATTTGCTTGTTATAAAGTCAGAATTGCAAGAAAAAGTCAAAATTTTGAGGTATTAAGTCAGAATTGCAAGATATAAAGTCTTAATTGTGAAAAGTCAGAATTGCAAGGAAAAAGTCAAAATTTTGAGATATAAAGTCAGAATTGCGAGATGATATAGGAAAAAAAAAAAAAAGCCAGAATTGTAAGATACAAAATCAGAACTGTAAAAAAAAAAATAGAATTGCGAGAAAAAGTCAAAATTTTGCGATATGAAGTCAGAATTGTAAAAAAAAAAGCCATAATTGTGAGATATAAAGTCAGAATTGTACAAAAAAAGTCAGAATTGCAACATTTTGAGATATTAAGTCAGAATTGCAAGATATAAAGTCAGAATTGTAAAAAAGAAAAAGTCAGAATTGTGTGTTATAAAGTCAGAATTGTGAAAAGTCAGAATTGCAAGGAAAAAGTCAAAATTTTGAGATATTAAGTCAGAATTGCGAGATAAAGTCAGAATTGTTAAAAAAAAGCCAGAATTGTAAGATACAAAGTCAGAATTGTATAAAAAAAAAAAGTAGGAATTGCATGTTATCACATCATATTTGTACAAAAAAAGTCAGGATTGTGAGTAAAAAGTCAAAATTCTGAGATATAAAGTCAGAATTGTGAGATATAAAGTCAAAATTGTAAAAAAAAAGTCAGAACTGTGAGCAAAAAAACACTAAATTCTGAGATATAAAGTTAGAATTGTAAAATTGAATGTGCTTCCGTAGTTTAACCATTATCACTAATTTTTCTTTTAATGTTTTTTCATCATCTGGGTAAGTAATAATTGTTTCTTATACCACATCCACAGGTGGACAAACCGAAGAAAACCCCTGTTTCACTGGCAGACACGGCTGCGATACCAATGCCGTTTGCAGACCCGGACAAGGAAACCAGTTCACATGCGAATGTGCCGCGGGCTTTACTGGAGACGGACGCGCTTGCTATGGTACCATTGACGATTTTGCATAATTGAAACAATCCTTAGTCCATCATTTCAATTAAAACCATTTCCTATTTCATTTCCTTCTTGAAACGGCCACTAATCCGTTTCCTACTGAAGGGAAATACATTTTTTATCCATAAAACTACAGCTCTGCTTCCTAAGGGGGTTGTTTTCATAGCAATCTTTAAATCAGACGTCAAAATTGCCTGAATATTCCCCCAGACCTCTAAGGATGTGACCCATCCCTTGATGCCTAAAGGAAATTACACAAAAATGGGACAGATGTTATCTTAGCTGTAATTAAGAGAATCAAAGGTATCATCGTTAGTAATTGTTGGGAATGTGGCCAAGGAATTCTTTTTGTTTACCGTAGCATTAAAGCAGTTCGTCTCTGTCTGAAAATGCTTGTGGAAATCCTGAGGATACGTCTGCTTGTCTTTTCTCATCAGACATCGATGAATGCAGGGAAACCCCTCAGATCTGCGGGCCGAACTCCGTCTGCAATAACCAGCCGGGAACGTTTCGCTGCGAGTGTCAGCACGGATTCCAGTTCGCCAGTGACGGACAGACTTGCGTTGGTACGTCAGTGTCTCATGAGTCCCTGCGTGTTTATTTCTGTCTGTGTTTATCAGCATTATTTGTTGACAAAATCCTCCTGCTGTTTACATTATAAAATTAAATGCAGCCGATTTGCATCATAAAATGCCCACATCATTAAAACAACACTAAAGTCATGGACTTAAATATAATCTAAAGAAAACATAAGACTTGATTTACTTGGGAAGAATTTAGAATTGTTCCTTGTTTAGTCTGGTCTTTTGTAAGAAAGAAAAAGCACTTTATGATCTCACACTAAATGGAAAGCAAATGGAGATTTGGGACAAAATCTCTGGTCTCTGATTTTTCTAAGAATAAAAATGATCCTAGGAGAAATTCTCTATGGAAAACGTTGCTACTTTTAGCACTTTTATTCTAATTCTAATTCTAAAATTTAGTGCAATTATTATTAAAATATTTACATGTAATAAATATTTGTAAATATTTTGATAATATTTAATAGTATAATATTAATTATTATATTAATTATATTAATATTTATATTAATATTTAATAAATGTATAATGTAATTTTTAGCACATTTAACTGTGCTTATTGTCTTTTAAATGCAAAAATTCTTAATGGTCCTATAGTGACTTTTCTTAAAGCTAAATTTAATTTCTTATTCATTTTTGTTGATTTTGAGGTATTGTCTTGAGATTCATCCTGAAATACAAAATAAGTGATTTAGCCATAAGTCTCGTCCTTTCATTCTTTCTTTCTTTCATTCGTTTGTTTGTTCATTCACTCTGACAATGTAATATACTAAACATATTCTAAAGAAACTGGAAGACTTGATTTTCATGGGAAAAATGTTGAACTTGACATCACATCCTTTGTTTAGTCTTGTCTTCCATAGGAAAGATCTCTTTAAGATCTCACTTGGTTTTTCTAGACATTGAGATTAAAAGAAGATCCCAGGAGAAATTTCCTATAGAGGATGTGGCTTATCTGAGGCTTATTATTTCTCATTATTTCAGCCTGTAGCTTTTATGCACTGCACTTTACATTTAATTAACATTTAATTTTATTTCATGTTTAAACATAATACATTTATTATTTAAATGTATTAGATTTTTGGTATTTAAATTTAATAAACATATTACATTTATTTATTACAAATTTAACTGTGCTTAATTGTCATTTAAATGCAAAAAAAATGTAATAGTCCTAAAATGAATTTTCTTTGAGCAAAATTAAATTTCCTTTTGAATGTGTGGCATTGTCTTTTCTTTCTATCCTTCTTGCTTGCTTTGTTTCTCCATTTCGAATGTTCACTTTGTATTAAACGTAATTTAACCCTTTAACTGTCACCGCCCACCCTGTGGGACACCTAAGTTTACTTCACCATATTACAAATAAATCCTAAACTAATCATGACAAACTATACCTCATTGGAAAGGTCTAAGGCTCCTAAATAGATATTTTTACATATTTGTGTGTTACAAATTATGTAGGAAAAGTAATAGATTAATATATGTCAAGAGTGCAACTTAAAAAATCTACATCATAACATGAGACTTTCTTCGTTGCCTTTTTTCCTTTCACACTTTAGAAATCATAAGAAATTATATATCAGTTAAAAACTTAAAATCTCAAAATTCATCCTTTGAAAGGCATTTTAAAATCAGACATTGCATTACCACAGAAAATATACATCAAAATCATAATACAAAATGTTTTCATTCATGAATTATAAAAATTTAAGTCTGGATAGTGCATTTTTATGTCTGTCTTCAAAAATGGGAGTGACAGTTAAAGGGTTAAAGAAACCGTGAGACTAGATTTTCACAGGAAAAATGTTGAAATTGACATCATGTCCATACTGTGTGAAAAATGTTAATTATTTACCAAAAATAAGAGGGATCGTACAAAATGCATGTTTAATTTTTTATTTACTACTGACCTAAATAAGATAAAAGTCATAAGACGTTTACATATAGTCCACAAGAAAAAATAATAGCTGAATTTAAAAAAATGACCCTGTTCAAAAGTTTACATACACTTGATTCTTTATACTGTGTTGTTACCTGAATGATCCACAGCTGTTTTTTTGTTTAGTAATAGCTGTTCATGAATTCCTTGTTTGTCCTGAACAGTGGTGGCCAGTAACTAAGTAGTTGTACAATTTTTCAAGTATCTGTACTTTACTGGAGTAGTTTTATTTTGAGTGACTTTCACTTTTACTTCACTGCATTCCAAAGCGTAAGATCGTACTTTTTACTTTACTAAATTTCATAAAACATATCGTTACTCCTTAAAATATATCACGTGCTCCGAAACACAGAAGCGGTGTCTGATTCATGAACAAACTGATTCTTTTTAATGAACCTGTTAACTCGATTCGCAGATCGCACCAAACGATTCATTCACGAATTGGAATGATCCGATTGCTGCTGTTCTTGAGTCGACAACTCATTGATTCAAATGATCCGTTTAGAGCGAGTCTCCAGTGAACTGAATTCACAAGTAAGAACCGGAGATCTTGTGAGGGCGCACACGCGTGACCGATGCTGCAAACAGTAAGTTAATGTCGATTTTTAGGATTAATTATTGTAACTGAAAATCATATTTAGGTAAAAACTGTCCTTGTGAATTAAATTTGATGTAAAGGGTGATCTGTTTAAGCCCACTGAAATGCTTGAGTTGAGACACATCAGTATCAGTGTCTCTAGGTTTTAGGTCAAAAAATAATAACACGGATTAAACAAAATAACACATGCGCATTCATATTCCACGCTGCTTTAACGTTAGCGGTTTTGTTAAAATGCTACGCATTTAGCCCTATGTGACGTCTGTTTTCATGTTGTTTATCAACAGTATTTATTTCTTATATTGTTTGGATCAACTAGCCGAGTAGACAGATATTAATGTTTATTCATAACAATACTGAAAATAAGTAAATATTGTTAGCTGATGCTAACTGTCTAGCTAACAAGCTTACTGGTGCTAAGTTGAGGTAATTTTTAGATATGAAGTCCAAATATTTTTATTCAACCACCTAGATAGATTACATCTGAGGGAAAAAGAAAGAATGTGATTTTCAAAACATGGTAACTACAGTAATTGAAGTTGGAAGTGATGTCCTCTGGGGACATTTGGCCGGGGGTGTATTTACACCACAGACAAGGAAGGAAAAAAATTGTTATGAAAAATATAATCATATTTTCCTTAAAATGTTCTTGCTAACTTCAGGCCTTATTCTCATGTCATATTCTGTATAACTGTGACGCTATACAAAACAACAAGCTTTAAAACAATTTTTTTCTTACTGGTGAAAATTAAATGGTCAGATCTGTTTTCCCTCAGGTATATCACAGTGTAAGCTTCACAGTGAATATTACTACATCACTCTCATCAACATAGTCCATATCAACAACAAAAATGTATTTTTACTCCATATAGTGGTTATTTTGAGAAAATCCCAGGTATTTTAAGCAGATGGGTTATAAAAAATATGTGCTAATATAAAATTAAATTAAGTAGCCTATATAAAGTTAAAAAATAAATCTATCAGTACTTTTTTACTTAAGTACATAAAAAATCGGCTACTTTTACTAATTGAAAAAGCACTTTTACATTTACTGGAGTAATATTTTATGCTATGTATCTGTACTTTCACTCAAGTACTTGACTTGACTGGTCCTGAACAGTTAAACTGCCTGCTGCTCTTCCCAAAAATTAAATAAAAAAAAAATCCTTCAGGTCCAACAAAAACCATGCATTGAGAGCCGGGGGGTGAAAACTTTTGAACATAATGCAGATGTGTGCATTTTTCTTATTTTGCCTTGCCTAAATATCATATTTTTTTCATTTAGTACTGCCCTTTATAAGCTACAGAAGATGTTCCCCAGAAGACAAATAAGTTTTGACCCTGATCTTCAAATTCAAAAAGTTTTCACCCCCGGTTTTTAATGCATCGTTCTTCCTTCTGAAGCATCAGTGAGTGTTTGAACCTTCTGTAATAGTTGCATATGAGTCCCTCAGTGTGAAAAGACGGATCTCAAAATCGCATAGTAACGAATAAAAGAGATTCATGTGAGATTAAAGGGATCTTTTTTCTCCAGAACATCAAAGGAGCACAAGGCTTCATCAAAAGTCTCAATTTGCTCTCAGTTTAATCTCATTTCTGTGAGAGTTGAGATTGAGATCTCTTTTGTGATGTATCGTTCCTGCGGGGATATTCAGACTCTTGTGTTTCAAATCAAATGCATCTGCACCAGTTTGATTATAATTGTAATGGTATCATTTAATTGTCCTGTGTTGTAGAGGTCCACCGTCCCGTCGACCCATGTCGCACTGGCACCCATGACTGTGACACTGAATACGCTCGCTGCAGCTACACCGGAGGATCGTCATACATCTGCACCTGCTTGCCGGGATTCATGGGAGATGGACGCAGATGTCAAGGTGGGTCACTACCTCTCTATCCACCTTATTTTTCAGTGTGGAAGTAAGCTGTTTTCTGGTAATGTGTTAGACGTCCGGTTCATAATCCACCATAGGGAAATAACGAGAAGAATATCGTAGTGCAGTAAACAGTAAAACAGTTTGCACTACAAACCAGTGTGTTCATAATTAAGATAATACATTAAAATAATACAGTAAGACTCACCAATTTGCAATATCAAGCAGCAAAACGAGTTTTTGTGCAGCTAAAAATAGCTGGAAGTGGGTGCCAGACACAAAAAATTTACAAATGGCTGCACCCACTCTCATGGTAAAAGTACGGTGGATACAGACATGCTTTCATTCATACAATTTATTAGAAGATGCACACAATTTTAATATCCACCAGGCCGGTTATCAGCAGATATTTGGTCATTATAGGCTAATAAATTTACATGATTGACTGATTAATAGAAACGTTTATTCCGCCTAGTGTATATTCAACACTCTAGTCAATGGATTTTTTTTGCTTTTTAATATTTTTAATATTAATATTAATATTTTAGTTTCATTTGAAAACAGCAATTTTGTCTTAAAATATTTGTTGTTATTAAATTGCGTATGTTTATTGGCCATTAAAAGCTATTACTGTAAATGCTAAATTTTTCAAATCTTCATTAGCTGTCAGAGAAATATGTGGCTGAGCACTTTACATCTATAAATGACTTGACATGATGTTGATGGATTTGACCTCAGGCTGATTAATAGCCAAGAGGGAAAACAGACACACGGCTGTGATCAGCTTTCATTTCTGATTCCCGTCACTCCTGCACTTTTTGCACTTGCTTTATTTACAGATTTTACTTAATTAACATTTAATTTGAATTATTATTTAAATGTAATACATTTGTTTTATATTTAAACATGCATTATTTAATTATAGTAAATGTATTGCTCAATTGTTGTATTTATAATAATTTATATAATTATCATTTAAATATGTATGTATTAAATGTATTAAACATTTAACTGTGCTTAATTGTCATTTCTCTTAGGAAAATTAAATTTCTTATTAATTTCTTTTCTTTATTTCCATCCTATGAAGAACTGTGAATGATATGATAAATTCAGAAACAACTGTAGAAAATAAAATGTAAAGCATTTTACGTATGTTGTTTTGCAAGACACAAATATATATAAGTGGAATCATAAATATTTAATTTTCTTTTTTTATTTTTAAAACATTCAGCATAATTCTTTCCTCTAGTTTTCATTTCTTTCATTTATTGCTCAGAGGTCACAAAATATGTGCAAAAAAGTGCAAAAGTGCAGATGGCACTGATAAAGGGTTAATACCTGAAAACATTCTGCACTTCACATTTTTTTGCACACATTTTTGTGACCTCTGAGCAATAAATGAAAGAAGCCTTTTGGCTGAAACTAGCGGAGTGCGGATCTCTTTAATCTTTAAGTTATTGTATTTTTGGATCTGTGCACCTTAGGTTTTTGTCTACTGGATTTTTGGACGAGTGTTTGGCGCTATGGCCTTTTCTATTTGTGGCATAATTCTTTCCAAAACATTTTTAATTAAATCATATGTATTTTGTTCGTTTGCTGCTTTTTTTCTCTTTCAGACATAGACGAGTGTCAGGCGAATCAGTGTCATGAAAATGCCGCCTGCTTCAACACACCTGGATCTTTCACCTGTCAGTGTAACTCTGGTTACTATGGCGACGGTTTCCACTGCTCTACAGGTAGACTTTATCTGTAAATGAACATCAGTTTTGTCTTTTGGTCTTGTAACTGCTCATTCTTCTCATTTACTCAGACCAAAAACCTTGACAAACAGCTTTGTTGGCTTATTCATTGTTGTGTTAAACACCACTAAAGCCATTTCTGGCATATTTTAAATTTTATTACGTTTTTGGACAATGTGGTTTGGAGAATTTCTGTGCATCTTTGCACAAGCATTCAGCCTTGAGCAACACTTCTGTATTACAAAGTTTAAAAGTAGACAACAGCTCATTATGATGTTATTTAGGAGCCCTTTTTAACTAAAGCTCATGCCACAAACCATATCTGTCGTTCTAATGACGGACGACTCTCAGCTCTTTAAATATTACAACATGACCTGACCTCTTGACCCCTGAGTTATGTCACGGCTTAGCCCTGCCGGCATGAAGATCAGCTTGACAGCTGCGTGTCTGCTGGGTACTGACCAGTTGCTTTGGTTTCTCAGAGTTTAAGGACCTCATGAAGTCGATATTGTTGAATTTTTCGACTTTTAGTCCATGTTTTTGAGTTTGAAGGTCATATATGTGGTAGTGTTTTTCTTAAAACTGCCAGAATAAATTTTTAGCAAAAATGTACAATGCTGGTCAAAAGTTTGGAATGATTAAGATTTTTTATGTTTTTGAAAAAAGACTTTTCTACTCACCAAGTCTGCATTTATTTGATCAAAAATACAGTAAAATCATCAATGTTGTGCAATATTATTACAATTTAAAAGAACTGTTTTCTCTGTGAGTATATTGTAAAGTGTAATTGATTACTGTGATTAAAGCTGGATTTTCAGCAGCATTACTACAGTCTTCAGTGTCACATGATCCTTTAGAAAATTCAGCTTTGCATAACAGGAATAAATTGTGCATTAAAATATATTCAATTTGAAAAAAAAAATAAAGGCAAAATCACAGTTTTTACTGTACTTTGATCAAAAAAAGCCTTGGTGAGCATAATAATAGACATGTTATAAAATGTTTTAAATGAACTGAACTATTCCATTTAAACTATTTCTAAATGTAAACTTGATTTAAAGAGTATTGGATATTGGATAAAAAATACCCTCTAAATAAGGAGTATGAATAAAATACTTCAATAAAATACTCTTGAAATGAAGTTTCTATTAGATATGTCTCATTTTTATGCAAAATATGACCTGGACAGAAAGCTTTTCCTGAGATTTACCTTAATAATTTGAAATCGAATCTGTGGAGCATGACTTCATATTCTGGTTCAGACTGAAATAATTTTTCATGCTTTAAAATCTAGTTTGAGCGGCTTGTATTGGCTAAGACATGTTTGTCTTTAGTGTGTCATGTCGATTATGAGCGCTGTCACGATTGTGGGAGTAATGGGTATTGATTAGTGGTGCAGAGGTCTGAGTTTCGTTGTTGTAACCTGATTTGCTTTCCAGGGACGAGCAGACAGAGCTTTAAACTGATGTAATGTACCGTAGCAGCTCACATGAGCATATCTGTTTCAGATTTAAACCCAGAGCTATAACATTGATTGATTTTCAGTAGATTTCAGTAGAAATACTGGAAATTCTTAGAAAGAGATGAAGTTTGATCCTGGATCTGTTGACAATCTGCATAAGCCGAGGGGTCAACGTTTGACAGGTTAACTTTAGCATTCAGCCTCTACTTGTGGATGTTGCAAATACTTGTCACATACTACGTGGGTCAATCACTTTTCTTGTTAACCAGTTGAAAGCTGCAACTTAAACAGAGTTAACAGACTGGCTATGCAAAATGTATAATAACTGCACTACTAAAAGGTTTATGTGCTTTTTAACCTTGTAAAGCCCGATGCACAGTCAGAAAGAGTTATTGAACCTTTAGACAGACATTTTTAAATATCTAAAAAGAAAGTTTGCATGTGTGTGTTTAAGTATCCAGGGTTCGTACAAGGTGCTTAAGTGCTTGAATTTAACTTTTTGAAATTTAATGCCTGGAAAACCCTTGAAAATAACAATATTTCCGACAAGGTCCTTGAAAAGTGAACAGGAACATTCCACTTTTTTTGAAAATAGGTTCATTTTCCAACTCCCCTAGGGTTATACAGATGTGTTTTACTGTTTTTGAATCCATTCGGCCGATCGCTGGGTCTGGCGGTAACACTTTTAGCATAGCTTAGCATAAATCATTGAATCTGATTAGACCATTAGCATCCCACTATAAAATGACTAAAGAGTTTCAATATTTTTCCTATTTAAAACTTGACTCTTCTGTAGTTGCATCGTGTACTAAGACTGGCGGAAAATGAAAAGTTGCGATTTTATAGGCCGATATGGCTAGGAACTATACTCTCATTCCGGCATAACAAATCAAGGAACCTTGCTGCCGTACCATGGGTGCAGCAGGCGCAATGATATTACGCAGCCGTCAACTCTGCTGGCTGCAACTCTGCATCTACACAAACTTAGTGCCGGTCACTTTCAGGCGCTGCATAATATCATAGCAATTGAAAGAATTGAAAGAATCAAACCAAATACGCGATTTTAAGTCCCGATCTAATGATTCGTGAAGTTCCGATCTAAGTCAAATGATTCGCGATCCGCGCTCCAAGTCCTGATCTAAAATGATGGTTCGCGGATCATTATTCAGATCGGGACTTCAGGGAATTATTTGATTTTACATCAAGACTTCGGTGTGGGTTCGCAAATCATTTGATTCAGTTCGGGACTTTGAAGCACGGATCATGAATCATTTGTTTCAGATCCGGATTTCGGACCGATTTCGTGAATCTTCTTTCCTGATTGTTTTTTCTTAAATAGTAGAAAACATCAAACCATTAAGGCAGTACAGTTATAAAAACAAAAGGAAAAAGAAAGTATACACAAATACAAATGCGTTTTTACTATAGTAAAAGTGTAGTATACTTTGTAATACTTTAATAGTGATACTTTGCATGTGCTTCACTTTATTTTTGCCATTTGTTTATTAGTATATTTCTATTTATCTTTAGAATTTGAAAGAGAAGACATTGTTTGATATGTGAGATCTGTGATTGAAGTCCTTGAAAGTCCTGGAATTTCATTTTACAGTATCTGTATGAACCCTGAGTATCATATTTGATCCATCAGACTTTTATCTCTCATATAGTCTGATATAATGAGAATATGGAGGAACAAACGGCTCAATTTTATTCAGAGGCTCAAACTGAACATGCAAAAACATGAAAACATGCAATTTGGTGCAGTTGCTGATATTTATATGATGAAAAATTTAAATTCTAATGCTTGTAATGTAAATCAGTGAGATCTTTATAACAGTATAGCAGAAACCTACATAAAATTATGTAAATATCAGTCGCCACTCTTTATCTCCAACAATATGTCTTAGTAAAGTGATATTTACATGATCAAAACATATAATGCAATGCAGTCCAATGATGATTGAGAGATAAACAATTAAATGTTCCTCAAAAGATCCTGATGATCAGATTTGAGAAATTATGTTTGGATAATCAAGTAAAGCTAAGCTGCTTCAGTCCAGTAAGTGTTTATCTGGAAATATTACGTGCAATATCAAAGTCATTCTAAACTATCAATCAGACAACAGAAGGCATGGAGTAGATTGTGTGCAACAGTTTTAACAGCAAAGTTTTGATTGTTAATCATTTACAGGCCTTGCATATCAAATATGATGCAGTAGGCTTTATGGAGTTCATTGTGTGTGTATTTGAATCCATGCAGAACGTGAGAAGACTCGCTGCCAGCTGCATAGGGATAGCGTTCTGGGCACTGGGCCTCGCGGCCCCCGTCCTATGCCCGGTCAGTATGTGCCGACGTGTGACGCCCAGGGTGAGTACGACCCCATACAGTGTCACGCCAGCATTGGGCAGTGCTGGTGCGTGGACCGCAATGGCCAGGAGATCTCTGGGACACGAACGGGACCTGGACGCTTTCCTGAGTGTGAGTCCTACATATGCTTTATCCGCCTTTTGGTCTTCAGAAAAAACTGCCTTAGCAAACAGGAGGCTAACTGAAACTAATTTGAAAAAAAAAAAATCTTGTTCCAATATTCGTGTAAGCATAAAAAATACATAAGACACACATATTGATTTTTGCAATGACTTCTGGAAGGATGTACACTACCGTTCAAAAGTTTGGGGTCAGTACATTTTTATTGTTTCTTTTTTTTTTTTTTTTTAAGAAATTAATACTTTTATTCACCAAGGATGTATTAAGTTAATAATTAAAAGTTTATTAAAAGTTAATAATAAATTATTTACATTGTTATAAAATATTTATATTTTGAATAAACACTGTACTTTTTAAACTTTATTCATGAAAGAATCCTGAAAAAAAAAAATTACAGGTTCCAAAATATATTTGGCAGCACAACTGTTGATATTATCCAACATTGATCATTCTAATAATAAATCCGCATATTAGAATGATTTCTGAAGGATCATGTGACACTTAAGACTGGAGTAACAGCTGATAAAAATTCAGCTTTTCATCACAGGAATAAATTCTATTTTAAAGTATGTTAAAATAAAAAACATTATTTTTTATTGTAAAAACATTTTGCAATATTACTGTTTTTTTTCTATATTTTTAATCAAATAAATGCAGCCTTGATGAGCATAAGAGACTACTTTAAAGACTATTACAAGTCTTACTGACCCCAAACTTTTGAACCGTAGTGTATGTATTCTGTTTACCTTGGTGTCAGGAGCAGGATAGCCTAAAACAGTAGTTTGCAACCTTTTTGACTCCAAGGCTGTATAATGTCAGTAAGATTTTTCTATACTTTTAAAAGAAATCTCTTTTGTGAAGCAAGCAGCATCACTTTCAGCATCATTACTCCAGTCTTAAGTGTCACATGACCCTTCAAAGTCATGTGACCCTTCTAAAATCATGAAATCATGCATCAGAAATGATGCACAGCATGAGATTCATGTAGTTGTTAAGACTTAGAACAATCTAATAACATCAAATTGCTTTACAATTTGATTTTTTCCTGATCCCAAGGTGGTGAGCATATTTTATTGTTGAATCATTTGTAGTTCATTTTAAGGTTTTTTGAGATCACTGTGGATAATTAATGCTGTCTAAATGCCAAATGTGACGGATTTGTTATTTAACTTTGGCAGGTGGTTTGCGACGTAGAACATGGGCGGACATTATGCGAATGCGTTTCTTAATGATGCGCAGAAGATTCGCTTTCCTGACGAGTGGTGAGCCAACTCTTTTTTTTTGATAGACAATAACTTCATTTATCGTGCACCGCCGGCTTCACAACTTTGCAGATAGTTTATGTTCACATACAGCTACACAGCTACACATACAGCTACATGACACACTGCATGAAAGGTCATATTTGAAAAGGCATAATAGGAGCACTTTAAATAAAAATGGCAATTTTGGGGAATTAATTAAAATAAGAAATATGATGTCAGCTTACATCTAAAAATGGTTTTAGTTTATTAAAGCTAGTTTGGTCTTATTTTAAACATTTTAAGCCATTTTGTGGCCCTTGGAAGCATGGCTGTAACCAGAGTTTGAAAATTAGCGAGGTCTGCAGTGTGAATTTATTGCAAACACTCACTGGTGGTTTAAAATGAGTTTTGAGTAAAAGCGGAATATAAATCTTATTTATTGTCTTATGTACCATCATGCTACATTGTTCGTAAATGATCATATAACGCACACTTTCAAGTCTTGTAGTATGGATAGATATCTTTTCTGACCAGTGTAAACATAGCCTTACATCTAAGAGGGCTGTTACATTTTAATCTGGCCTCTTTCCCCCACTCCTTAATACTGCACTTGTAAAGGTAGTGGATGATCTACTACTTCCTTGGTAGATACTATCACTCAAGCTAGGGCCCCCTCTATGAGGCAGGCCATGCTCTGAAGTGAGGTCTATTCGTGGAAGGGTGTTCCTCTCGGTGAGAGGACCCTCAGAGATGCTCAGTTGGTGTGGTGCTTTTCTTCCTTCAAGAAAAGTTGGAGCCCCTCCACTGTGTAGGTGTACACTGCTGCCATCACAGCCCACAATGATGCAGTGGAAGGATTGTCCCAGGGGATGTAATATAAAATAAATTGTGGGAGGCAGGCTCAGTGTCGCCCTTGCTTTGGATGCGTGCACTTATTCCCAGTTGTTCCCCCTTGGTGAACTCTGGGTCCTCCGTTGCCCTGCAGTTTTAGATTTGACAGAGTAGTCCGTTACTTCTTCCGGTTTGGACTGGGTATCGAGTTTGATATTTTTTAGTCACCAACCGAAATGCCTCGATACCGTCGAGTATCGCAAAACCGCTTGTCGTTCGGTACCAAACTTCGATACCTAAGTGGTTAATCTTGTCAACATCAGTGCACCAATAAGCCTGCAGCCGTAGGTGTGTTCGACTAGAAGCGGCGCTGCGCAGATCGGCGGCTTTCACACTGAACACGGAATGCGCAGCCATTCAGAGCGCAGCGGCAAATGTTCAACTAATTTGATCTTTGAGCGCGGCTTGCGCACCAGTGGTGCGCTTCACTGACAGTGCGCTTTGGTCGACGCAGCAACAAACCATCCGCGAGAGCAATCCGAATGCATACGAAGCAGTCTGCTCTCTATAGCTCTCTTGATCCTGCGCAAAGCCGCGACAAAGTCGATCACACCCGCTAGTTTACACTCAGAGATGTGCCTCACATGTGAGGCTGTAGCATGAAAGCATTACAGCCCTCTTAGATGTAAGGCTATGTTTACACTGGTCAGAAAAGATATCTATCCATACTACAAGACTTGAAAGTGTGCATTACATGATCATTTACGAACAATGTAGCATGATGGTACATAAGACAATAAATAAGATTTATATTCCGCTTTTTACTCAAAACTCATTTTAAACCACCAGTGAGTGTTTGCAATAAATTCTGTTTAATGTTGTTGAAATATGTTATGTCCTCTGAGTCAGAACAGCAATTGCAGAAAAGAGATGGCATATAACGTTATACATACCGGCAGACAGCGCTGTAAGGTGCTAGTGCTTGTCAGTAAGTTAGTGGAAAAGGAATAGAAATTATGATTCTGTCTGAGGTATGCATTTTAACCCTTTAACTGTCACCGTCCACCCTCTGGGACGCCTACGTTTATTTCACCATATTACAAATAAATCCTAATCTAATCATGACAAACTGGTCAAAGGTGGTGAGTTTTCATAGTCGTATGAATTTATTATAAATTAAGTCAATGGTATTCTTCTGTTCTTCAGGTCCTGGACATGAGGCTCCTGGCCCAATTCGGCCGACACCTGATGCTAATATCAGTCCTTTGCCTCCTGGCAGTCACATCCTCTTCGCCCAGAGTGGAAAGATTGAATATATTCCTCTAGAAGGCCACAACCTGAAGAAGAACGAAGCTAAAACTGCACTGCACCTCCCGGTAAAGCTTTAACCTCAATGTGGAAAAAGATAGTTTGTTACTTGTGTTGGTTCTGAATTGTTATGAAGTGTTTTAGGCAGAATCATTCAGATCAGTCATCCAGAAGTCTTCGCTCTGATTTATACCCTGCCGTTTTGAATCTCTGGTATGCATTAATGGAGAGCCTGTTTTTGCGATGTTAGTAACTACAGAATGAACGTGTCACTGCGGTTTGCGTTCGGCTCACAGTTTGTCTCTCTCGGTTAAATTGTTGATAACTCAGAGCCAGAATACTGCTGGGGGCTCGCTGGGGAATTTTTGGATTGCTTAACTTTGTTTTTCTTGGAAATATTAGTGTGAGAGAAATTGTGTTTATCAGAGACATATGCTGCTGATTACATAACCTCTGTTGGCCTTTAACCGTAAGAACGTGAGAAGAGATTCCAGGAGAAACAGAGTAGAATATTTACAAAAGAAAACTATGTTTCTGCAGACGCCCTCGATTAAACTGTTACTTAAATATAAAAATGTAGTCCAGACTTTGAAAAGATGTTTTTTTTTTTTTTTTTTTTTAAATCTCTTCTGCTCACTAACGCTGCATATACACTACCGTTCAAAAGTTTGGGGTCAGTACATTTTTATTGTTTCTTTTTTTTTTTTTTTTTTTTTTTTTAAGAAATTAATACTTTTATTCACCAAGGATGTATTAAGTTAATAATTAAAAGTTTATTAAAAGTTAATAATAAATAATTTACATTGTTATAAAATATTTATATTTTGAATAAACACTGTACTTTTTAAACTTGTTATTCATGAAAGAATCCTGAAAAAAAAAAATTACAGGTTCCAAAAATATTTGGCAGCACAACTGTTGATATTATCCAACATTGATCATTCTAATAATAAATCCGCATATTAGAATGATTTCTGAAGGATCATGTGACACTTAAGACTGTAACAGCTGATAAAAATTCAGCTTTTCATCACAGGAATAAATTCTATTTTAAAGTATGTTAAAATAAAAAACATTATTTTATATTGCAAAAACATTTTACAATATTACTGTTTTTTTTCTATATTTTTAATCAAATAAATGCAGCCTTGATGAGCATAAGAGACTACTTTAAAGACTATTACAAGTCTTACTGACCCCAAACTTTTGAACGGTAGTGTACATGATCAAAAATACAGTATAACCTGTGAATATTTTTACAATGTAAGATAACTGTTTTCTATGTGAAAATATTTTCAGATGTAACTGATTGCTGTGATCAAAACTGAATTTTCACAGGTTTTGTACAAGGTGCTTAAAGTGCTTGAAGTACTTGAATTTGACTTTTTGAAATTTAAAGCCTGGAAAACCCTTGAAAATAGCAATATTCCTGAATATTGAAAGAAAATGTATTTATAAAAAGTGTTTAATATATATATGCCAGTCTTCAGTGTCACATGTCAGAAACAGTTGTGCTGCCAAATATTTTTGTGGAAATCATGATATATTTTTATTTTCAGGATTCTTTTATTAACAGAAAGTTTAAAAGAACAGCATTTACTATAAAATAGAAATCTTTTGTAACATTTTAAATGTCTATACTGGCATTTTTGATCAATATAATGCATCCTTGCTGAATAAAAACACAAATTTCTTAAAAAAATATATTATGGTTTAAATAAATACTATGGTTTCTCACTATATCAGCATATGCGCAGGGTTTATATTTTCAACTGTCGACTCCTGAAATTGACACTTTAGGTCTTATTGTGTGCAGCACTGTAGGAAATCATAAATCTGAATGAGTCTTGATCCCATCTGCTCTTATTTATTGCTCACATGCTAACATTTACTGTAATGACTAACATCAGTGAACCTTAATGAACAAGCATTAGTAACAAAACTGGCCCGAGAGTCATTTGAGAGTCATTTGTGTGGTTTCATGTCTAGACAGCCGTTCACAGACAGACAGATATATGAATGTCTGAAGGCAGTTTTAGAGCTGTGCTTTCATCTTAAACAGTTCCATGCATGTTTGTGAGTCTTTTTTATTGTTTTTTGCAGGAGAAAGTGGTGATTGGAATTGCTTATGACTGCGTGGAGAAGATGGTGTATTGGACAGACATCAGCACACCTGCCATTAGCAAAGCTAGTCTACAAGGAGGAGAACCCGTCCACATCATTAAATCAGGTTGAGCCCGTTTTAACCAATAGTTCACCTAAAAATGATTCACTGCATTGTTCGAAACGTATTCACTATGTTCTGTGGATCACAATGGGATCTTAAGAAGTTGTTTGACACTGATTTTTGTGTCAGATCTCAGCAGTCCTGAAGGCATCGCTGTCGATCATCTGGGGAGAAATGTGTTCTGGACAGACTCCATGAAGGACAGAATCGAAGTTTCCTCATTAGACGGATCCCAGCGGCGTGTCTTGATTAACACCGATCTGGTTAACCCGAGAGCCATTCTCACCGATCCCACCAATGGGTATGTGACTAACTAGAAACCACAAGGGTTTGAAATGAACAAGAAGTGATTTGGCAAGTAAAGACAGTTTGAGAGAAATGCAGTGTAATGCATGTTTAATCAGTATGATTGAGAAGAATTAAGTATTAAAAGTGATGTGATTCAGTAATAAAGGCTTCTTTACACATGCAAAGATTTACACAGAATCGCTTCTGAACTGACATTTAGGTGTCTTTACACAGATTGTTTAATGCTGCTCAGAGGTGGCATAAATGCATTTACACAGTAATTGCAACTGTATTCTTTGATGCAAGGGGCTCAGGTGGGTCAGAGCAGACAAAATTTAATCTAGCTTTTATGCAGCATGGTGTTTCAATATGATTTCTAATGTCTTTTAGAGAATTCTCGTCTGCTCACCAAGCCTGCATTTATTTGATCCAAAATACAGCAAAAACAGTACAATTTTGAAATATTTTTACTATTTAAAATAACTGTTTTCTATTTGAATATATTTAAAAATGTAATTTATTTCTGTGATTTCAAAGCTGAATTTTTAGCATCATTACTCAAGTCACATGATCCTTCAGAAATTATTTTGATATGCTGATTTGCTGCTCAGAAAACGTTTATTATTATTATTATTATGTTGAAAACAGCTGAGTAGAATTTTTTCAGGTTTCTTTGATGAATAGAAAGTTCAGAAGAACAGCATTTGTGTGAAATAGAAATCTTTTGTAACATTATAAATTTCTTAATCATCACTTTTGATCAATTTTAAAGCATCCTTGCTAAATAAAAGTATTAATTTCTATAATTTCTTTAAAAGCTTCTTCCAAGATTCCAAGCTTTTGAATGGCATAGTGTAAAATGTTACAAAGATTTTTATTTCAGATAAATGCTGATCTTTGGATCTTTCTATTTATAGAAGAATCCTGAAAAAAATGTAATCAACTGTTTTAAATATTAATTATTAAATATTGACAATAATAATAATTATCTTAATAATGATAATCTCACCCTAAACCACAACCAAACAACATGAGCAAGACCAGATGAAATCTGGTTTAATCAGTTAAACTGCATTTTTTGTGCAGATTTTATTTATTTATTTATTTTTTTTAATGTTTGAAATATTTCAAGCAGATCAGCATATTAGAATGATTTCTGAAGGATCATGTGACACTCAAGACTGGAGTAATGATGCTGAAAATTCAGCTTTGATCACAGGAATAAATTACATTTCAAAATAAATTCAAAAAGAAAGAAGTTATTTTTAATAGTAAAAATATTTCACAATATTACTTGTGCTGTATTTTGGATCAAATAAATGCAGGCTTGGTGAGCAGAAGAGACTACTTTAAAAAAATGCTAAAAATTTTACTGTCCACAAACTTTTGACTGGAAGTGTAAATATGCCTAACAAATGAGTTAAGGCTGCTTTGTGCCTGCTCAAAATTGTGTGTAAAAACATAATATGCCTGCTCTGACCCTAGAATCAAACTCAAAACAGTCTGTGTAAAGGCACATACAGTAAATGCCAGTTCAGAAGTGCTTCTGTGCCACCTTTGCTGAGTAATCCAAAATTCATAAATGCATTTGTATACTGTGATGCTAGAGGTTAAAGTAGGTCAAAGCAGGCATAATTTAATCTGGCTTTAATATGGCATTATGTCTTCACACTGAATTGTGAGCAGGCACTGAGCAGCCTTAATTAGGCTGTGTAAAGACACCTTAAAGGAACACTACACTCAGAAAAATATCAAAACTCTGTGGTCAGAGGTTCTGTGTTTTTGAGCGAGATGATAACGGTCTAATCAGATTCAATGAGCTATGCTAAGCTACGCTCAGAGTGTTACCGCCAGACCCGGAGATCGGCCGAATGGATTCGAAAACGGTAAAACTCAACTGTTTAACTCTAGTGGAGTTGGAAAATGAGCCTATTTTCAAAAAAAGTGGAGTGTTCCTTTAAAATTAGCACAATCATGTCATATTAAAAATAATGCAAGACACAATTTAATGGCTGATGAGAAACATTTACGTCTGTTGCATTTACTCTGCATTCGTTTTAGACCCTGAATACAGTGTCAGTTTTGTTTACACGCTGATTCTTGGCATTATGAATTTGAGCGATTCCCCAAGTACCATTCATTTCTGCAGTGAATGATTTATTGCAAAGTGTTTTCAAGGTCTGTTTCTCCCTCAGCTACATCTACTGGGCCGACTGGAACAGGGACGCCCCCAAAATTGAGATGGCTTACATGGACGGCACAAACCGGAGAATACTGGTGAAGGATGATTTGGGCCTCCCCAACGGTTTAACTTACGACCCCCAAACGTCTCTGCTGTGCTGGGCGGATGCTGGTACGGTTCCAGTTCACTGAGAAACATTTACAAGTGCCGTAAAGTCACAGCTGCTTGAGTCTCTTGGGGGCAAACAACTCATCATTTAGCTCATTAAAGACACAGACAAAGCAAAACGCTTTGTTTATTTAAAGTTTTTGTGTTAATGATGATGTTTGGTGTTTCGGATGCAGGTACACATAAAGTGGAGTGCATGAATCCACAGCAGAGCGGTCGGAGGCAGCTTACGGAGGGAATTCAGTATCCCTTTGGACTGACTACTGATGGGAAGAACCTGTACTACACGGACTGGACGAGGTGAACTTTCACTTGAACATCACACTTAATAGACATTTATTGGGTGACAGGTCCTTAAAATGAAGAAGTCTCTTCTGTTCACCAAGGCTGCATTTAGTTAATCAAAAATATAGTAAAATTGTGAAATATTATTACAATTTAAAATAGCTGTTTTCTACGTGAATATCTGTTAAAATGTAATTTATTTCTGTGATCAAAGCTGAATTTTCAGCATCATTACTGCAGTCTCCAATGTCACATGATTCTGCAGAAATCATTCTAATATGCTGATTTGCTGCTCAAGAAATATTTCAAACATCTAAATAAATAAATCAAATCTGCATGAAAAATGCAGTTTAACTGAGCTGATTTCATCTGATCTTGCTCGTGTTGTTTGGTTGAGGCTTGGGATGAGAAAGCAAAGTCAAGGTTCAGTTGACAGTCGACCTGTGAGCTCAACAGCAGCTCTCTGTTCTTCTGAAGCCTTGATGTGTGTTTGCTAGCACGGGTTCCCTCAACAGCAGCATGCACTGATTTGCTGCTTTAACCCTGAATGTGTTTGCTATGCAGAGGTCAGGTCAAAAGGCCTGTTTAAAGGCTCGTAGCAGCTGCGTGTGATTTCACGGACCGTCCGTGTCTCTCTCTGATCTTCCTACAGCCTTTGCCTCTTTGATCGTGGAGAGTCACAATAGAGCTTATTAAAGCAATTGACAATAATAAACACTACACAAACAACTCTCATGTAAAAGGCCAGGATGCATTATAGTAATGAGAATTTGGGAGGAAAATATGCTTGATTTTCATGAAAACGATGCAAAAAGTCCATACATGTATGAATGTGTGTGTGCATGTGCGCAAGGCTGGATTTACTTGACCAAAAATACAGGTAAAACAGTAGTATTGTGAAATTATTACAATTTAAAATTAGCGTTTTTTGTTGTAAAGTGAATTTTTAGCTGTCTTCAGTGTCACATGAAATAATTCAGAAATAATTTTGGCGTTATTATTAATTATTATTTAATTAATAAAATAATAAATACATACTTTTTTGCAGGAAGGATGCATTACATTGATCAAAAGTCACAGTAAAGACATTTTTTTAATGTTATAAAACGTTTATATTTTAAATAAATGCTGTTCTTTTAGAATGTATCACGATTTCCACAAAAATATTGTGCAGCGCAACTGTTTTCAACATTTTTATAATAATCATAAATGTTTCTTGAGCAGCAAATCAGCATATTAGAATGATTTCTGAAGGATCATGTGACACTGAAGACTGGAGTAATGATGCTGAAAATTCAGATTTGATCACAGAAGTAAATGCATTTTAACTGATATTCACATAGAAAATATTGCACAGTTTTTAGTGTATTTTTAATCAAATAAATGCAGCTTTGGTGAGCAGAAGGGACTTAGGTCAAAAACATTTAAAAAACAGAATTAATTATTTTTACATATATGGGCCATTCTTCAGAACGTCCCGCAACCAAAAAAAAAAAACACTTAAAAAGCATTTATGTATTTAAATGTTGTATTCAAATTGTATTAAAGTTCAAATTTATGTATTAGTGTTTATTAAGATAATATTTTAAATATTAGTAAGATTAATATATATATAAAATCATCATTTATTGGGTACTTTCAGTCAGAAGATGGCTGTCCTGAACCCAAACACCTAAATTTCAACTTGTGAAAATGATACTGAAATTATTTTTGTATTTTATTTTTTTTTTTATTTATTTTTACATTTTTGTTTTTCAAAAAGTGAAGTTAAAAAATGTATATACATATTTTATATTTACCTTTATTAAATTTATATTTTATAAACTGTACGTTTTAGTCCATTGGCCGGGACTGATTTTACTAAACCCATAAATTTATGATCAGGAAATATTCCTGTGTCCCTCTGTCTCATAGCTACAAGGTGTGAGTAGATAGGTCCAATCATTTTGAGGTGAATTTGTTCAAAAGTCAGAAAAATCTGTTTGTAGCTTGAAGAAACATCACTACCGAACACCTTTTTTTGCAATTAAGCACACTTTTCTGGGAGTTATTCCATAATGCACAACTTTATTCAGAACTTTCCTAGCTAACCATGTGCTGATTAACATCTTTGAGCTAGGTTCAAAAATATCTAAAATTGTCACTACCGTGGAAAAAACATTTGTTGCAGTTTTAGTAGTGATTTAGTATGCAAGTTTAAATTCTATAATGTGTTGTGGTTGCTACCAAAACATTACTGTCACTACTGAATATGTGCTGTCATGACAGAAACTAATGAATCCTTAACTTTGAAATCAGTATGATCAACTTTTTGACTTTAACAAAGAATAACTGGATTCAAAATTCAACAAATCTCATAAATCACACTTGAAATATTGTTAAAAATTGAATTGTTATGGATTTACCTATGAATTTTTTTAAAATATATATTTACAATGTAGATGTAAGCAAAATCTAAGTAGGTCAATATAACCCTTGTAAATAAATTACTATTACTGTGTTTCGGTAGTGACAAATATTCCAAAACTAACTGCACAGTTACTAGAAATGTGTACCAAATGTGCATACATAAACATTTTTTGGAAAACAACATTTTTTTTCAAGACGTTTCCAACTCTGGCTTTGGACCAGTTCTGTAGAATGGCCCATGTATGTATCATCCAGTGTTTTCCTGACGGTGTGTGTGTTTGCGTTGATCAGGAGTGCTGTAGTCGTGGTCGATCGCTATGCTAGGCGAGAAGTGGACGAGTTCCAGCCCCAGAAACGAACACGTCCGTACGGGATTGTCACTGCACACGCTCACTGCCAGTCTGGTATGACTTGTCTCTCAAATATTTCACTCCTTACTCTTAAATTCTTCATAAATGATGTCAGTTTTTAATGCTCAGTGCTTCTGACCATGTAAATAACTGGCTCAGGTAGCTAAAACGAGCCTAAAACACAACACATTTGTACCATTACTGCAGCTGATGTAAGATATTCACTGTTCCCCATCAGGTCAGAACTATTGCTCGAGCAATAATGGCGGCTGCACTCACTTATGTCTGGCGACACCTGCTGGCCGCTCGTGCAGGTGTCCGGATAACGCTGTAGGCCTAGGCTGTGTGGAGCGGGAAGGCTGGAACTGAAGATTTAGAGAGATGTGAGCGAACCTCTAGTGATGAATGACATGGCTTTTCCATCACAGCCGTTCATGTGAATGCTTGTTACACCATGTCTCGTCTGAAAGATGCAATAAAGCCACAGTCAGTATTAAAGATTTTTAAATGCATCCGTGCCTTAAATATGATCATGGTGCTTTAAAGAGCAATTAAATGCTAATGAGGTTATTGTGAATATAGTCTCATGTCTTTTCAAACAATTTTAAGCAAAACTAACAGTATTACTCCGATATGAGAGTATCCTTTTTAGAAGATAAAGATATGATACAGTTGTGAAATAACCTGGCATAAATTGATGTTTACACATACATCTTTTCAATAAAAACATATTTTGTTTATTTAGCCTTGTCATTTTTATATATTGTTAGAGTGCTTCTTTTGTAATTAAAAGTCCTAACATTATTCACACTCATGCTGGAAACGTAGTTATATACAGCCCTTGTGCATGGAAAATATCAACCACCAGAGGGCAGCAACAGCCTAAAAATCAGGTGAAAACTCCCTGCATAAACTATTAGATTTAGTTATTCTTTAAAGAACAAGTCCATTTCCAGAACAACAATTTACAAAAAATGTACTCACCCCCTTGTCATCCAAGATGTTCATGACTTTCTTTCTTCAGTCTTATAGAAATTATGTTTTTTGAGGGAATTCCAGGATTTTTCTCCATATAATGGACTGATATGGTGCTCTGATTTTGACCTTCCAAAATGCAGTTTAAATGCAGCTTCAGACGATCCCAAATGTGGTTGTAAATGATCCCAGCCGAGGAAGTTTCTTATCTAGCGAAACGATCGGTTATTTTCATTAAAAAAATACAATTTAAATACTTTTTAATCTCAAATGCTCATCTTGTCTTATTCTCCCTGAACTCTGTGTATTCTGGCTCAAGACAGTTAGGGTATGTCAAAAAACTCAGACTGTATTTTCTCCCTCAACTTCAAAAATCATTTCAAAATCATCCTACATCGCTGCAGAAGTTCCGACCCAGCCTTTGCAAAGTGAACATGCAAAGAAGATCAAACACCCTTAACAAAAAAGACAAAACAGCGATATAGGACGATTTTGAAGTTGAGGGGGAAAATACAGTCTGAGTTTTTCGACATACCCTAACTGTCTTGAGTCTGAACTGTCTTAACCGATTGTTTCGCTAGATAAAACCCTTCTTCCTCGGCTGGGATCGTTTACAGCCGCATTTGGGGTCGTCTGAAGCTGCATTTAAACTGCATTTTGGAAGTTCAAAACTGGGGCACCATATCAGTCCATTATATGGAGAAAAATCCTGGAATGTTTCCCTCAAAAACATAATTTCTTTACGACTGAATAAAGAAAGACATGAATATCTTGGATGACAAGGGGGTGGGTACCTTATCTGTAAATTGTTGTTCTGGAAGTGGACTTCTCCTTCAATTCTTTAATTTATGTTCTGTCTGTATTATTATTTTTAACTTTTAACCAGTGTTAAGTGTATTTGCCACTGGAAAATTCTGCAGGTTTCTGTGGATTTTAGTGTAATAAATGGAAATGCATTATATTTAAATTAAACTTATAAGCAGAAAAACATTTTCCACCATATGATTAAAATAAATTAATTTATTATTTTATTTTATCAAATAGTTCCCACTGAGATTGTAGCACATGCGAGTTTCATAAATACACAGCAAAAAAAAAATGTGTGTGTGTATATATATATATATATATATATATATATATATATATATATATATATATATATATATATATGAAGAGTTCAGATGCAAAAGCCTCTAAATCCATCTGATGTTTTTCTTTAATATTAGCAGGCTACTGGCTACTTTGTATAGGTTTCTATGTAACTACTGGTAATTCTGATTGGGCTTTTGACCGAGATGGCTTTTAGCTGGTTTTGCATCTGTACTCTTCATATATATATATACAGTCATGTGAAAAAGTTAAGACACCCTATTGAATTCCATGGTTTTCTGTATCAGGGCATCAATAAAAAAAATGGTCCTTGGCTGGTCTTAAAATTTTGAAAATAAAACCTCAGATGAACAACAACACATGACAAATTACAAATTGCACCATGTCATTATTTGCAAAACAGAAAAGCCGTGTGTGACAAAGTTAGGACACCCTTACTGTTAACATTGGAATTAAGAGGGTAAATAACAGTCAAGCACTGCTAATCAAATACCTTTGATTAACTGATCAAGTCTGAGTGCCTCTATAAAAGCATAAGCTTTAGGAGTTTGCTGCTCTGGAGCCTTCAGGTGTGTGTTAACACAACGCCAAGGAGGTAAGACATCAGCAATCATCTTAGAGAAGCAATTGCTGCTGCCATCAATCTGAGAAGAGTAATACGCCCATTTCCAAACTATTTGAAGTTTATTCACAAGTGGAAGACATTTAAAACAGACACCTCTCCTTCCAGGAGTGGACATCCCAGAAAATTCACCCCAAGATCAGACCGTGTAAAGCTCAGAGAAATGGCAGACAACCCAAGAGCTACACCTCACACTCTACAGGCCTCAGTTAACATATTAAATGATAAAGTTCATGACAATACCATTAGAAAAATATGGGACAAAAATGGCGTGTTTGGAAGGCTTGGCAGAAGAAAGCCTCTTCTCTCTAAAAAAAAAAACATTGCAGCACAGTTTAGGTCTGCAAAGTTGCATCTGAACAAAACACAAGTCTTCTAGAATAATGTCCTTTGAACAGACGAGACCGAAGTGGAGATGTTTGACCATAATGCACAGCGCCAAGTTTGGTGAAAACCTAAAGAGCGTATCAGCAAAAACACCTCATACCAAAAGACAAGCATGCTGGAGGAGGGCTGATCATTTGGGGCTTGGTTTGTAGCCACAGGACCTGGGCACCTCACAGTCATTGAGTTGGCCATGAACTTCTCTGTATATCAAACTATTCTAGAGTCAGATGCGAGGATGCAGATGCGTCTGTCTGACATCTAAAGTTGGGCCAAAATTGGGTCATGCAACAGGACAATGATCCCAAGCACACCAGCAAATCTAAAACAGAATGGCTGAAAAAAAAAGAATCAAGCTGTTGCAATAGCCCAGTCCAAGTCCAGAGCTCATCCTGACTCAAATGCTGTGGTGAGAGCTGTGCATAAGCAAATGCCCACAAACCTCAATAAACTGGAGCAACGTTGAAAAAAGAGTGGTCCAAATTCCTCCAGAACGATGTGAGAGACTGATAAAGTCACACGGAAAATGAATGCTTCAAGTTATTGCTGCTAAAAGTGGATCTACAGGCAGTTGAATTATAGGGTGTCCTAACTTTGTCACACATGGCTTTTCCATCTTGGCTTTACAGAAGCGAGGTGAGCCGCCTGGCCGTGTGGTGCAGAGACAACAATCTTTCTCTGAACGTGGAGAAAACGAAGGAGATTGTTGTTGACTTCAGGAGAGCGCACACTCAGCATGCTCCTCTGACCATCAACGGTGCGTCTGTGGAGAGAGTGAGTAGCACCAAGTTCCTGGGTGTGCACATCACTGAGGATCTCTCCTGGACGAACAACACCACTGCACTGGCTAAGAAATCACAGCAGCGTCTCTACTTCCTCCGCAAACTGAGAAGAGCAAGAGCACCGGCCCCCATCATGTACACCTTCTACAGAGGCACCATCGAGAGCATCCTGACGAGCTGCATCAGTGTGTGGTTTGGAGCCTGCAATGCCTCCTGCCAAAAAACTCTCCAACGCATAGTGAGAGCAGCTGAGAGGATCATTGGTGTCCCTCTTCCCTCCCTCCAGGACATTTACAGCACCCATACACTTACACTCACTCACACACACACCCCCCACCGACCGGCACCAGTCACTTTGTGTAGTATTGGTGCTCTGCTAACTACCTCATACTACTCAATTACTACCCTCAGACTACCTCTAAAGACTATGTCACTTTATGTCACTTTATTACATAAGCTCTTTTTGCACGATATTTCTATATATTCTATATATTACATGTATAATTGTACTTATTTGCATCTTTAAAATTGTACTTTTTGTATTTAATGTTACGTGTATGCACCTAGGGTCTGAGAGTAACGAAATTTCAATTCTCTGTATGTCTGGCACATATGGCAAAATTGACAATAAAGTTGACTTTGACTTTGACTTTGATTTGATTTTTGTTAAGTAAATAATGACACAGTGTGATATGTCATGTGATGATGTTTATCTGAGGATTTATTTTCCAAATTTTAAGACCTGCCAAGGACCAGATCATTTGTCTATTACGCCCTGAGACAGAAAATCATGGAATTCAATAGGGTGTCCTAACTTTTTCACATGACTGTAAATATATATATATATATAGTAGGCCTATACTGTTAGGCCTACTAAATACAGTACTGTTTTAGTCAATAAATATTGTGTTACTTGTGTATGTAGTATATTAATATTTGTATTATATTTGACGTTTAATACATCAAAAGGAGGACTGTCTCTAGCGCTTAAATAATGAATGAATCTGTATAATAGAATGGTGACATCATGGAACAGTGGCTCAAATCTGATCAGCGGTCAGATTCAAAATCCGTCTGAATAATTTCCTGCTGTGGGGTTTAAAAACAGTCCCACAAACATCCTCTTATTCCCACAATAAAAGAGGATTGTGTGTCACACTCACACGCATGCAGTGAGTCTAACAACACAGAAATAGAGAAGCTCTGTGACTGGCGAACATTATTCTTCACTGTGACTGGAGCTCCCCGGAGCCGCTGCGCAGTGGCGTCATCACGTCAGCCCCGCCCACCGCGGGAACAAGAGACGTAAGCGCCTAAGCTCCGCCCTTACAGGGGGGACACGATTGGCGTCATCCAAATGACTGGTGAGAGGGAGCGTCCTCAGAGGCTGCAGATTTGATTGACAGTCGACTCAACCAATAGCCGTTAGGATTCTGTTTTGTGGGCGTTATTTCCTGTACTGTTTTGCATGACATTTTTTCTTCTAAATTGCTTGTGTATATGTTAGAAGGAAGACCGGAGACGAGGTACGTAAATTGTAATTGTATTTAGACCTCAGACCTTGCGTTTAGATGAATAATATTGATGTGATGATTAAACATCGCTGGTGGGCATTCGTTCTTCCTCATGTGTGACATAACTAAATCAATGAGTGTTAGCCTAAGCTGTGCTGCAGGATATTCTGCGTCTGCTGTTGCGTGAAATGATCCAGATAAACGCAAACATGAGTCTCTGTCTGCAAATACGAACCATTTTTTTCTAGTCAATAAATTTTTACTGGTTCATTCACGCTAATGTTGGCGCCGAAGCTAGTATAAGCCCCAACTTGTATTCACCACGAAGCGGTGCACTAATGTTACTGCTTCATTTGTCTACTTGCAACTGTGACAGCAACTGTCAGCTAGACTGGAATAAACTGACTTGCATGCGAACTGATCCAGTGCAGAGCCCAATTCGCGCCAGCAGTAAATTCAAAAGTTCTATTTCATCTCTGTAGGCAGTAACGGATTTAACGGACTTCACGTCTCCTAATCCGAATGGACACCTAATGAAATGATGTGCCGTTCCCGCTCACGCAGCTCGAATTTAACCGCTGGATTTTAGAGCTTTGATCACTGCTGTGGATGAACCGGAGCCGGTGGCGGTCAGCTGGACATGGCCAGCTCACACCTGGCTGATCTGTCCCAGGCCTGGGACAACTACATGGACTGCCGCGCACAGGGCGCAGATCTGCAGGTGAGTCGTGAGAGCTGGTTACTGAGTAGACGAAGAGCAAACTTTGTATGTGGCCTTGTCAAAGATTTGCTTGGAAGTTGAAGAAAAGCCTTACATTTGAAAGCTTCTGGTTTACTAGACAAACAGATAAACTAGTTCTGAATTACTAGATTTAAATTCGTAATTTTGCTAGGGTGTTCTGGTTTACTAGACAAACAGATTTACGTCACATAGTTCTGATTTACTAGATCTACATCTGTACTTAGATCTAACGTTAATGGGGTGTTCTGGGTTATTAGACAAACAGTTTAACTAGTTCTGGGTTACTAGATCTAAACCTGTAGACTTACTGGGCTGTTCAGGGTTACCAGACAAACAGATTACCCAGTTCTGATTTACTAGATCTACATCTGTAGATTTAATATGGTGTTCTGTGTTACTAGACAAACAAATTAACTAGATCTGCAGATTTACTATGGTGTTCTAGGTTGCTAGATAATAGGTATGGACAGCGTTATTAGTTCTGATTTACTAGATCTACATCTGTACACTTACTAGGGTGTTTTGGGTTATTAGACAAACAGTTGAACTAGTTCTGGTTTACTGGATCTAAATCTGTAGACTTAATAGGGTGTTTTGGTTTCTAGACAAACAGATGAACCAGTTCTGATTTACTAGATCTACATCTGTAGACTTACTGGGGTGTTCAAACAGATGAACTATTTCTGGTTTACTAGATCTATATCTGTAGATTCACTGGGGTGTTCAGGCTTACTAGACAAACAGATAAACTAGTTCTGGTTTATTACATCTAAATCTGTAGACTTACTGGGGTGTTTAGGGTTACTGAACAAACAAATTAACTAGTTCTGGTTTACTGCATCTAAATCTATATACTTACTGGGGTATTCAGGGTTACTAGACAAACAGATTAACTAGTTCTGGTTTACTAGATCGAAATCTGTAGACTTACTTGGGTGTTCAGGGTTACTAGATAAACAGATTAGCTAGTTCTGATTTACTAGATCTAAATCTATATACTTACTGGGGTATTCAAGGTTACTGGACAAACAGATTAACTAGTACCGGTTAACTAGATGTAGGTCTGTAGATGTTTCTAGGGTGTTCTGGGTTACTAGACAAACAGATAAACTATTTCTGGTTTACTAGATCTAAATATGTAGACTTACTTGGGTGTTCTGGGTTACTAGACAAACAGATTAGCTAGTTCTGATTTACTAGATCTAAATCTATATACTTACTGGGTTATTCAAGGTTACTGGACAAACAGATTAACTAGTTCTGGTTAACTAGATGTAGGTCTGTAGATGTTTCTAGGGTGTTCTGGGTTACTAGACAAACAGATTAGCTAGTTCTGATTTACTAGATCTAAATCTATATACTTACTGGGGTATTCAAGGTTACTGGACAAACAGATTAACTAGTTCTGGTTAACTAGATGTAGGTCTGTAGATGTTTCTAGGGTGTTCTGGGTTACTAGACAAACAGATTAGCTAGTTCTGATTTACTAGATCTAAATCTATATACTTACTGGGGTATTCAAGGTTACTGGACAAACAGATTAACTAGTTCTGGTTAACTAGATGTAGGTCTGTAGATGTTCCTGGGGTGTTCTGCAGGGCTCTAGACTAACTTTTTGCACTGGTTTGCTCTGATTTTTGCATGATGATATGATGAATGGTTGGTTCATTTTTAACAGCAGGTTCAGCTGATCTGCACACTTACATAAGCTTATAATCACTCATGCTTTTAAGCCAAATCCACGCTAAAAAGAATAACGTTAACTGACATCTGGACCTGACTCTCCGCAATCTCTGTTGAAATTGCTTGGGTTTTTGAACCCATGCTGTATCCTTGGACAAAAGTTCACAGGGGTTCACCCAGTTTAAGAGATTTCTGATCGTAAAAAACTAATTATTTACATTTTTAATGTATTGTCTTCGTTATAATCTACTGATTCAAATTAGTAATCAATAATAATTCTTATTTTAATACTCGGCATGCCTCCCTTGACATGCGTATGAACAGGCAGCAAATCAGGTGCTGGTGCGGACGGAGCAGGCGCGGGCGCTGGCACATCAGGCGCAATCATTAAACATATTTTAAAGGAAGCCAGCGCCACGGTCCTTATCTTTACTGGGTGATTTGAGTGAATATTTGCATTTATTCACATACGATTTAATTAGAAATGGTGGCCTGTCATGATTTTGGCTAATGCAGGACACTACTGAATGATGCGCATCAGAAGGGATTTAGAAGTGGGTATACGCAAAGCCGACTGATAAAGAAATGGGTGTACGCAGGTTCTGCACTACACCACTGCATATTACCCTACTCAATAGCATTAACACAGGCGTAACTCCCTTCAAACTTTATCTGGAATGTCACCTTTTCTGTCACAACTTTTCGAGCAGGCGATCCACCCGCGACCCACCCGCAAATAATCAGAATGCATTTTTTTATTACCCGACCCACCCGACCAGCGGATTATCCGCAGCACCCGCGGGTATAACCGCCATCCGCGCATCACTTATTGCCGGCCGTGGTCTTCCCACACTCCCTTCACTATCTCTGATTGGTTTAGACCATGATATGGGCCTAATGGGTGTCTGTTGAACCACAATCACGGAGACTTTTTTTTTCTGCCCTCGCACCATTGAGAAATTAGGTCGCAGTTGTTTTGGGTTGCTAGACATATTTACTAGATCTGTAGATTTGCTATTTTGTTTTGGATTACTGGATTTTTAAAGGACTGGACTCGTATAATGGCTATTATGGTTTAGTGATTGCATGAGATTGTAATACCATGGTATTTTGATTTATACCATGGTACCAAATGATTACCATGGATTTTCATGGTATTCAATGATAATTGAAAAGAATTGTATGGTATAACCATGGTACATATCCAAAACAAAATGGTACTACAATGGTGCGGTGTTTTACATGGTTTAAGCTTTTAAAAATCACACAGCAAGAAACAATTTGCAGAATACACAAAGATATAAATACTTTGATAATTACACAGAGATATCCTGCTTAAGAACTTCTTAATCATATTTGTCTTATGCGTGTCTGCTGAGAGCAGCTGTCATGGAGCGACGGCCAGGAATAGTTCAGATTATGCCAACTGGTGGTTTGACTGGTGGTTTGATTTTATTTTTTTGCGATATGGAGTCAACTGTGAATTCATGTGTGATTTTATTATAAGATGCACAAGTAAAGTGTCAGAAATAACCGGATAGTTGACATCAGTGCGTTTAGGCAGAGATCAACATGTGGGCATTTTTTTTCGAATTCATTTTAATACACGGGTTGGTGGACGTTCATGAAAGTTCACTTTGCTTTAATTGGATTGTTTAGCCCAAGCAGCTAAAACACATCCAGACTGACCTGTCAAAGCCCACCTGGATGTTTGGGTTGAGTGGATTAAATGGTTAAAAGCCTGTCAGCCAGGCTTAACTAGAAACTGTTGAGTTTTTTTCTATGAACTTTCTTCTTGCTGGATCCTGAACGTGAACATGAGACATCTGAGGATGAGGCTCTGTGCTGAATATACACTGCCCTGAAGCACTTCAGAAGTGGCATTTAGGCATCTGTAACACAGACTGTTTGATGCTGCTCTGAGGTGCCACTGCGCTTGTTCCACATTTGCAGTGTAAATTTAATAAATATAGGACAACCATATAGGTGCTGCCCCAACATTTTTGTGTCTTCATCACGCTGTACACCACTGTAGAGGGTCTCCTTGTCTTGATACTTATGTAAGCGCGTAGATGTGTTTCTGTTCATGTGTGTTTGTGGCTGTGCGCTTAACAGTTTAATTTCCTGAAATATTGGTTCACCACGATGACAGTTCTTCTCAACACCAGTGACTAGTAAACATTGTGTGACGACTGTGTCTCCCTTTTGTGATGCTCTTTCCGTCCATTCATCCAGTTTCCTTTGAATTATTTATTGTCACCCATCAGGTAAACTGCTCATTATGTTCATGTGATGGGCATAACTTAAGGTTACTGAAATTAAATAAACAGTATAGGTATGTTTGTAACCGCATACTTGTATTGTCTATTTCTGCTTTATGTAGTATGTATATGCATTGATTTCTCTATGCACAGATGACCTGCTTGTGTGCTTGAGTAGTATACATTCAATTCACACTACACTGGAAACTGTATCCCATAATGCAGTGCGCTTGACCTTCCATTTCCAGTGTGATAGATGAGCCAGAAGTAAAATTAGCCTTTGAATGGTTCTTGAATGATTTAAAATCTCCTGAATGTTCAAGTTGGAAAGGATAATTTGTGTTAAAGAGAATTCAGTGTTCGCGTGTTGTCAGAGATGTGACCAGTATTGCCAGATTGTGTGGTTTTGAATTTGATCGTGCGGGTACAAATGGGTTTGGGCGGGTAGACAAAATTTGGGCTGGTTTAGGGTCAGTTTGGTGGTTTTCAAACATCTAAATTGTATAGGCTAATTGGTTAATAAACAAAACCCAAGTGTGCATGTACTGCACCCAACCAGTCATCGTGATGTTACTAAACACACATGCACACTACAGATTTGGCTGGTGCTGATGTTGACGTCGTCTGGCTTACTTTTAGCAGCAGACAGACATGATGATTCATGAGTGACTGGGTTTTTAGCACGATAGTGGCTTGAACAAGCTTATTCCGATCACTTATATTAGGCACTTTTGCATTTAAATTGGCTTATTCTGACTGTTGACTTTGAAAAGGATGTCAGCGCAGTCCTCATTATCGAGCCCTTGAATATTAAAACTCTGTAATTTCAGTTTTTGTTATAGTTATTTTCCTTGCTGTAAATAGGCTTTTAGGTCTGAAACTTCAGGTTTCAGAACCATGCTGAGCGTGCAGTGAATATGTGGTTAGTTAAACTGAACACTGGAGAAAAAGGTCAGCCGTTATCTCAATGTGTTACAGTAACCACGTGCTTTTCCATTGCACCAAACGGGCTGGTATTTCATTGGAAGAGACTTTCAACATGTCAGTGTTGCTTTAAATCCGTCAAGGTTTGCGTGAGATGGTTTTAGATTTTTGATAAGGGGGATGTTGTTCACTGACAGGATGCTCACTGCTCTCGCTTCTTGCTACTTTTTATGTCTGTCTTAGTAGCGATTCGTTTGTACAATTCGAGAGTTTTTATTTTCCACATTTGTTCTCTGAACTCATTTAATGATTGTGGGTAAGTTAGTCATTTAAAATGTTTGTTTTATTCTCATTTGTGGTGGTATAAATGTTTCATAAGATTGTTTAATGTTAATGTAAAGAGTCCTAAAGAAAAGCAGTTTTGATTACTTGAGATTGTTGTATTTTCTCGTGAAGTGCAGATGCAGTGCTGTGATTGAGAAGTCTGCTAGTTTAATCAGGTCTCTCTGTGAAGTCTGTCAGTCAGATGTCACCAATGGCATCAAGATACGCTCTTCCCATTAAGCTTTAAATGAACAGTTTACTCAAGCGTGAAAAGTCTGTCAACATTTAAAGGACCCATGATTACCGTGATGCAAAAAACACACAGAATCGTGGAATTTCTAAACGTTGAGTCTCACAGAATTTGGCAATTTTGACACACAGAAGGTTGAAGTTCTTCATAACATGATGAAATCATAAATCCAGACAAATCGGACATTAATTGGTTTCATAGGGCCTTATTATTGTAACAAATAAATATAAAAAATACATTATTAAACTGTTAATGTTTTATGAATATAAATATAATTTAACCATGAAAATAGAAAAACAAATGTACTCACCTGTATGTTGTTGCAAACAGAGATATTAGTGCACAAAATGTTGGGCTGGGTTTTGATCCAGATTGGAGTTAATGGCTGGAGATTATAGGGATAATCTGATATTCTGACCGGCCAATACTTCAGATCTTTACTCGGGTAACGTCCTGTGGTTCACTCTGGTTCACATGGCCTGTGTTGTGACGTGCATTGAAAATACACTAGCGTCTCAGTTCATCAGAGTTAATCAGAAACATGGGTTTTTAATATTTGCATCAATTGATCAATCTCATCAGATCTTTCTCTGAAAAACCACCCGTTAAATGTTTTGCACACCAAAGATTTTTAATCTGTATTGCTCTGCTCAAGATGTTTAAATCAACATCTGCGGTGCTAAATACATGAGTTCGTCCTTAAATCTGCCACTGGCATTTCTAAATCACTTTTAAGCAATCGTTTGGTTCAACATCCTGTGTTTCTGCTTTTGTGATCTCTAGCGTGAGCCTCATGTCTATCCTTTCCACCAACGCCCCACTTACCGCCAGAGTGAGCATTTTGCTTAGTGGACTAGTTAATTGACTCAGTGCTTTGAATAATTCATCTCTCTCTGGTGAGTCATGTTTCTACCACTGGCTGTGATGTGATAGATGCTCTTTTTAACTGAAGTTTGCTCGGAATCATTTTAACTAGTCAACCAGAAGTCATTCTCTCGTAGGCAGCTCAGTGTTTAATTTATGTACATGACTTAAGATTTGGTATATGTAGCTTCACACAAATACACTGTATTTTCTTGCATTTCCAAATATAGTTGGCTCTTGCAAGTTGCTATACAAAGGTAATGTCGCAGAGTTTGTGGTCATTAGAACCAACTGTGGTACAGACTTTACCGCCATACTTTGTATACTGTACCATCATGCTGCACAGCCCTAATCTCAAATCACCTCACAAGCATGTTTGTGTTGTTCATTCTCACTTCTCCAGTTCTTCATCCTGGTTCCTGGAGGAATGTGGAACTCAAAAATCTCCTCATGATGTTCATCATAAAAGCGAAGACCAAATTAGATCAGTCACAATTACGACCGGAAAAAAAGTTACACAACGGTCATCCTCTGTTAGAGCGGGGTCATACGGCAGACTCACTTCTTGTAGCTGTCACCATCATGGGGTACAAATCAGCTGGTTTTGGAAATTTATTGACTTTGAAAACTAGACTTCAAAAGAATAAATTAGACAACTTTACATGTTAGGGCTGCATGGCCAATTAATTAGATTTTATTTATGTTGGCTTCCAATTAAACACTAGATTATCAGGATTAAGCAATTTAACTGATCTAATTTATTTTATACATTATATGTTAAATAAAAAATATTGCATAATTAATTTTTATATATTTTTTGTTATATATATATAAATTATTATTATTATTATTATTATTATTATTATTAAATTTTTATATATTTTTGTTATATATATAAATTATTATTATTATTATTATTATTATTATTATTATTATTATTTTTATTATTATTATTATTATTATTTTTTCAGTTGAGGAACTTTAAGGAAATCCACTATTACAATTTTATTTTATTTTTTTTTAGAAGTAACTTTTCAATGAATGCATGATTTTCCTGAGTCGGCGAGTAATCGAGTTATTTAATCATGGTCTCAATATTGACCAAAATCGTGATTATGATTTTTGTCAAAATCGAGCACCCCTATTTAATATAGTTTATTTTAGTGCAAAAATATGATGTTTACATTTTTTGAAATGCTGTTTAATGGTACATGCAACCTAGCATTGAGTTGAAATAGTTTTCTGCATGCCACACATGCTGTTTGCGGAACTTTAACTTTTCTTTTAGTTTTTGCTCTAATCCTCAACATCAGATCTGTGCAGTCTGACTTCATGTACCAAATACTGCAAGCAAAACAACATCTGCTTTTTGACCTTTTTGCAACAGCAGAAGGAAAATGACACTTCTGCAAACCCACTGTAGTTATTCTGCGACCGACTCACATTCACAGTGGAGACACTAACATGTGTGACTTCCTGTGCCGCATGTGTGTCTGAGCTATGGAAATGGGGTGAGAACGTGTTAATTAGATGCTGCCCAGTTTTCTTGCCAGGCTCACAAAAACATATGATCCGCAGCAGTCTCTCAACTAATGAACTAGTGCTAAAATGACTCAAACCCAGATAATGAGCTGAGAAAAACACCAAAAAGTCTGTTCTTTAAAATGTGCATTTGAATTCTTGAATATCAAATGTAGTATGTGCAATTGACCCTTTGCAAAACCCACTCAACTTAGTTACTATTGTTATGTCCGACAAACAATACCGCTCTCACACTACGCATGTTCTAACGCAGCGAAAAATACATTGCAGAGCAAAGAGGAAACTGACTACATGCCGACAGACAAGACAGAGCAGATTACTTCTGATATGAAACAAGGTCTCAGCTTTAAAATGCTGTCATTTCTAAGAAATTCAAACAAGAAATACTGTTTTGTGGCTCTTTAATGTGTCGTGACAGATCAGTGTATTGCCTTATTAGATCAATGACACGTGAACCGATCGTCTTTTCTTCTTTAATTAAAGCACGAAAAAACAAGTTATCAAAATATTACAAGATTATCAAAAACAAACAAAAATTTGTGAAGTGTAAAAATAAGTTAACTCAATAATTAGATTCATTCACAAACTTTAATTCAAAATGCAACTTTACTGGCAATATGGAAAGTGCAAGTGGATGCTTTAATTAAATTAGATTATTCATAATGACTCATAATGAGTGATTTGTGCTTTGACTCTTGAGTAAGTTGTTGGAGAAAAGTGTGTCTGTGCATCAGATGTATTTGCATTAATATCATCAGTGTCCATCCACTCCCTTTCCCCTAATAGCAGCGCTGCTAGTCAGATCTGACAGGAAACACAACCTGTTCGGGTAAAAGGGGTTATTTTCTCTCCTTGTGTATCGAGTGAGACTCTATCAGTGTTTTAAGAAGCCCAGCTCTTGGGTCACATGTAATTGGGGAATTTCTGATCCGTTGTGACCTCTTGGAAAATACTGTGAGCGTAAATAAGACTGGAGAAGGACAGCAGAGTCTGAATCATTACAGTCACAAGACTATTGCTGCATCCAAAATCAAATACAGTGTAGCAGGCATTTGGTTTAAAACTTGCTTTGTGACTGCATAACCATGGTCTGTGGTTTATTAGTGTATGTTTTAATCCCTTTAATGTTTGCAGATCATTTGTCTCAGGGGTTTTGGATTGAGCTAGTTGGACATTTTTCAACATCTCCAGAATGATTTGTCACATGACATTTACAGCTCAGGTGATTGGTTCAAAAATCTATATGTGGAACTAAGTGTGCACAAGCAAAGATCAGTGACGGTAACAAATCTCTGAGCTGAGGAACTTTACATCCCATGATCTGTTTGTTCAATCATTTTGAACTTTGATTTGATTCTGCATGAACTTCTCTCTCTTTCTTAACTAGTTAGAGCTACATCCTTCTTGTTTTCCTGTTTCTCTGTCCTTCAGTTTAACTTTTGTTTTCCTGTCACATTCATCTTCTGTTCGTCTCATCCCGTCTGTCTCTTTCTCTCCTGTGTCCCGTGTTTCCAGCCTCTTGCTGTCCATTGAGTCCCTCACCATCATCTTCTGCTCTGGTTCAGATAGTGGGACCCTGATTGTCTGGTGAGTGTCTGAAGCCTGCGGAAGGTCACGACCTTTGCCACCCTCAGTAACCCTGCCTTGTAACCTGTGATAATACTAACAGTGTGTATGGAGTGTGTTTTTGGACTAATTGAGTTAAACCAGTTCAAACAGGCTAATGTTTGTGGTCTGTGATGTGGTATTTTGGGATTTTTCAGGAGATTTTAGGGGAATAGTTTATTAAAAATGCATTCTATCTATCTATCTATCTATCTATCTATCTATCTATCTATCTATCTATCTAATTTTGTTATTTGTTGAATATTTTTTTTCTTCATTTATTTTTGGTTTGAAATATGACCCTTGACAAGTTTTTGATAGTTTTCATGAAATTTATATTTATTTATTTATTTATTTATTCACTTGGGGTTCATCAGTTTAGGAAATATATTTTGTTATTTGAGGCTATTCACATCTTTTTTTTTTTTTAGGTGAGAATGATATTGAGGGGTCATTTGAGGTGACTGAACACAAAAACTAGGAAGTGTCTTGTTTATACAGAGCTGTTGAAATGGGTGTAGTCTGAAGTCACTGCCAAAAACTTTTGACATTATTTTTAAAGTACTTTTGATAGATGATTGTTGATTTCTATTATGGTATCTAGTAAATGATGCAGAGAACAGAACATATGGACGACACATTTTGTATTGCTTTGGGGCTAAAAGATGACTTGGTTGTGTTCTAGACAGCTATTTCTAAGATTCAAAGAAAGGGGATGTCATGTTTGTGATTTAAGTAAATTTTAATAATTTGAGTTCAGACTCGTTTTACTCTGCACGTATGAATTTTTATTGGTTTGACATTAAGGTGCGTTCACACCAGACGCGAATGAAGCGTTAAGCGCGAGTGATTTACATGTTAAGTCAATGCAAAGACACGAATAGACATCCTGCGGCGCGAGTCGCGCGAATGACGGGATTCATGCGAATGGCGCGGCGTGAATGGAGCGTTTTGGGCGTTTGACGCGTGATTCGCGCGAGTTGAAAAATCTGAACTTTGGCGAATATTCGCGCCGCGTTAACCAATCAGGAGCTTGCTCTAGTAGTGACGTGTTACGAGCGAGCGAGCGAGCGGAGGGAGAAATCCGAAACAACAATGGAGGACAAAATCATCGGAGCTGTACGATACATCTTCGTACTTTTATAGAAACAAGAATAAAAAGGATCTTGCTTGGAAGAAAGTGAGTGAGGAGGTCGGACAATCTGGTAAGTTGTAAAAAAACGCTCTTTACCCAGTTTGAGCAATATACATCTTGAGGACTGATCTGATGGACCCAGACACGGCGCCGAACGAGTCTATGCCGTTTTTCAGCCTTCCATAGCACATAAAGCGCAGCTACCCTCTTAACAAAATCCATGTCAGCCATTTTGCAAGGAGACTGGAGCCGCCTGGCAGAAGCCACACCCATGACGCGAATTCGCGTCTGTTGTGAAGTGAATTTCATGCGCGAATGAAGCGAGTAAACTCAAAATGTTCAAGCGTCCAACTACGCGCTAATAGCGCGATTTATTCGCGCAAGTCGCGTCTGGTGTGAACGCACAGTTACATTTTTTTTTAACAAAAGAAATTGATTTGCCAGTTGAATCTGGTTGTATATTTTGCCATGATTTTCACCAACACTTAATAATTTCAATAGTTCAGTAAACGAGAGTTTGGAAGTGATGAAGCATGCCAGTGCGGCAGTTTAAGGATTGATCAAAGCAACTCAGACAGCCATTTTTACATGGTTTTTCTTTTTTTCTTTTGATGAAACCCAGTTTTGTCCGTATGAAATGCTTTTGTAGAAACGGTGGATTTGTGAAGCAGCTCCCGCAGACATGCGTGCAGTCTGACAGCTGGAGGATCAGTCAAAGCTGCTGTTGAGCCTGTGACCGCATTAACACACATCCCCCATGGTTACTCGTCAAAAAGTTTAGGTGACCAGCTGTCTGCAAATGTAAATCCTGGGAAGATCAGAAATTCCAGGCATGCCTGTGATTTTTGAGGTTTTTTATTTCTAAATTTAAACAGTGGATTAATATTATTATTATTATTATTATTTATTTAATTTTATTTTTAATATTATATTTTTTTGTCAAATATGACCCTTGACTATTTTTTTAACAGGTTTTGTGAGATTTATTAACATTTTTTGTAATATTTAATTTATTATTAGTTTTATTTTTGATTGAAATGACCCTTGACAAATTTTTTGACAGGTTTTGTGAGATTCATCCCTTTAGAACAGCAGCAGCTGTAGTATGTTCCCCTACATCTGGCCTCTTACTCGCTTGCTCATGTGAGTGGAAGTTGGTCCATGTAATGCGATTATTCTGTGTCTGTTCCAGTAAATGGAGAAACAGAGATGTCTTTGGGTGTTTGGAGCGCTCTCTGGTCAAGTGAATGAAAGAAAAGACACTGATCAAAACTGGCCGAAGGCAATGCGTGTGTCGTTTTGATAAGTTTGTTTAGAAATATAACACATTTGCAAAGAATTTGTTGAAAACAAGATCTTATTGCTGTTTTGATCTACTTCTAAAGCTCACAATGCAAAGCTCCTTTGCCAAGAGCATTTTAACAATGTTATTACTATCATTCAGTGGTATGTATTTGCTCTAACTCCTAACCAAATGTCTTGACTCATCCTGTGCTGCAAACGGTCCTTTCTTCATCTAATTCATCAGTGAAATCTCCTTCATAACAGAGATGTATGTTGTTTTCTTCTGATTTCAGGTCAGTCTTCAGTGCTTGGAGAGTTTTCTGTGCACGTTTCATTGTGTGCGACAACTCAGTGACCCGAGAGCAAAGGATGCACTCAAATTCTGGTAAGCCGTCTTCTTTTTCATGATGATCCAGATCACTGTATGTCTAAGTGTCTTTTCATTGACAGCCTGCGTTCAAAGAAATAGTTACGCAAAAATTGACATTTTTTTCATTTGATCTCTACCGTCAAGCAGAATTTTGAATAACGTCTTTGTTGTTTCACTGAATTTCTTCACCAATTAAAAATACTGACTCACTGCATCTTTTTGAGATATTTTAAGCACAGATCACAGTTCCTGATCAGTGTTTTTTTTTTGTGTAATTTACCCAATTACAGATCCGCCCTCAGTAAGTTGAACCTTGTTTAGATGAACTAAAATCATAGCAACCAGCAACTAAAGCTCATGTTAATTAGCATTGTGTTGAGAGAAGCCGATCGTTTGAGGCGAGTGATAAAAGGCTTTCTTTGTCTGGCTGAGTGGCTACATGCCATGTGCTCAATTAAGTGTGTTTTCTCAGCTCCTAATCTTTATCTCATGATCATGTGCAGTTCCTGGAACCAGGAACAGGACAAAGCTACAGCCCATCTGATGTGAATGCATTAAGGCACGATTATTGTATATGAAACCCTTTGACCCTTTCGAATCTTCTATCTGCTTTGAGTGAGATAATAAAGCAGTTACTTTTTTAAAGCAATTGTTCACTCAGAAATTAAATCTGGGATCATTTATTCACCTTTATGTTGTTCCGACTTCCTGTTTGCGGATATTAAATTATTTAACTCTGCTCCACTGTGCCAGAGGCATATTGGCATACTGGGACAGGGAGAACAACATATCAAGTTATGAGTTTATTATTAACTTGCATAGCAATTGTAATGATGATAAAATGGGAGTGCAGTGCCATATACGTAATATAATCCATTTACATGTGTGTATTGCACAGTGCAGAGTATTTACATTTCATGAAATGTATTTCAAAATCAGTTTCTTAGGCTTTCTTTGTCTTTATATTGGCCTGTCTTTAAAAAGCAATACTTGAAATAAACTATATTATCAAATATAGTTTATTATCTGTATATGTCTGCTCAGATATGAGCAGACATAAACAGATATATCTGCTCATATCTGCTCTACCGTATGTTCATATTTACATGGTTGTGCAAAATAAGATAATATGGTTTGCAGAGGGGTAAGATTTGCTTTTACATAACAGGATTGTTTCGCCGTCTGGAAAATGGCAGGTTCACCATCTGAAGCTTTACTACAAAATCGAATTACTCCGAGTCACCCTCAGGCCTGGCCAGAAATTTGCTTCCCAGCCTGCCCCTGTGCAACCATGTGACATCACATGCTTTCATGTGATGCACTGATCAACTCAAAATCTGGAAAGCTTCCCTCTGAAATTCCGATATAATGGAATTTACAGAGGAGGACAGAAAATTCAGTCATTAGTGAAGCGTGGAGGCATGCGGACGCAGGCTTGTTTCTTGCGGTTTACTGGAGACACTACTGCAGCCATGAGTGGAATATGTGGCTGAAACACTGCGATGATGGAGATTTTGAGGTCCAGAGCGGGCTGGTTATAAGAGGTACTGTAGGTCGGCTGCAATAGTGTGTGTGTTTCTGGGTATTGTAGATTTTAAAGGAGGTGTGTCTCTAAAGCACAGTCTGGGTGTGTTTGTGATGCGTGTGCTGAAGGCGCTGTGATGTGAAGCGAGCATATTAAAATGTCCGATAAAAGTGTGAATTTGCATTGTGTAACACAGAGCACATGTGTCTTTAGAGGGACCAGTATGACCAAAATACATTTATCATCACATATGTCACGGTAAATTGTTTTGCTGGTGAAAGTGGTTTATATATTAAATAACCACTCGGTATTGACTCTCTCTCTCTCTCTCTCTCTCTCACTCTCTCTCTCTCTCTCTCTCTATATATATATATATATATATATATATATATATATATATATATATATATATATATATATATATATATATATATATGACCCTGGACCACAAAACCAGTCATAAGGGTCCATTTTTCGAAACTGAGATTCATACATCATCTGAAACCTGAAAGCTTTCCATTGATGTATGGTTTGTTAGCATTGGACAATATTTGGCTGAGATACAGCTATTTGAATATATTGAATCAGAGGATGCAAAAAAATCAAAATCTTGGGAAAATCGCTTTCACAGTTGTCCAAATGAAGTTCTTAATAATGCACGTTACTAATCAAAAATTAAGTTTTGATATATTTACAGTAGGAATTGGGCTGAGGCTGGGATTTAGCGACTTTGAAGTAAAAGATGTTTATTATAAATTATAATAATTTAATAATAATAATATAGTCAGGGATGCACATAAGAGGTCCGCATGCATGACCAAAATAAGAAATGCGCTCTGTAAATTTGCATACCGACAAGGTTGACTGCAGTTAATGCACAATTACCATTTTAGTAATACTAAATATAAACTGTAATACTGGTTTTACAGTTCAAACTGTAATACTGTATTAGATTTCTGTTCTAACTGAAAGCATAATTCAGTGCAGGCAGTGCATCTACTTACTTACCGAAACCCCGCAAAAATAAAATCTTGCTAATTTTAGGTTTGAAAATGATGAAAAATCATAGAAAAAAGTTTACTGTAAAATAATTGTTTTCATTTAATACTCCCATTTTATTTTAAAATATAATAAGATTACCACACTTTATTATTTTGTTTATTTTATTTAAAAAAAAAAAATTAAATGTTTAATGTTATGTTTACTGGGTCTCACTATGTGCAGCGTGAGGACCAAACCAAATCTCCAAAACTTATGTGCACCCCTGAATACAGTCATATACTGATATAGAATCACAAAATTTTGGCTTTGAATTCTTCTTCTTCTTCTTCTTCTTCTTCTTTTTTTTTTTTTTTTTTTTTTTTGTAGAAAATGCGTTTTAAATTGCAAATGCAGTTTTCATTAGAAAAAAAAACTGCCTAATGTACATATAATCATTGTCTTTATGTGAAATTAAATTTTGTTAAAATATCGCTTTTTTCCCTCATTTGATTTTTGGGATGTAATATGATGAATAACTACTGCGATTACCCTTATATCTTATATTCTTCGAAGTAATGAGGTTAAATCCATGTCTTGGAATCGTTACGCTTATTGTGACCATTTGTTCTGCTCTATGTTGTTTGGTAAAGTGAGATGGCTGAAATTCTGTCCAGCGGTTGATGTGGTGGATGGAATAACTGGTTGATGCGATACAGTACGCTGTCGCAGTGTCTGATGACCGGATCTGCTGTCTGTGTCCATGAATCCTAACCCTGTTGCGTAACATCTCTGTAGTTCCTTTCAGGCCTCAAATACTTGCAGTACAGTAGTGAACATTTGAAGTGGATCAAAACTTTTCATCAAAGTTGTTCTAAAACCAAAACAATACCCGTTCTTGTCTTTGAACTTTTGATCCACTTCAAATGTTGACTACTGTTGTCTGTGTGATTTATTTATTTATTTATTTATTTATTTATTTATTTTTTGCCACAACATGGTAAGCTCCTCATAAAGGCAGCATGTGATCTGCAAAGGCTGTTGACAGACAGACAGACTGCATAATCAATTACATGTAAATATAAAAACAGTAGAAACACACTAGATTATGAGGATAGCAGATTTTCTTGTATCTAAAATGTAAGTATTTATGGGACATGAAACCACCTGAGCTGTTTCACATGTTTTTATTTTCTTCTTAATTCATACAAAAAGAGAACTGCATTGTATGTGAAACTAAAGCAAAACTCTAGTAGGTGATTTGCATGCTTTCATGCTCTGGTTTTCCTTCCTCCATCAGCTCGGACATGAGCGGGGCCAGTAACACCCTGGCACGGGAGTTCCTGACCGATGTGCACCAGCTGTGTAGCGCGGTGGCCCAGCGGGCCGAGGACGAGGAGGAGAGTCACATGGTGGCGCTGGGAGAGTATCTGGTGCGTGGACGTGGGTTCCTGCTTCTCAGCACCCTGGACTCTGTCATTGACCAGGTCAGTCAGAGAAGCTTCATTTGAAGATATTTTAACCCTATAAGGCATCTAGATAATCAACATGATCAGAACTTTGCTGTCTCAAATCTGATCATCAGGCTTTTGAGAAATGTTTATTTGTTCATCTCTCACTCATTATTGGATTGCATTGCATTTTATGCTTTGATCATCAAACTAAGCATTTAAATATCATCTATATTTATGTAATTTTATGCAAGTAGTTTGCTTTAATTGTATGAAAAAAAAAAAATGTATTCATCATTCTGGTCATATAAATATCAGCATCTGATATTTATATGATCAGAAAGTAAGATAAAATTCTGATGAATGAAAAAGCAATACACATTTTTTGTTATTTACTCATGTGATAGACAGTAGTCCAAAAACATATGGTGCAGAATGTGTCCTTTTTATTTTCTTGTTGCGCTCATCTCTGGAACAAATGACTGGATAATTCCTGGACAGGTTATGGAAATGCATTAGTCAAAAGGCGTGTTATTTAGGGAATGTATGCCTTTCCAAATGCTTGCGTTGTTCAGAAATAGCATGCCGATATGTCACAGTCACAACAGAGCTGAACAGCCTACTTCAATGCCTCATGTATTCACATTAATACTGCATACAGTCAACCTTAGAAGTATTTTCTTTGTGCAGTGACTTAAATTTGCTTAAATCATGCATCAAAATCTCAAGAATTTTTTTCGGTTCTATATGATTGACATCAACAAAAATGATTGACATTAGGTCTGTGTTCATGAAGTAATATCTTTTCTATGGAGCTCAGCCTGCTTACGAACTTAATGAATGGGCCCTGGAAATGTATTCTTGCTGTTTCTTTTTATTCTTTCCCTGCAGACATGAGGACTACTGGGAAGTCTTTGCTTAGAGCAGTGAAGCGCTGAGTTTAGACATTTATCTCTCTGTAGGCGAGATACACAATGTGACAGCAAAACTGAGAGACTCTAGTTAGCGAGTGGTGTTGTTTTGCATGTTTGCAAATGCAGACAGCTTGGATTGTTGTAATTGGGTGTTTGTTATTTTATAGTACGGTGTAGACAAGGGTTATTATAGTTAATTAAAACAAACTAAAACTATTTAAAAAAAAAATTGTGGTTACTTGAAATAAAATAAATTGAAATATATTTGAAAACCTTTCATTTCTTATTTTCATTTAGTTTAACTCATACTAAAATAATTAAAACTAGAATATTTTTTTTTAAAAGGTGTATATAGACATTTTAAAAGAATAACAATGACGAAAACAACCAAATTTCTTAAAATCAGTAGTCTGTTTATTAAAACAGTCAGTTTGCACATCTTTTGTTAGTACATTACTGTTTCACGTTGTTTTGTTATTTAAAGGTGAGTCAAAATTGTTTTCTTTGCTAATCTATCAACAGAATTTTTGGCATGATGTTAAAGGAAATGACAAGTGGTTTATTTGATCCTGTGTTTTTTCTCTAGAACCCTCTTTACCACCTCACCTTCAATTTCTCTCTTTGAAGTGAGAGTTCTTATGAATCGTGTCTGGAGTGGTTCTTACTTTCAAGACGTGGTCCTTTTCTCTGAACTCGGCACTGCTTAACTATCTCTCAACACGACATCAATCGCCTGTGTGTTTGCATAGTGGTGGGTCAATATGGCTCCCTAGCCACTTTGCTAATTAGCTTATGAGTATGCTGCCAGATGCTTGTTTATCTGGGGTCACACAGCACTGTGGCACGTAGCCTCCTGTATTTGCTTTTAATTCACACATGTCGGGGTGCTTTCGCTTCTCCTTGTGAGGAATGCTTTCTTGCTTAGGGTGGAGCCAGTATTTAGAGACTTGCTGTTGTATCTCATGTCCAGCAAAACCTGTATTTTACTTGAGCAGTTGGAAGAAAACCATTGGATACCATTTTTGTTGTCTGCAGTTGTCCATCATTTGCGTAGCTCTGGAAAGTCAGGGCACTATGAAGCAGAAGTGAGAAAAGTAATCTGCTTCTAGGTGGTCATCAACACAAGGAGACTGTTTTTGATTGGATTTGAAGGGACTGAGTGAAGAATTCAGTTCAAATCCAGAATTAACCGCTTTAACCTTTTACTTAGGAGTTGACCTGTCGGGAAGAGCTGCTTACGCTCTTGTTGTCTTTGCTACCTCTGGTCTGGAAGATTCCTGTCCAGGAGGAGAAAGCCCCAGGTGAGTCACTTCATTTTATGAAGCTCTTAAATAATGCATGCTATTAACAGTCTTAGTTTTGAGAATGCACTAGAGGTATACTGTAACCCACCTTAAACCTTAAATTAAATAATTATGTGCTAATATTGAATGACATCCTGGCATTGCATTCAGATGGAAAGGTGATATAGTTTTACACAATTTGTTTTATAACGCATATGCAAGGACGCCATGAATTTTTAAGTAGATGCCTGCATGGACAACAAGTGAAATCATGAGATGGCTTCAATTATGAAACAGTACGGTTAAAGGATGATGGAAAGGATAAGACTTTTCATTGAGCTTGAGACTGAAGGTATTTAGTGCAGGCATGCTAATCTTTTCTAGCAGCTGCTTTCCACATTGTTGAGTTATTAGTTCCCGTAATTGTGTTGTAAACAGATCCCTCGAGTTCATCATGACTTGCTCTAATAAAACCAGATTAAACCAGCTTGTATAACTGGTAGATGTCAGTCAGGACAATCATTTAAACTTTTTTCCTTTCCTACTCTGCTTTTTGATTCTAGATTTCACCCTGCCTTCACTACTAGAGGTGTTTCTATGCCAAGAGGGAAGGACCGTCCCTCAAAAGGCGGGGCAAGATAGATGTGATGTGCAGCACTCTGGCAAACGTTTATCTGGCTCCTGGAAGTCACGTCGTTCACGTAGGACAGCTCAGCGATACTCTGTGAGGGATGCACGCAAATCTCAGCTTTCCACATCAGATTCTGAAGCCAACTCGGATGATAAGACCACAAATACTGGGAGCAAGCATCGCCGATTCCACAGTTCAGCCATTCGTGTTAGTTGCCAGCTTCACCAGTCCAACAATACATCACAGCCAGCATCGCAACATACCACTCTCGACGCCATGAGCACCATTGAGCCATCTCAACCTCATGTGAGACTCTTTGGATCTCACGCGCTAGATCCTAACATGCTAACAGACCCCACCACCCTCTCCATCTTCAACCGCATGGAAAACTCGCCTTTTGACCTTTGCCATGTTCTCCTCTCCCTTCTTGAAAAAGTCTGCAAATTCGACATGACCATCAATCATAACCCAGGCTTGGCGGTCAGCGTTGTTCCCACGCTCACAGAGATACTCACAGAGTTCGGTGACTGCTGCGGTCCCGGTGGTGGTGTTGGAGGTGGGATCGATGAGTTAGCTGGTGGCTGGACTGAGGAGCCAATTGCACTTGTTCAAAGGATGCTTTTACGCACCATTTTGCACTTGATGTTTGTAGATGTGGGTCAAAATGAGACACTGCCTGATAATCTGCGTAGAAGCTTGACTGACCTCCTCAGAGCAACTTTAAAGATTCGTACCTGTTTAGAAAGGCAAGCCGACCCTTTTGCACCAAGGCCAAAGAAGACTCTGCAGGAGATACAGGAGGATTTTTCCTTTTCAAGGTACCGTCACCGGGCCTTGCTACTGCCAGAACTCTTGGAGGGTGTCCTGCAGCTACTACTAGGCTGCTTACAGGCATCTGCTCCCAACCCTTTCTTTTTTAGTCAGTCTCTTGAGTTAGTTCATGAATTTGTCCAACACCGTGGCTTGGAGCTCTTCGAGGCAACAGCTCTGCGCCTTGAGGCCTTAGCAGAAGCTCGAGATTCAGAAGTCGGCAACGAGGCAGCAGAGCATCTGCGTTGTCTGATTGCTGACGTGCTTAAGATAATCAGTGCGGTCAAGAGGGCCAAGTCGGAGCAGCTACACCAGTCTGTTTGTGCACGCCGCCGACACCGTCGCTGCGAATACTCCCACTTTTTGCACCATCACCGTGACCTCTCAGGACTGCCGGTATCCGCTTTCAAGCAGGCAGCCCGACGTAATCCCTTTGAGGAGGACTCAGAGGGTCATGACGGGGAAGTGCGGTACCCCGAACGCTGTTGTTGCCTTGCAGCTTGTGCTCACCAATGCTTGCGACTTTTCCAGCGCCTCTCACCCTCAGGTCCTGCTGTGCTGCAGGTACTGGCAGGAGTGCAAGCTGTTGGCATCTGTTGCTGCATGGATCCAAGGTCCATAATTGGACCGATGCTTCAGGCATTTCAGGCTCCAGGACTTCGGAGCTACCAATCCCACGTGTTGAGCGTCCTTAGCAGACTAGTCTTAGAACAGCTTGGTGGTGGCCAACCTTCTGAAAAGGCCAAGCTTGCCTCCTGCAACATTTGCACTTTGGATAGTAGCCAGTTACCTGGCCTTGAAGAGACTCTGCAGGTCTATGGACCTAAGAAAGAATCTAATTTATCCACGTCCCCATCTCCCTCTTATCGTTCCCAAGGTATCCTGCCCAGTGGAGGAGCTGAAGACATGCTATGGAAGTGGGATGCTTTAGAGGCCTATCAAGAAATCGTGTTTGGGGAAGACTGGCATTTGAGTCAACAAATTGCCGGACATTTGTGCCAGTTGACTTTACGAGGCAATGCAGTAGTGCAATGGCAACTCTATACTCATATTTTTAACCCAGTGCTTCAACGGGGTGTGGAACTAACCCATCATGCCCAACAACTTGGCGTGTCAACTACTTGTAGCCAAGTCTGCAGTTACCATACCCATTGCCTCCCAGTTGAGGTACTACTGGTTTATATTCAAACTCTGCCTGCTCTGCTGAAGTCAAGGTATGGCCATGTTTTTCATTCTTGTTTTTTCCAATTTACTGTTGTTTAGATTCTTTAAGGGGGCTTTCACACTGAGCATGTTTACTAGTGGGTGTGGGATCTATATCGCCTGCGATTAATATCATAATTGTTGTTTTAACAATGGTCGATATGACATTATCGAGTATTTTGCAAAAACCATTCAAAACACCTACAGAGTACAATGCACGCATTACGAGAAGTCTAGACTAGTGTACGTACACATTAACAGTGCATTCTTTCACTGCATGATTCAGCCTATTAAAATGCATTTAGAATGATCACAAATTCAAGACATGGGGACAGAAAATGTATAGATTTATTCCACTTCATTTAGTTAATCAATATCACACGCAGAGTGCCGTTTTCTTCTCCAAAATTACCGTGATTACAAATGTGATTATTGATTTTTTTACAACAGTTCAATAGACAAGAATTAAGAGACTTACGTTTTAGAAAGAATATTGCCTGTTTTTGCTCTATTTCCCTAACAAAAATTTTGCGTCTCTGAGCAACATGACGGTGTTTCGTTCCTGAATGATTCAACCGTTTAAATGATTTGGTTCAATCGCAGTGACTCACTTATTAACTGTGACTTGATTGACTTTAACTGTGACATAATTCCACATTTAAAGTATCTTTTTATTATTTAAATAATTTAAAATATCACTATTCAACGTTTTATGTTTAAAACATCAAAACATTATTTATTGATATAGGTCATTATAATTGACCTGCATTAAACATTAAATCCCACTTCAGGTGCAGCTTCTGTGTTTCCTTTGCATTGCAAAGACGAATTTTGTCGATACGGATTTCATTTGCTTGGCAACAGCCCAAATGTAGGAATTTAACTCAAAAGATAATGCACATTTTTTTTTTTTTTTTTTTAAAATGGCTTTTTAAAAGTAAAAATGCCCATTAAAGGTAAAAATCTGTTTAAACTTATTGGGAAAGAATAATTTCTATCAGTGTGAACTGACCACCACAAAAAAAATAAATAAAAAATAAGAGTCAGGTGTCCATGGTAGTCCTTAAGATACCAGCACAATAACACATTCAGCAAAATATCGTCTAATTATCATTATCGATTAAAATCACTGAAATATTGAGATATTATTTATTGCACACCACTAATGTTTACTGCTGTCTGAATCTGAGTGAGATTGTTCCTGGCACCTTCTGCAGCGTTGGTCTGGTTTCAGACTCACAACCCCTGGTGCATTGATTTCATCTAATGGCATCACAAACATGCACTCTGCATGATCCCAAACACAATGTGGGTCAATATATTTTTATTAATTAGGTGCTAATATGCACGATAGACTTAACAGCACCTGTGTCTACTTTGTGTGCGTTGCCTGAAGACTCCATTCTGCTACTTGCATACAGTCTCTTTTGAGGAGACAGGTGATTGCGAGCCATTCATTTCCTGCCCGGATTGCGCTCACTCTGCATTACACTACCATGCTCAATCTCACTAGTATCCAAGGTTAATCATCTCTTGTGTCATTCATTTCCGACGTTTCCGGCTCGATATTGCGGTGTACTCCTAGGTCTGTGTGAAAACTTTCACATTAACAGTTTTTCATGCAAACCATGCTCCGTTTCAAACTAAAGTGCCAATGTGAAAGCCCCCTAAATCAGCCTTTAAAATAATCTGACATTTCAATGTATTTACTGAATTAATAACTTCTGATTTTGTCTTCCAACCCAGCCGGGTGGTACGCGACCTGTTCCTGAGTTGTAACGGACTAAACCAAATCACAGAGTTGATCTACTTGGACTGCACTCGTCCGTGGGCACTGAAAGTGTTCGAGACACTTATCTTGAATGCGTGGCACCATCACACGGAATCTGCTGTGCACGAGCTAGAAAGAGCGGAAGCTCAGGAGAGGGAAGCTGTTCTTGGGCTTGTAGAGGAATTGAGTTCACGTGGGGCCGGTGACGGCCCCCAAAGCCTCACTAAGTTTTACGAAGGCTTGAAAGAGGCATGTCCTCGCCCAAAGGGGAAAAGCGCATTTTCTGCAGTAGGGCGTAACCGAGGTGAGGCGCATTTAAACACCATCAACCTTTTTCTGTGTGTTGCCTTTTTGTGTGTAAGCAAGGAGGCGGACTCTGACAGAGACTCTGCTAATGACTCTGAAGACACCTCGGGCTATGATAGTACAGCTAGTGAACCATTGGGTGGCCGACTACCCTGCCTTTCCCCAGACAGTGTGGCTCTTCCCTCTAAAGAACAGATAAGGAGGGCTGCCGATGTTTGGTCAGTATGCCGATGGGTGTACATGTCCAGTCCAGTATTCCAGAGGCAGTTCTTTAGACTGGGAGGTCTAGATGTCTGTTCACGTCTAATGACAATGGTCATCCAGAAACTCACGTCTAAAAACAAGGACTCTAAATTTAAGAAAAAGAGAGAGAGTAAGGGCAAAAGCAGTCCATCTCATGTAGACTCTCCCAATCAAGCTTTTACAGGACAGTTTGACAATACAGCTGCAGGTACGGAGGAGACCCACCAGCATGACACTCACAGCCCCTCTCAGATCGAGAGCAAGTCAACTGACCCAACGCACAGGCTTGAAGAGGAATGGCCTCTACAGAGCATCCGACTGCTGGAGGCACTTTTGGCAATCTGCCTCCACAGTGCCAATTCAGCCCTGCAGAGACTTGAACCAGACCTTTCCTTTCAGGTACAGTGGACAAACACACTAGCTCTGTTTCAAACCCTAGTGAGATGCTTTATAAGGGGCTAGAAATGAAATGCACAGGATGCCTGAAAATGCTGTCAATGTAGGCACTCTAGGTTTTGGAACAGAGCTATCGATTGGCATTTTGAAGCAGGGCTATGTCCTATTCTCATACTCGATGAGTGTAATTTTCCCATGCTTTATCCCATAGCTGCAGTCTGTGGAGGAGACGCTGTGTGAGGTCAGGGATCAGCTCTCTCGATCTGGAGTTGTCAATTCTGAACTGGCAGTTCCTCTGTTTGATTCCTTACTGCGTGTGGCGCTGGCTGAGATGTTCTGCAGTCCAGAAGTCAACGAGGAGAAACCTGACAAGGTAATCTGGTTGCTTGTTTAATAAATCTGTAGTGTTCCCATCCTATACGGCCATGCTGTACTTTGGGAGATTCAGGTGTGATTCTGATCTTCACCACATTGCCCCTCTTTTGTCTCACCCAACCACATTGTTTCCTTTTACTTCCTTTTACTTAGGAAAGTAGAGAATTTCTTGCTCTAAAATAAAATATAAAAAAACTTTTTGTGACTAAGTACAAAATCTATAGGGACGATTATGTTATATAATTTATTTATTGTATTTATGTACCTACACTACCAGTCAAAAGTTTTTGAACAGTGAGATTTTTAATGTGTTTTAAACAAGTCTCCTCTGCTCACCAAGCCTGTATTTATTTGATCTAAAGTACAGCAAAAACAGTAAAATTTTGAAATATTTTTACTATTAAAAATAATTGCTTTCTATTTAAATATATATTAAAATGTAATTTATTCCTTTGATTTCAAAGCTGAATTTTTAGCATCCTTACTCCAGTCACATGATCCTTCAGAAGTCATTTAAATATTCTGATTTGCTGCTCAAAAACATTTATTACTATTATGTTGAAAACAGCTGAGTTAAAAATTTTTTTCAGGTTTTTTCGATGAATAAAAAGTTCAGAAAAACAGCATTTATCTGAAATAGAAATCTTTTGTAACATTATAAATAATAATAATAAATAATACATTTTATTTTGTATAGCGCCTTTAAAAGAGAACTTTCTCAAAGCACTTTACAACATAAGCAAACACAACATTCTGAAGTAATACACGAAAATACAGAAGAACAATCAGTTAAAAGCAAGACGAGAGTAAAAAGTTTTAAGACGAGATTTAAAAATTCCTATTGAATTAGCTTCCCTGATGTCACCCGGGAGAGAATTCCACAATTTGGGGGCATAAAATGAAAATGGCCGATCTCCTCCAGAACGCAGCCCTGTTTTAGGGATGAACAAAAGACCGCTCTGAGAAGATCGCAAATTGCCACTAGATGTATAGGGGATTAAAAGTTCAGCCCAGCTAGACCATGCAGTGCCTTGTACGTTAACACTTTAGAACTTTAAAATCAATACGGAATCTAATATGGGAGCAAATGCAACAATTCCAAAACAGGAGTGATATGATCAACAGCCCTGGCCCCTGACAGAATTCAGGCTGCTGAATTTTGTGAATGTTGAAGTTTGTTAATACAAGATTTAGAAACTCCAATAAGAAGAGCGTTACAAGTCTAAACCAGAAAAGACAAAAGAATTAATTAACCTTTCAGTGACAGAGAAAGACAGCACAGGTCGTAGCCGTGTAATGTGTAATATTTCTGAAATGAAAATACGAGGTCTTAACAGCATTCAGCACGAAGGGCTCAACTGACATGTAAATGTCTTTATCATCACTTTTGTACTAACAGTCTTTCTCTCTCTCTCTATTTTTGTATATATATATATATATATATATATAGGGGTTGGACAATGAAACTGAAACACTCGCCAATATAGTATTGGAGGTTTCATGGCTATATTTGCGCTGTCCAGTGCCCAATCTTCACTTATTGTACATTACACCAGTTAGAGCAGAGTGTAAAGTTTCATTATGTGCACCCAATGGTTCAAACATTGTAGCTTGAAGGTAGTGCTCTGTATCAGGATAATAATGCACCAATACACACAGCAAGACTGGTGACAGACTGGTTTAATGAACATGAAAATTAAGTTGAACATCTCCCATGGCCTGCATAGTCACCAGATCTGAATATTATTGAGCCACTTTGGGGTGTTTTGGAGGAGCGAGTCAGGAAACGTTTTCCCACATCAGCATCACATAGTGACCTGGCCACTGTTCTGCAAGAGGAAAATGGCTCAAAATCCCTCTGGCTGCTTTGCAGGACTTGTATTTGTCACTCCCACGATGAAATGATGTTGTATTAGCTGCAAAAGGAGGCCCAATATCATACTAATTGTGTGCTAAAACCAGGTGTTTCAGTTTCATTGTCCAACCCCTGTATATATATATATATATATATATATATATATATATATATATATATATATATATATATATATATATATATATATAAACTCGCTCCATTTTCCAAAGATAAGCATTTTATTTTACATAAATGCTTATCTTTGGATCTTTCTATTCATCAGAGAATCCTGAATAAAATGTACTCAGTTGTTTTAAATATTATTAATAATAATAAAAATGTTTCTTGAAAAGCAAATCAGGATATTAGAATGATTTCTGAAGAAAAATGTAACATTGAAGACTGGAGTAACGATGCTGAAAATGTAGCTTTGATCACAGGAATGAATTACATTTTAAAATATATTCAAATAGTAAACAGTTATTTTAAATAGTACAAATATTTCTAATTTTTGTTGTATTTTTGATCAAATAAATGCAGGCTTGGTGAGCAGAAGAGACTTAAAAAAAAAAAAACAACAACATTAAAAACTTTTGCCTGGTAGTGTATGTAAAAAAAAAAAAGGCTATTTTTTTGGTTTCTGTGGTTTTATATAACTTATTGTTTTGCTGCTGCAAGATTTATATAACTGGCTTAGTAGGATCTCTTAGTTGAATTGATGGCTTTTAATCCCAGTAGTATTGTCTGTAGTGGAACATATCATCGAATAATTCCCAAATAAAACTTATCATTTGGACACAGTAAGATTTATTTTGGCGCTCTTTAGTATTTTAATAAGTAAATCAGCTTTCTGAAATGAAATGACCTCTGGTCTGCACACGGATAAACAGCCTTTTTGTGTGTTTTTGTTTGATTGAGCACCGTGGGGCACATGGGGGATATATTTTATGTGGAAACAGTCAGCTGATGTGGTCCTGTGACCAAAATCATATTTTTTTTTACTTTACCAGCTTTCTGAAATCACAAACTTTAACACTCTAACACAGACAACACCAGAAGCGAGGTTATAAGGATTATTTACTTTAATTTTTTTGCAATGCAACAGTACATTATTCTGAAAAGAGCTCATTTTCTAGAAGGTAAGAGTTTGCTGCATGCTTTGCTTTTATCTACTTTGCTACTGTATTTTTTTTTTTTTTTTAAACCTTTGACATGCTGTGCTATAGGGAAATGAAAGCTATAAAATTCTGGAAGTGGTTACTTAGTGTGCTTGTGTAAGAGAGAGTGATTTTGGCCTTTTTTTTTAACTTTGATGCTTAAACACAATAGTCCTTGTATTTCTTCTTTTTTTTTTTTTTCTTAACATGTATTTTTTAATAAATAAACTAATAATAAACTGAAGTTTTTATTAGTTACCTAATGGTAAAATAAGTGTCTTTGCAATGCTTTGAGGTATTAGGATGGCGCATACTAGCATGCATATCAGTGCAGTGAAGGATTTTGCATACAATTTTTAATCATTTAAAAAAAGACAAGTTTATTTATATAGCACCTTTCATACACAATGGTAATTTTAATGTGATTTACAAAAAAGTAATGAAAATAATCATAAAAAACAAGTAATTGCAAAATAATCAACAATAAAAGCAAAGAATTAAAAATGTTAAAATGATTTAGAAATTGAATTTAAAATGAAATTAAAAAAAGCCTTAAATCATCTTTAGTTCTTCTGTCATTGATTCTATGCATTGCTTTAGAAAAGCCATAATGAAAATGCAAGTGAAGATTCAAAACAGGAAGTGAGGCAGTATCTCAGCAAAGGTTTTGAATATGTACATGAAGCTTGTATGGTACAATTCCCTGATAATGCCGCATACAAATGGTTACTTGATGGTTCCTAAATTTGCTGCCACCTATTGATCTAAAATTATACATTTCTTGTAACTGAAAATCTGTGGCTGCATCTGAAATTGCATACTTCCCTAGTATATTGTTGGCGAAAAACAGTATGCAGCAAAAGAAGTATCTCCGGATTCACAGTACTCATAAATGAGTAGGCAAAAAATACCTGGATGACCTACTACTTCCAGCATAATTCTAAGTGTGCATGTGATGGACACTTTACTGTCCCATGAAGCCACAGGAGAGGACTTATGAATGGCAGTGATATGAAACAACTGAAAAATAAATAAATACAGTACATAAATATATATATATATATATATATATATATATATATATATATATATATATATATATATATATATATATATATATATATATACAAAATACTTTTATACTTTATTATAAAATGTTTGATCTGTTTTAATAATTTCTCAATTATTTACATTACCTAGTAGTTGTTGTAGTATTAGTAATAAAATATATTTTAATAATCATATTGCTAAAAAATATTATTTATAATATTATAATGTTAAATCTTTTTATATTACATATTCATTTATTATAGATTTTACTCATATTGTTTTTATATTACCATCTTTCAGTCTAGAATTATTGTTATTAATATAGTATATTTATATTTAAGTAATCATATTAATACATTTTTCATTTTATTATGTTAAAAAAATGTTTAATCTGTTTTATTTGAATTATTTCTTAATTCCTATTTATTTTATTTTATATTCTAATCCATCCTTCCATCTGGTAATGATCTGTCTGTCCCTCTGTGCAGAAGTCTCAGGTCAGCGGTGAGGTGGCACCTCCAGCAGGTGATCTGTCAGAGGAGGTAGATGAAGCTCAGGTGAGTGGCGCTTCACCCTTGGGAGAAGAGGAAGGCTATGACGCAGACAGTGAAAGTAACCCTGAGGACTCCACCCGTCAGGAGGAAGGTAGTACCACCCATTTATACTGACATGAAAGTCTGCATTGTGCTGCTCATTTGTGTATATGCATATTATCTAGAGCCTAAAGTATCTTGCATGAGTTTAACTATAATAATCATCACAGTTAGCCAGGCCGAGAAGCGCATAGTAACTGATAGCAGTGGGAATTTCTAGAGTGATCTCGAATGCGTTGGCCGGTCTGAGCCGGTTAGCATCAGGTAGGCTGAGTGAACGTCTGGTCAAGCGGTACGTGATCCTGTTCTCTAGTCACATGCAGAGCTGGCTCTCTCGCCCTGAGAATGGTGTCATTGTTTCCTTCAGCTATGATGTAAGTACGCCGTGTTGAGCCGCATCTTGTGACTGCAGCTTTTGACCAGTCTATTACGTTCACAGATATGTGCGTGATTTTGTAAGTTCACTCGCTTTTGCACGAGGGCCTGTATTTGATCTAATTTATAATGGAGGGAACTGAAGGCAAAGCTGGAAAAGGCAGAGTATGGTGTAGGTGTGTTTGCAGTCTGACTGTGAAACTAAAAGAGAGCTGAATGTGGTTTAGATAGTGGAGTTTGATTTCAGCGTCTGATGAATCATTTCTGTTAATCTGTTGATGTGACAATTTGACAATGTGACAAGTGTAATTTCTTTCATTTAGACAAAGAAACATGTCTATCAGCCATGTCCATGTATGTGTTGTCTGTTTGTCTCTCTATTGTTTTATCCATTGTTATTTCTTTCTTTCTTTCATGTTTGTCTTTCTATTTTTTTATCTTTCTGTCTAACTATCTATCTTGTATGTTTTATGTATTATTGGTGTATCTATCTATCTATCTATCTATCTACTGGTCATTCATTCTATCATCTTTTTCTATCATCTATTTCTATTTCGTTTATTTGTTGTATCATTGTTATTCATTCAGTCGTTGTTTTCCTATCTGTCTATCGATCTGTCTATCAGTTGTTTGTTCAGTCGTTATTTTTCTATCTATTTATTAGGGATGTAACAATCCACCTCACTCGATGCGATACGATACACAATACTGATTTTTATTTTTTTTTTAACAAAATTAGATTTAAGACAAATTATAAATAAAGGTGTCCTTTTGTTATTTCTCAGACAAAATGCTGCACATTTCTTTAACTTGAAATGTCAACAAATGAAATTAAAATTTTAAAACGAATCCCAAATCAAATAAATAAATAAATAAATAATACAAATAGGCTTTGCCTTTGCTCTTTCAATTTGAAATTAGAGGCAACCTCTCAATTTTAATCCAAACCAAACAAAGATGCTACATGCATGCAGCATGAGCAGTTTTTGATTTAAATTAGATTGTATAATGTTGAAATTTGAGGCAAGCTTTGTGAAATTGTGTTACATAAAACATCTGGACGACCAAAAAAAGCAGACAGGCTGAATAAGAATGCAAATTCACTCTCTTACAGCAGGTGGCGTTTATGGAACAGCTGTGATACAGTGTTTCCTTGGTTACCACTGTAAACAAAGTAGCACTGTGCTTATATTGTAACTATATTACATAGAGGCAAGATATCTAGCTATCTATCTTTCTGTATTTTGATGTATGTGTGTGTGTGTGTGTTAGGGATGTTCATTTCGGTTATTTTTCCTAACCGACAGCCGACACTTGTTAACTGATTATTAACTGTTAACTGACAAGATTTTTTTTAAATTAGAGTTTAATTATTTTAGAAAGGATAAGTGTCTGTGACCCATTAAAAAATACCAAAGTTTGTTTTCCAGGGATTAATTTTACATGCAAACAACAGAACACGAGGATTCACATGGTCACATCACACCACACACCTGCAGTGCTTCTGCGAACAGAGAAAAACGTAATGAAGCTAGGCTATATATAATGAATGAATAGGCCTATACGATAAATATTTTTACTTAATTAACAAAACGAAAGAAAAAACTGTGCAACAAGTAGCTAGTATGCAGAGTTTTGGTTAATTTTTGTGCTGCACGAAAGGAAGACGGTTGAAAGCGGCATCCTAGTTTTGTTTATTTTACAAAAGCACAACGATTTGTTTTTATTGTGAATATACAGAATTAAAAGCAAACCATTTACAGTTTCAATTATCTTTATGACTAGGAGTTGTTTCCACTGTTAGAAGGAAAAAAATCAAGTGATTGCATCGGCGCCGCACGCGCACACACAGTTTAGCATTGCTAACTTTATAGTGCAGCCTTTCCATTATCATAATAAAATACATTCAGCCAAACATATGAAAACATCACACTGCTTAATCGTTGTCAGCGTACTGCCATGATATTACGCCAAACAATTTGTTTTAAATGGATGTTGGAATGTGAGTGAAGTACACAACCAGATTTACATAATAAATAATACTTTGGCATTCAAATACATCTCGAATACGGTAACAGTTAACCGGTTAAAATGATCATCCCTAGTGTGTGTGGGAATGTTTGTGAGCGAGTGTTCTCTCTCTCTGTGTGTGTGTGTGTGTGTGCGTGTGCGTGCGTGCGTGTGTGCGTGTGTGTGTGCGCCGTGAGGCAGAAGTTCATTAATGAAAAGCACCCAGATCTTGCGTAGGAGCTGCAGGGTAGTCCACAGTTAAATCATGCGGGTTCTCCGGTGTGTGGCACCTCCATCAGCTTAATTCATTTTCTTGAGCAGGAGCTCTGAGCGCTGTGAGCTGCCTCTGTACATGCAGTACTTGCTCTTCAGTCCTTCTGTACATACTCTTGCACCACCACCAATTTTTTTTTTTTTTTATCGTGTCGTTTATAGTCCGTCTTCTGTCTTCCTGTGACAGGGATAAAGGTGGAGGCTGGAGTCTCGTTGGGGGAATGCACGTTAGGAATGGCAGTAGCACCTCAGGGCTCCGGCCGCGGCCGTCTGCTGTTCCCGGAGATCTGCTTGATGGAGCTGCAGCTGTTAGCCAGCGGCTCTCCGGACCTGGAGGTTTTGGGCCACGTGTTGCAGAGCCTGTCAGGAGCCGTGAAAGGCCACCACAACAACGCGGCGCTGCTCTACCAGCAGGTCAGACTCTTATCTCATGCCAAACTGATTTATTTATGTGTGCGATTGCATATTGATGCAACGCAGTGACATGTCTTATTCTAGAAGACCTTGTCTAAGTTACCTATCTTTGATTGATAGAAAGTTTTGTTCTAAGCAGTTGAAAGAGTATACTTGAAACCAAAGAATCTGTGTAGCAGGAACAACATGACCTTATGCAAACCTTTTAGCAATTGGAGATTTTTTGGTATTTTAATTTCTAAAAAGAAGAGTCTGAATTTTTGAGCCTTGTAGCTGCATTTTAACAGTTCTTCGACAAATCTTTACAGGATTTTTTAAGAATTGTGATTATTTTCGCTTTGTCCCATTGTCTATAATGATTTGAATACTGTGACCAGCTGGATTAAATCATCTTTACTATATTTATGAGGGAGTGTGATCCATCATGCTCTTTTTCTCTTGTCAGGGTGGTGTGAAAGCCATTCTTACCGGGTTTCAGAACATTCTCAGCCAATCAGACGCCTCCTTTAAAGGTGTTTATTTTTTTATTCTTAAATTCTGCGTATTTTCTCTAATTATCATTACTGTAATGTGACTGTGTTTCGTCTTTAGACTTTTGAGTTTAATCATAATTCTCATAATTCTCAAGGGCTTTCTTACAGTATTTTACTGTATTGCACAAAAAATACTGCAATACATTGAATTAAAAAAAATGATAGACACCACAACAAATAAAAATGACTTCTACAGATTTTTTAAAATGTCATATATATATATATATATATTATATATATTATATATATATATAAATATAAATACTGCGATTTTCAAAGAAAGAAAGAAAATAATTTTTTTTTTTTATTTTATGGTGACTAAATATTGTTTTTAAAAAGCCTTAAACGTTGGTCTGATTGCTCTATCCAGAGTGCCAGACAATACTGATGGAGCTCCTTGTTGCCATGGTGAGTGACAGGATGACAGCGGAGGAACTCGCCCTCTTGACCCGCCTCTTCCTGGAGAAGACTCCGCCCACTGTAAGTGCAAACTTGCTTATCATTTAAATCAGGTATTGTGGGCCAGAAATGCTGTATCAAACTTTTCTCACATCATTTTCTCACGGAAATGAAAATGTTTGAAACTACACAAAATAAATACGATCAGTGTGATCAAACACTAAAAACCGGTTTATTTTTAACACGGTGTCAGAAAGTGGACATGCTGATGCAGAATGTGCTTTTAGTAATGCCAGCCTTTGGTTTGTCAGTGCTGATATGAGTCAGCTTTGCTACATTCATTATCCTTCTCTGTTCAAGCTTTTCTTTATGTGCCTTGTTTCTGATTGCCAGTCCTTTACTTCTGAGCTCCTCTTCTATTGCCTCGCATCTAATTTACTAGTTTATGTGGTTTCTGTGTACCGTAGATTGAAGATGCAGAATAAAGCTCTAGAATGATGACTAGTCGGCTAGTTGTTCATCCTGACCCATCCTTTGTATATTCAGCATTAAGCATAGTATTTTGTATCTAATCCTTGTATTTTTTGGCTCTTTTCTTGGCACCTACTGTACGCCCTCTATGGAGTATTGCTAATGGCCCTGTGAAATCCGCTTTTCACATGATTGTGTTAATGAAGGTCCATAGGGAGTCCTAAACCAGAATCTCTACCTCAGAAACACTCGCTGTCTTTAATGCTCATAACAGAATTAGTGTGCTTTCGTTGTACCAGGCAACCGAAACAGACATCAGCAGTGTGTGAAATTCACAAAACCTGTCAGTTGGTCATATTTGCAAAGGTTGCATAACGTTGAGCAGCACATTTCAGTGTGGTTTGCTGATAGAGTTTGACAAGTTTTGAAAGAAGTCTTATCTGCTCACCAAGTGTTTTCTATGTGAATGTATAGTAAAATGTAATTTATATTTCTGTGATCAAAGCGTTTTATCATCATCATTACTCCAGTCTTTAGTGTCACATGATCCTTCAGAAATCATTCTAACATGCTGATTTGCTGCTCAGGAAACATTTCTGATTATTATCAATATTGAAATGCTGAAAATATTTGGTGTGCTGAATATTTTTGTGGAAATTTTGAAACATTTTTATTTTTTATTAACTACTTTTATTAACAATGCACATTTTGCATTGTTGTATGACATGAAGAAAAACTTTTTGCTAACCCAGGAAAAACACCACTCATATTTTCTTCATGAAATGCTGACATCTTTATTTTGTTTTCATCATCTGTAGGAGATCTTGCTGAGAGGCTTGCTTCAGATTGTGGAGGCTAACACAGACACAGAGCCACTCTATTTCATGTCCTTTCCCATGATCCCTGGCACAGGGGTCCCTGGCCTGAGCTCCTCTCCTGGGATGAGGCCTCATGGGACGGCCGGTGGTAAGGGTGGAGTGAACACTCTTTTGAGGGCTAAATTACCCCTGGGCCGTGCTGAAGCAGACATGAGCAGACCCGGTCATCTGCGCACCTCTCCCTGGCATACGGCACCCTTCCACCTGCCCCTGGTGGGACAGAACTGTTGGCCTCACATGGCCAGTGGTTTCAGCGCCTCGCTGTGGGTACGAGCTGGGAAGGATGAGGACGGGCGTTATAAGAAGGGTAAGAAGATCATTCTAGAACGATTAGTTTTATTATTATTACATAATATATAATACAATATATATAATATAATATATAGTGTGTGTGTGTGTGTGTATATATATATATATATATATATATATATATATATATATATATATATATATATATATATATATATATATATATATATATATATACACTATTTCATTATTTTTTATTTCAGTTTTAGTAATTTAGTACTTGAAGTTAAATAAAGCAATAAGCCCCAAGAAGCCGTGGTTCACAGTGCATTTATAACAGCTAAGAGGCATTGTTAGGCACGCTGTTATAAATTCACTGTAAACCACGGTTTCACGGGGCTTATTGCTTTTATAAAACGGTTATTCCATATTCGTGGTAAGGTTTCACAAAATAAAACAGAGCAAATAAAGTGTAATGATCTTAATAAAAACGTTATTCTTCTGCCAAACAATGTAGTTCCTCAGAAACAGTTGTAAACAGTTAGTTTAGTTCAAATTTGAAATTTTAGTTACATTTTGTTGTTGTTGTTGTAAATTTAGGTTTTAGTTATGTTACATAAACTACATAACATGTACATAAACTATTTTTTCAGTTATTTTAAGGTATTATAAGGTAAAGCTTTTCATATGTTTTTTTTTTTTTTTTTTTTTTTTCTTTTTTTAATTCAATTACACACAATATTTTTAATGGTTTTAATTACATTTTTAGTAATTTTGTGGTTTTAAAATGGGTTCCCATGAGTCATGGGATTTCTGGAATATCATGGAATTTTAAAAGGTCTATTCCAGACATTGAAAGTCAGGGAATTAAAACAAAAAAGGTTGTCCAAGTCATGGAATATCAGGTATTTTTGTTTGTTGCTTTAAATTTTAGTTTCCATTTATCAAAATAATTTTTTTTTTTTTTTTTATACCGTATTTTTTAATGGGGTTGTTTCACATGTTTTCTCTATTGTTATGGTTAGGTTATTTTGCCTACTGGATTAAAAGTAAACGATAGAAAAGCAAAAACTAAATGTGAAGAAATAAAAAGACTGATGAACTTGATGATAAACAAAATCCTTTAGAGCGTTTAACCCCTGAAAGCAAAAAAAAAAACATAAATTAATTTCTGTAGAAATAGATAAAAAAGACAGAAAAATATCAAAGTGCGTTTAATGGGTTAAAGCAAAAAAAGTAGTGTGTATGTGTGTTTTGTACTAAAAACGTCTGTGAATAAGTAAGTAAAGCTTGCAAATGGATGGATCAGTTCAATATAGGTAATGGAAATTCAACATTTTAGTCATTGAAAGTCAGGGAATTTGACATTTGGCTTAAAGTGGGAACCCTGCATTTATTGATTGATTGATTGATTGATTGATTGATTGATTGAATAGTTTTAGTTAACAATAACAGCACTGAAATGTGAACAGAATCCCGCTATATCTAAAATGACATTTGATGAGTTCGTTTGGCTGTGTGTTCCAGAAGAGGAGACGTCTCTGGCAGAGGAGGCCCTGCATGGTCCCTCACATGTCATGGAGCAGCAGACAGACAGATGTCTCCTCCATGTCCTCTCCATGGGCTCTAAGGCGCTGATGCTTCAGGTGTGGGTGAACATCTCCACTGGAGCCTTTACCTTCAGGTGAGTGAAATGGCAAAAATTGGCACCAAGTACATTTTTCCCTCTCAAAAGCCTCAAAAGTGAACACCAGTGGTGTTTCAGAAGGCTAGTGGATCTTACACAATCCACTGCAAACTCACATTCAACTCCATTCTGATATAGAACGCCACTTTACACCTTCTAATCAACTCCTTATGGTGTACACTATAATAGTGCATAAATAATACTAATATAACAGGCTTTAAGATTTTATTGTGTGTGCTGTAAGATTATTCATAAGAAAAATTGTCATCTTTCTGGCATGAGCCACAAAAAGTACATGTATTCAGTGCTAAATTACTAAAGTAACTCTTCGTTTGTGAATTCAGGATCTGCATCGATCCAAACGATGAGATGAAGGCAGGTCTTCTCGCCCAGGCGGAGTCTGGAGACGGTGTGCTGACGGCAGGCAGGTGGCAGCACTTGGCTCTCACCTACTCTCAGCAGCCTGAGGGCAAGAAGAACATCCATGGTCAGCTGACCCTCTGGGTGGGCGGCATTAGGTGAGTCTGCTACTGCAATTGTTTGGTGGATGATTTAAAGTGAGGGCTGCAGACATCAGTTCTTATGTAATCAGGATCATGTTTCAATCAAGCCTTCCTGTGCCACATACAGGAAGTGTGACGTCTCGCTAGACTTCACCCTGCCCAGGAAGCCCAGTTTGTCATCGGACAGTAATAAGACCTACTGTATGCTCGGACACTATCAGCACCCCTCGGAGGAGCAGGCCAGCCCTAGTGCACGCTGGGATATGGGCACGCTGCTGCTCTTTAATGGTATGAAACCAGTTCCCATAAGCCTTTCCCTACAGTATGATCTCCTCTTTCAAATGTTAGTTTCATCAGCGCAATCAAATATATATATAATTTTGTATTTAAATCTAAAACTTTTAAAAACATTAATTAAATGAAATAATGCTGAAAATAAACATTAGATGAAAATTTCAAACATAAACAAAAATTAGAAATGTTGTTAATTGTGTCTTTTTATCTCACAATTCTGACTTCTTTTTTCTGTCAGTTCTGAATTTGCACTTACCCCTTTTTTTCTTTTAATTCCATGGTGGAAACAAAAAAAAAACTTAGAACTGCAAGGAAGAAACTTGAAAAAATAAAACAAAACAAAAAAAGTTAGAATTTGTTTATATTTTAAAGTTGTTTAAAAAAAAAAGTCTAATAAAAATTTGCCTTAAAAATGGTGGAAAAAGGGGCAATAATATTGACAAATGTTACCATGAAAACAATAATAGTATATAGGTATTAATAAAATATCATTGCTTTGAGAATGTCATTGTGAGTGCTGTTGGAAAGATTATTTGTTTGCGCTTTCAGCGTCAGTGATGATGTTGGTAATGTGGGAGCTTCTTGCTGCTAAAAGTTTCTGTGTGTGACCCACAAATTCTCCACATTCCCACCACAAAACATGCTTTTCTTAACAGAATAGCTGTTCTGTTGCTACTAATGGGTCATGAATGGCCCCTGTTCAGCCGTTCCCAACCTGTGAAACGCTCTAATGCGGTTTGGTGGCCCAGTGCCGTCCTCAGTGGTGTGTGTTTTTTTTTTTTTTTTTTTTTACTTTGTTTGTCTTTAGGTCACAGCTTTTCATCCACCACACTCTGTATTATTTTTTTTTCCCTTTCTAATGTCATAGAGGCTTTTGTCAAATCTTAGATTATAGAGATATAGCTTTATGTCAGTAGTGTTGCACTAACTTGTCTGTCAAACATGTTTTTGGTCTGCCCAATTTTTAATGTTGTGAGACACGAGTTTTTTAATGGGACAAACTTTGAAACGCTTATTTTATATAAAATGGACAAAGAAAAACTTTTATTATATTTATTTTTATTATAAGTACATTTGATGAATCTTTTATATAGTTGTATATACACATTGGTTAGTCCTTTTTTTTTTTTTTTTTTAAATGTTTGTATTTATTTTAGTATTTTTTTTATGTTAAATCTATATCTGCCATGTTTGTGAAGCTGATATGGCAACAATTAAACTATTATAACATTAGAAAAATATTTTTTTAATATTAAGCTGAAATAAAATATAATAAAATATAAACATTAGATTAAAAACTTAAATTAAACAAAAATGAGAAATGTTCCCTTGTCAACTAACTGAAATAAGTTTACTTTAAATTGATGCACTAAAATTAATAACTGGAAATAAATAGAAACTAAAACAAAATAAAAATAAATTAAATGCACATAGTAATATTTAAAAAAAAAAAAGTGACAAAAGCACATTGTATCATTACTAAAATACTAAACTAAAATTAAAATGAGAACTAAAAATAAATTTAAATACAACAATATATTTTAAAACATTTAAACATTTTTCATTTTTTTTATGATAATGTATTTTTTTTTTTATATTTATGTGAAAAATGCAGGCCTGTTTAAATTAATCAAGGCATATTTTTCACGCTTGCTATATTTTTATTAAGCAACATAGAAGAATGATATTTAATCTTTGTTTATATGCAACAATACGGTATACAGTAATAAACAGTGATATTTGCCCATACTGTCAACTGTTTTCTTTAAAATATGTATATATATGTGTGTGTATATACTGTATATACTGTATGGTTTGTTAGGATAGGATAATATTTAAAATTCTAGAATCTGAGGGTGCAAAAAAATAAATAAATAAAAAATATTGAGAAAATCACCTCTGAAGTTGTCCAAAATTAAGTTCTTAGCAATGCATATTACTAATCACAAACTAAGTTTTGCTATATTTACAGTAGGAATTATACAAAATATCTTAATGGAACATGATCTTTACTTAATATTCTAATGATTTCTGGCGTAAAAGAAAAATTAATAATTTTGACCAATACAATAATTTTTGGCTATTGCTACAAATATACCCATGCTACTTAAGACGTAACGTGCTAGGAGTAAAAATAACGTGCTAGGAGTTCATTGAAGTAGTAAACTGGTTATTGGTTGTTTTAGGCTCCAGAATTGACACTGCGGAGGCGTTTTACCTGTATGCCAGCGGTCCTGACCTCACCTCCATCATGCCCTGCAAGTACGGCAAGCCTCACGGGACACTGTCCAAGTACGTGACACAGGAGGGTCTTCAGTGTGAGCAGATACGAGAGCTCCTCATGAGGAATACAGACGTTGACATCGCACCTCTCATTGTAAGCCACTACACCTATAAATATGAATTCATTTGTTTTTTTTTGTTTTTTTTTTTTTCCCCGGATGTCACGTTTCACCAGAAGGCTTTTATGCAAATGTATCTGGCAGTGACACAGTTCAATAGCTTGTTTATCTCCTTCACTTCCACTGAAAAGCAGGCAACATTATTTGTCCATTTGTGCATCATTTGCTGCTTAAGTGCCTTCTCTCTGCAGTTTTACCCACTGACATCTTAATTACCAGTGATTTTACGCATCTGCATGCTGTTCCAGGTGTTCATATGCTAATGCATTACATGCTGGATAATTACTGCCATCAGAAAAAGTCATTTCAACACAAACCTTTAATCCTCATGGATGAATTTGCTTCTTTTTTTAGATCTTCTCTGACAATATCTAGTGCTAATGTGAAGTATTGTACACATTTATCTAAGGAAGGTGATAATTCACCTCAAAATCAAAAGAAAAACATTAACCCTGTCAGCCTATAAAACACGTTTGGATATGCTCTTTTATTTCAAACAGAGCAATCTAAACATCTGTGCTTTTGTGTTTTTACAGGAGAGTTTAGCAGTAGTTTATGCCCCCAGCACGCCATCTCTCTACACCATATATGAGCCAGTGATCCGTCTGAAGGGCCAGGCCAAGTCAGCGGTGGTTTCCCAGCGGCCCTTCAGTGCCAAAGAGGTCCAGAGCTCCATCCTGGAGCCTCCTTTCCTCAGAACCATGATGCCTTGCCAGGCTCTCGGCCTACACAGCGTCCTGCACAAGATCGGTGGCACCGGCGCCTTTGTCTTCTTGTTCGCTCGGGTATGTGTTTGTCTGCATATTTTTCACTAGTAGAGACCAGGAACGTGTGGAATGAGTTCATCTGTCACTCCACACAAACACACTCTGATTTTGTGTTTTGACCACATCTTTTAGTTGAACTCCTATTATTGATTGGTGTTCAACAAGAGAGAGGCTGTATTGTTAATAGAGGTACCAAGGTCAGGCAAACATATTTACTGGGCTTTGAATCAGTCATACACTACCAGTCAAAAGGTTTTGAACAGTTTTGAAGATTTTTTTTTTTCTGCTCTCAGAAAAATCTCTTTAAATGTTTAAAGTCTCTTCTGCTCACTATGCCTGCATTTGTTGGAGCTGACGTACAGCAAAACGAGTAAAATTGTGAAATATTTTTACTATTTAAAGTAACTGTTTTCTATTTAAATATATTTTAAAATGTAATTTATTCCTGTGATCAAAGCTGAATTTTCAGCATCATTACTCCAGTCTTCAGTGTCACATGATACTTCAGAATCATTCTAATATGCTGATTTGCTGTTCAAGAAACATTTTTTATTATTATTGTTGTTATCAATATTTAAAACAGTTGAGTACATTTTTTTTTTTTTTTTCAGGATTCTTTGATGAATAGAAAGATCCAAAGATCAGCATTTATCTGAAATAAAAAGTTTTTGTAACATTATACACATCTTACATAAAGCTTGGAGTCAGTATAATTTTTATTTTATTTATTAATTTTTTTTAATTATTTAATTAATTTTATAAATTTAATTAATTTTTTTTTTTTTTTTTTTTTTTATACCAGTGCCACAAAGTGTTGTTTTAGTGTCATTGATATACTATTATTTTTAATGTTTTAATTTTATATTTTCTGTTCTTTTGTTTTTGGCATTTTTATTAGTTTTTAAAAGCATGTCTGTGTAGTTTTTATACATTTTCTTTATTAGCTCATCAAAACAATAAGGTTTGAGAGGCTGAAATACATCTGAATATTATGTTTTAAAGTCTCTAGTAAAGGTATCGTCACTTTTTCCTTAATATTCCAATGCACATTTTTTGCTGGTAACCTAATAATACACTGTTTCTTTCATTCAGAAGGCAAAATTGGATTTTTGGTCGGCATGTTCTGGCCCGGGATGATCTCTTGTACACTGTGTTCCCTCACATTATCCTTGAGACATCCCTCGACAGTCACCTCAAAGCCTTGCTTTGTGTTTCTATCATTCACACTTACTTTTTCTTTCTTTCTTTCTTTCTTTTTTTCTTTCTCTTATTTCAAATCACTTTGTCATGATAATAAAAACACAGAAACAAATATTACTGGTTTTATACTAACATACACTGCTTTTCAAAAGTTTGGGGTTAGTAAGAAAAATAAAACTTTTATTTAGAGAGGAAGCATTAAATTGTTCGAAAGTGACAGACAGTGAAGGCATTTATGATGTTACAAAAGATTTCTGTTTCAGATAAATGCTGTTCTTTTGAACTTTCTATTTAGCAAAGATTCATAAAAATTGTGGTGTTTACTTAGAATTGTGGTGTTTTTGAGTAAGTAAAATTGTTGACCATGCTGAACCAGGGTGAACCATGCTGAGTGAGACCAAAAAATAATTTTTAATAATTTAGGAGCAGTGCTAATTAAAATAGCCACAGATGCTCAATCTTGGGTATGATGCCAAATAACTGGCATTTATTAATTTATTCAATAATTTAGTGCAGATGGATCTAGTTTGGTTGGTTAGTTTGGCGCTCATCATGTTTGTTTTGCAGGCACTACTAATAATCAAGCATTGTTTGCTGAGGCTTCCTCTGTTCTGTGTGTTATAACACTGTGATTTAGATTGTCAACATGAAAACACATTCACAGCCCATTTCATTTTCACTAGGTGATGTATTTCACACATACAGTGATTTTGCCAGCGGGAACGGCTCATTGCGCTAACTCTTTCTGTCTGTCCGTTGGTTCTTGTAGGCGGTGGAGTTGAGCGACTGTGAGAAAACTCAAGCTCTGGCGTTGCAGCTGCTGCTGTCTCTGGTTAAAAACAACCAGCATCGCACTCACGAGATGGAGTGTTACCACGGCTATTCCATGATTCACCAGGTTCTCATCAAGCCCAAGTGCATTGTGGGATACCACATTCTGAAGGTAAGTTTTAGGCTTAATGTATTAGATTTGCATGAATATAATTTTTATTCTGTTTCCTAAAGATGGCTGTTAGTTGACCATTACTTAAAAAAAGATTCATATTAAATATCATAAAATAGCTATATACATCACCGGTGCCAACGCTAGTGATTTTAGTATCATTGATGTACTGTTTTTAAATATATACACGTTTTTTTCTTTTCATTTTATTTTAGTTGACTTTTTAAATTATATTTTATTTTTGTATTTTCTGTTTTCCCTTTAATTTTAGTTACATATATATATATATATATATATATATATATATATATATATATATATATATATATATATATATATATATATATATATATATACAGTTTTTATACACTGTTGTTTATTCAGTTTTAAATTAATTTCAGTACTTTACATTTAAATCAATAAAAACGAGAATTTTTTTTTTTTCAGTATTTAATTTTACTTTATTTTAAGTAATGATTTTTTTTTTAATGATTTAAGTTCAAGTTTTAGTTAAGCACTGTATTGAACCTTTATTCTGCTGTTGTACTAAACAGCACACCCTGCTGGTTGTCTCTGTTAATGCAGATCTCAGTGAAAATGTTTTGTCCCTCTGTATATGTCAAGATATTTTTGTTTTCTGAATTACATCAAATTAATCAGTCTAAAAAATACTCGCTCTGTTTTAGCCTTTTGAATACCACTGGAGTTTGATCTTAGGCTACAGTACAGCAAATGTGTGTCTGTGTGCATGTGGTGTGACAGACGCTGTTGGACGGCTGCTGCAGCGGCTCAATACTGACGATCGGAGAAGACGGACAGTTTCATCTGGATGCCGAATCCACTGTGGTTCTGCAAGATCTCAGACTGCTTTCTGAAATACTGCTGGACTGGAAGATATGGGCCAAAGCACAGGTACTGTACTCACTCATATCTGAATGAGAATATACATTTAAGTTGGGTTATTTTTATAGAGAGCTAATTGTTAATGGCTGTGTGTGTGTGTGTGTGTGTAACAGTGTGGCGTGTGGGAGACGCTGCTCACTGCTTTAGAGATCCTCATCCGGGTGCATCATCCTCAGCAGATGTTCAACATTCGACAGCTTCTCAAGGCCCAGGTGGTTCATCGCTTTCTGCTTGCCTGCCAGGTCCTTCAGGTGAGATATTCACTACAGACTGCGTCTTGAAAACATTAATCTGGAAATTGATTTTCAGTTTTGGCTGAAACAGTTTTGGTGTTCCTGCCATCCAGTTATTGCAGTAATCTTTGTTTCTTTGTTATTTTTAATATGAAGCAAAGGCTATCAAATTCTGCAATCTTTTATAAAAAAAATGTAAACAAAAAAAGTGGTGACGCTATTTATTGTGGCATGACGTTACTGTAGCCGCATCAGTCGAGCGACACGTGAACCAATCGTCCCTTTGCTACTAGTTACTGCATGAAATAAACAGGAAGAATCTGAAGCTATGCTGAAAGGAAGGAAGACCAATCTTAGTTCAGTATGTGGGTTATTTTGTAACATAATCTTCATTATTCTCACAGGAGCATCGGGATGAGTACCTGACCTCTATCCCGCAGGAGGTCTGCCTCTCGTTTGTCAAAATCATCCAGGAGGTTTTGGGGTCTCCTCCGGACCTGGACCTGCTGCGGCTGGTCTATAATTTCCTGTTGGCCGTTCACCCTCCCACCAACACTTACGTCTGCCACACGCCCACCAGCTTCTACTTCTCTCTGCACATCGGTGAGCAAATCTTCAGAAAAACAGAATCTAATCGAGTCATTAAATCAGTAGTTTATGATCATTCTGTCATCATTTACATTTTTCCAAACCTGTATGACTTAATTTCTTGTGTGGAACACAAAAGATGATGATTAGCAGAATGTTTACACTGCCTTCGCCTTCTTGATCCACAGAAGAAGAAAAATGATACAGGTTTTAAGACAGAAAATCTTCTTTGACCTTAATTTGTCTGTTTTTCTATAACTTGCTATTAAACACAATGTCTACATGGGTTGCGAGCTACATAAAATTTAAAACTAAAAACTAAATTGTTTCCATTTTAGTCAGTAAAGCTTTCTGCACTGGAATTGTATGTCTAAACGAATTAATGTTTTCTTTATTTATAAATTTATTTGTTAATTTAATACTATGAGATGATAGCAAACAATCACACAGACGTACATATATTTAAAATGTCTATGTATAATTATATATTTATGTCAGTGTTTTTTTTTTTTAAGTTTTATTAAACTTAAATTTTTAAATTATCATTTGTAGTAATATTTTGAATCGGCTTTTATTTTTATGTTCCCTTTTTTATTTTTATGTCCGCATTCCAGTTTTAGTAATTTTGTCTTATGTAATTTTTAGGATTTTTTTTTCTTTTATATATAGATCTCTATATAGTTTTTACTTATTTATATATAACATTTCGTTTTAGTTAACACTTATTTTCTTTCAAGTAAAGACCCTGTTTTTTTTTTAATGGTTCTAATTTTTGTTTCAGTTTTAGTCTTCATTAATTAATAGCCCTGATGTGTGTGTGATTTTATTTTTGATCATTTTTTTAAAATGTATTTTATTATTATTATTATTATTATTTTTATTTATTTTTTTTTTAATTTATGTCGGTGTTATTTTATAGTTCCTTTTATGTTCCTTTTTTATTTGTATTTTTATGTCCACATTCCAGTTTTAGTAATTATGTAGTATGTAATTTTTAGGAGTTTTATATATATATATATATATATATATATATATATATATATATATATATATATATATATATATATATATATATATATATATATAGTTTTATTTATTTTTATATAACAGTTTAGGTTAACACTTATTTTGTTTAAGGTAAAGACCCTGTTTTATTTTTTTGTTTTTTAAATGTATTGTGTTAATAATAATAATAATAATAATAATAATAATAATTATTATTATTATTATTATTATTATTATTATTATTATTATTATTAATGATTTATTTATTTATTCAATTTTTTTTTTTAATTTATGTCAGTTTTTATGGTTTTTTTTTTAATGGTTCTAATTTCTTTTAATAGCCCTGATGTGTGTGTGTGTGATTTTTATGTTTTATTGTTTTTTTAAATGTACTTGATTTATATTATTATTATTATTATTTAGATGTATTTTTAGATTTATGTATTTATTTATGTATCTGCTATACATTTTGAACATTATATCAGTCAGTTCAGGATGTTTCTAGTTTCTGGCCTTCTAATTTAAGTCAGATATTGTTTCTAACCACATTTATAGCAATACTGATAGTATGCAGTTGAAAGAAAAAAAAAATGCAAAGAACTTGTTTATGTGAAGAGATTTTTCCAAAAGCTAAGCTAAACTGATTTTATTTTCTTCCTTGTTCTCATTTTGAGATCTTGCATATCCTGTGTAGATTTGGTTGTAAACAAGAACATTTTAGTTCATACATGTTTGTTTTTATTCATCAGATGGTAAGCTATACCAGGAGAAAGTTCAGTCCATGATGTACCTGCGGCACTCCAGCAGTGGAGGGAAATCAGCCTGCAGCTCTGTGCTTTCACTCTCTCCCACCGTCTTCACAGAGACACCCGCTGAAGGTAACGCATCACTGCTGCCTTTCCTCAAGCCCAGAGGTCAGCGCCACCTCCAGTCACATTAAAGCAGCAGACTTACAATCATTAACTGCGGTTATTCATGAGAAGGTCAAAAAAAAAAAAAAAATCGTGCTCACTCATTCTGTCGCACTTTACAAGCATTATTCACTGGAAATGTCCTTGTCTGACTGTATGCCGCTGCTACGCCTTATTAAGCTTTAAAACGTGTGACCTTTGGCAAATTCAAATCAGTTGCAGCGCAGACCTGCCTGTCAAGTCAAGTCAAATTGATTTATTCGGTTTTCACAATACACTTTTTTTCTAAAGCAGCTTTAGAGAAAATCTCGATGTTAATATTTATATTGTCTTTATATTTTTTAATGCCTTATTAGCTAGGCTTCCATCCAAGGGTTTAGTGCATCAGTTTTTACTGATATAGCTGATGGAAATGCCATTATAATAAGTGCAATTTCTCAAGTGTCTAAATCCTTTTTGTATAACTTTAGTGAAGAAATTCTATATTCATACTTAAAATGTTACAAAACACTTATTGTCACGAAAAGCAACATTTGTCATTTTCTTTTAGTTTGTAAAATAACAACGTAAATAAACTACAATTAATAAATGAAAATGAATTAATTAAAATAATATATTATTATTATTTTAATTATTAAATATTAATTACTATATATATATATATATATATATATATATAGTAATAATATTAATAAATAAAAATACTATATAGATATTTTAAACAAACAAAATAAAAAAATAACAAACAGCAAATTTTCTAAAACTTCAATTAAGGTTCAAGTGAAAATAGATTTTTTTTTTTTTTAATTTGATTAAACTAAAAACTACAATAGCATATAAATAATACTGAAGTGACACTCAAGTGTAATAATTTTGGATGAAGTATTATCACAACAACCATGAATAAATTAAATGTAAATTTTTTAAATAAAATAATTATAATAAAAATGAAGAAAAAAAAGAAAAAAGATATACACACATATATATATATATATATATATATATATATATATATATATATATATATATATATATATATATATATATATATATATATATATATATATATATATATGTGTATGTATGTATGTATGTGTATGTGTTTTGGTTAATAACAACTTTCCTCTTGTGGCTTGATCATAATTACTAATTGAATTATGAGACAACTTCTGTTAATCAAAATCTCATAACTGGATCTTCTAATGTAAAATCAGACTTCTCAGATTATTTACTGTGCTTCAACTCCGCCCCTATTTTAAGTGCCACACCCACATCTCAACATCCAATCAACAAATGAACTACAGAATTAAGGCCCCGCCTTACATTTTTTAATTTCTCTGTGATTAGATATGTCACAATCCAGAAGAAAAGATATTTTGCTACTTCAGTTTTATTGTGTTTACAATGCTGGCTACAATTTTACTCTTTTTGCATGCAAAATACTAGAATTTTCAACAATATAAAATCATCAGATATTTTCAGAGTACCTGTCATTACTGGAGTATATATATCTAACTTTATATAAAGAGCTGGCCAATAATATATTTAGTGTTTGACTAACGTATAAAAACTTGTGCAGAAAGAAGAGTACAAACTTTGTGTAAAAGAAAAAAGCAAAGTGAAGAGGCACTAAGTGTTAAATCTAACCACTGAAAACTTGTCTTTGGTAAATGGTGTGTTGTTTTGTCCCACAGTACGCCACACTTCCTCCCCTGAGCATGGAGAAGATGATCTGTCACTTCGGCCCCCTAGCATTGGCCCATCTCCGCACTCTTCTCCAGCCCTGACGCCCCGTCTGACCCATGGGAGCGTGACTGGGACCGCCGAGCCTGAGGGGGGGACGTCCCTGAGTACCCAGCAGGCCCTGGGCAGCACTGAGACCCTAAAGCGGGGCACAGACGAGCAGCTCCTCAGCAGCTGTGAGTCAGCAAAAACCCTATGTGATTCTCAGAGTGTGGGCGGTGATGAGGAAGGCAGTGTCGCGGGAAACAGAACTCCCTCCATCAGCGTAGAGGAAGAGCACGATGGCCCGGCGGGCAGCCCGGCGGACTCTGAGGACCATTCCGATTGGACCAGTGAGGAAGCGCCTCGCAGACCAGACAGTCTGAAGGGAATCCAGTCCTTCCAAAGGAGCCACAGTAACCTGGCCAGTCTGGGTTTGGCCTTTCCCGCACAGAATGGCTCCCTGACTATCGCTCGCTGGCCCACCGTGGCTGACCGTGCCGCTCCACCGGACGACTGGGAGAGTTACACCTACTCACCTGGTTATGAGAGACACAGCAAGGCGGACTCCAGTAATGACAGGTAATCTCAAAATATATTGTTAAAAATCCTAGCATTTTGCATGCAAAGAGAGAACAATTGTAGCCAGCAATGTAAACATGATAAAACTGAAGTAGCAAAATATCTTTTCTTCTGGATTGTGAAATATCAGAAATAAAAAATGTAAGGCGGGGCTTTAAATTCTGTGCATCATTTGTTGATTGGATGTTGAGATGTGGGTGTGGCATTTAAATTAGGGGCGGAGTTGAAGCACAGTAAATAATTTGAGAAGTCTGATTTTTCAGATCCAGTAATGAGATTTTGATTTAACAGAAGTTGTCTCATAATGCAATAAGTAATTATGATTAAGCCACATGAGGAAAGTCGTTATTAACCAAAATATATAATATATATTTTTTTTACTTTGATATAATTATAATTATTTTATTACATTTTTTTTAATTAATATAATTTATTAATGGTTGTTGTGATAATACTTCAGGCCAAATTATTACACTTGAGTGTTACTTTAGTGTTATTTATATGCTATTGTAGTTTTTGTAAATTTTTGTCTTAGTCTAATTTTATTTTTTCTCTTTTCTATTTTCACTTGAACCTTAATTGAAGTTTTAGACAATTTGCTGTTTTTGTCATTTTATTTTGTTTGTTTAAAATGTCTATATAGTGTTTTTATTTATTAATTTTATTAATCTTATTAATATTTATATAGTATACATTTTAATTGAATTATAATAATAATAATAGTTTAATATGAATATAATATTTAATCATTAAAATAATACTAATTTATTATTATTATTATTATTATTATTATTTATTAATTTTCATTCGTTAATTTTAGTTCATTTACTTTATTTTACAAACTAAAAGAAAATGAGAAATGTTACTTGGTGAGTAGCTGAAATAAATTACTTCTTACCGTTGTTTATTTCAGATATTCAAGTAACGAAAAGTTTTGTTGTTTCTAATTTTCTTTAACTGTAATAACCCTGTTAGGCTTAAAAAATTAAACGAAAAATCTGCATTGACTGACATTTCTCAGGGTTTATTTTTTATAAGCCTTATAAATGGTTTGTAATGCTTTCTAAGTTTGTGTATCTGTGAAAAGTAGGCATTTACTGTAAAATCGTGCAAAATAGTTTCATGCACGTATAATTTTTTATATGGAACTGTTTCCAGTAAAGAAAAAAAAAAACAAAAAAAAACATTTTGACAACAGCTCTAGAAATGCTCCCTAGGTAGTGTGCTTACTACTGAACTAGGGAGTGAATTGAGATGTCTCAGAAGCGTTTAGTCTTTTTCAAAAGTGCTGTATGGTGTGTGTCGTTGTTCTAGATGTGCGTAGTATATCCAGGGAGCTCTTTTAAATTCCTTGTGATGAATAACACTCTTTAATTATGCTAATTTCTGCCGCTGAATTTTGGAGATGAATGACTTGTAATATTAGCCTTCATTTATAAGTTACATCATCTCTTTAATGTGCTCTTTCAGTCAACAGTTACCGGGTAATTGCCTCCTGTCTTCGTCATTGCCTTTCCTGCACTAAAGATATATCCCATCTACTGTATAATCATCTACACGCATTAAAAGTTAACAATTTTAAACTTTAAACCAAATTTCAGCATTACAGATGTGTCGGGAACTCGTTGCCTTTTTTTAAACCAGTTCCAACAGTGATGCCCATCAAATATTGATTTCTTTTTTGGTTGTACTTTTATCACAGCATGAGTAATTTTATATCATAGTAACATTGTAGTTATTTCTGTGGCAATTCCATGAAAAGAAGTGAATTTTGCATGCTGAGTGTTTTGGTTAACAGGCTATGAGTCACAGCTGAAGATCTGATGTTGGTGATTCATGTATGTGTTTTCTGAATCATTCAGATCCAGTGCTGAAGACTGTCTGGTTCTGATCTGCTGTGGTTTGTACGATCTGCTGAGAGGAGTTCTGCTTCTGCTGCCGGATCTCCTGCTGGAGGAGGTGATGGACAAACTCATCCAGCCGGAGGCTCTTCTCGTCCTGGTCAACCACTCTTCTCCTCTCATTCAGCAGGGCGTCATGAAGGTCTGCTCATGTTTATTCTTTGGGTAGCTGACAAATGAACATGGCAGTTTTTCACCACTTTTAATCACATTTTTGCCTTGACTTATTCATTTCGAAGGTCTTGCAGCATGACTAATGCATAATAATAAACATGCCATATGATTCTTTTGTGAGTCACTTCACAGAATGCAATTAATGGTGACAAAATGGTACATTTTTTCTACATTTTTTTAAGGAATATATACATTCACGATCAGCATTTTTTACATTTATAATGCCAGTACATATAGTATTTTTAAATAGCATTTCTATCATCACTGTTACATTTTTTTTATTTCATGCAATTAGCAAATTTGCTCATTTTTTGCTCATCTGCTGCTTTGGTTTGTTTATTTATGGTGATTTGAAAATCTTTAGTTAGTTGATTGGCCAGTTTTATTGATCACTCTGTTCGAGGGGAGCTTGAGTAATGGGTTTTATTCATTTATGTTGATGTCTTATCTTATATATGCATGGATACACAAACATGTACCTTTATTCATATGCTGTAGCTCCTGGATGCCTACTTCAGCCGCGCTCAGAAAGAGCAGAAGGAGAAGTTCCTGAAGAATCACGGGTTCTCGCTGCTGGCCAATCAGCTGTACCTGCACCAGGGTTCACAGGGTTTGCTGGAGTGTTTCCTGGAAATGCTGTTTGGACGACCGGTCGGGCTCGAGGAAGAGTGAGTATGGCAAACATAAAAACATGACCATGAGTGCTGATGAATTCTGGTGAATTGAGAAGATGTACCAGCTATAAATGTTTTGTTTTGTTTTATTATTTTATTTTATGTTATTTTATTTTATTTTGTTGTATTTAATTTAATTTAATTTAATTTTTTATTATATTTTATTTTTTAATTTAATTTAATTTTGTTAATCTGTTTATTAATTTATTTATTTGTACTGTGTTATCTGTAATATTATTAAACAAATAATTGCGCTCGTGTATATATATTTTAATGTTTTATTATTAATATTAATTTAACAATGCGTTAAGAGAAATAAAATGATTGTTACTTGAAGTAAAAATAATTTTTGTTTAGTTTAAGTTGAAGTACTAAAATGACTAAAACTACAAAAAAAATATTATTTATTTAATATTATAATTTATTTAATTATTTAATTATATTTATTTTATATTAACTGAATTGTCTATATATTTTCTAAAAACTAAAACTGAATGCCAAAAACAGACAAAATTGTGAAAAATATATATAAATTTATTAATACTTAATATTTCATAGTTTAATATTAGTTTAACTACATAAGTTAAGAAAAATAAACGAATGTTATCTTAAGAAATACTGTAATAGTATATTAAAGATGCAAAATAACATACATTTATACTATATATTGTAATCACCTTTATTTATATACCAGAATATACAAAAAAAATAGTTTCAAAGCACTTTACAGTGTTGAACAAGAAGAGTGATTCAGTGATGCTAACAAAATTAAATTCTATTGTAAAGCAGCTCTAGAAAGACAATAGTAAACAGTTGTTATTCAGCTGAAATGTGTGCTTATTTATTTAAGTTGTGAAGACACATTTACCTTGTTTACATTTTGTGTTACTGCAATGAATATTTGTGAGGAAATGTATTCAAGAACACATTGCTCTTGCATAATGTCTATTAAATGATACTTTACCCAGCATCAATGACATCCTTATCAATGACATCCAATATTCCCTCTTCATTCAGTTTGGATCTGGAGGATATGGAAAACATCCCCCCGTTCAGGAAGCGCTGTATCATCCCTATTCTGGGTCTGCTGGAGAACTCTCTGTATGAGAACTCGCTCGTGCACAACGGCCTGTGTCTGCTGCTGCAGCTGCTCAACGCCTGTCCGAAGCTGGCCGACATCTTGCTGGACCACGGCTTACTCTACGTGCTCTTTAACACTCTGTCCACCCTCAACGGCCTGGAGAACGGGTAATGCACCATATTTGACGTCAGAGATATGGAAGCTACTCTGAAACTGTAGTTTGCCAAGATACATGATGTTGTTTCTCTGTAGGATTCCTCCGAATGACTACAAGCTGGTGGTGTGTGACATTCAGCAGCTGTTGGTGGCCGTCACCATCCACTCCTGCAGCTCCTCGGGATCTCAGTACTTCCGCATCATTGAAGACCTGATCACCTTGTTGGGCTACATGCAGACCAGCAAAGTTCGGCGCACGCAGGGTAAGAAGACTAATACTTTCTTATGACAATGATATATGACTTTTCATTCAAATAAAATAGGAAATTCTCTGTTGTCGTTTTAGAAATGGCCACAGCCCTGCAGTTCCGTGTCATCCAGGCGGCCATTGATTTCATTAAGACCACAGCCAATCAGGACCCTCAGAAATCCAGCAGCTACGTTCACGTGCCCACTTCACCGCATTACGCTCTACAGCAGAAACGCAAAAGCATTGCAGGTGAGCAGGTCTAGAGGCCAAAGGGTTGGTTTTTGTCTTGTTTATGTGATGTCTGTGTTATTGAAATACCTTTAAAAGCATAGTTCACCCTAAAATGTAATGTAATATTTGTCATCATTTGCACACTTATGTTGTTCAGTATATCATTAATATACTATTATTGTTTTTAATAATATTTTCAACTAGCTTTTCTTTTTATATTTTCCATTTAATTGCAGTTTTAGTAATTTTGCAGTGCATTTTTTTTTTTTCATGTCTATTTAGTTTCTGTTCATTTTTAATGGTTTTAGTTTTAGTTATTTTAGTACTTCAAGCTAAACTAAGTGTTTTTTTTTTTTTGTTTTTGTTCTTTCATTTTAGTAACATTTATTAAAAATATCATTTTAATTTAATTGTATAATATTTTTTAATTTTATTTTTTTTTAATGTTTTTAATTTTGCATTCAGGTCCATTTTGATCTGGAAGCAATACATAACAATTTCTAAAAAAAAAAATAACAAAAAAAAAATAATAAAATATTATAAATTATTAAATATTACAATATTATATTATTTATTTCTTTTTCCAGATTTTTCTTTTTTCTTTTTTTAAAGTATAACCATTCAAACTAAATTGTTACAGCTTTTACATTCAGATGCTTTGAAGGTGACACTTCAGAGAAACCATAAACAAACAAAAGCTGTACTTCCATATCCATATGTCTGTGTTGTAGTAATTTTGCAGTGCATTTTTCTCATTTATTTAGCTTTTTTACGTCTGTTTAGTTTCTGTTCATTTTTAATTGTCTTAGTTTTAGTTATTTTAGTACTTCAAGCTAAACTAAGGGTTTTTTTTTCCCACGTCTTTGTTACATTTATTGAAAATGTAAATGTTATAGTATAAAAGTATAACCATTTAAACTAAATTATTAAAGCTTTTACATTCAGATGATTTTTCACATGAAATTATGCAGATTTCTTTTCTTTTTATATCTATTACTTAAAATTGTCTGAAATTGTAATGCAAAATACATTTCTTTCCTGTTTCTCATGCACACTTTTAGGACTGATTTTTGTTGGTAAATTTGAATGTGACACTTTAGAGAAATTATGAACAAAAAAAGCTGTATTTCCATATCCATATGTCTGTGTGTTACATCTCATTCATCGTGTCTTAACCATCAGCCCTTTGATATTACACTTCATCGTTCATGTGTTTCTGTTGTATTATCACCTCCCTTCACACTCCCAAGGTTCAATGGGGCTGAAAGACTCCATAATTCCCCGTATTCCCCGGCAGCACTACTGCTCGTACGGCCTGATTCCTCTGCCCTCCCCGTTCAGCTTCCTGTCCCAGGATTCCCCCCTCCCTTCCCCTACCGGAACAAACTCCTACATGTTCCCCTCAGGCGCAGGTAGCCATCGACGCCATCCGCAAAAACGGGCGACAACATCCTGGCTCTCTCAGGGATGTTGAGCGCGTGCAGTGAACTGATTAAAGCGTGTCTGCTGCTCATCCACCCAGTGTCCTGGACTACTGGTGCCTGTGTGTGTTACCCTCAATGAACCCAGAATAAATGAACTCAGAGTTGCACCAGGACTTTTCCTGCAGCTCTGTCTGTTGATTTATCATTTGCATTCTCTCTCATTTACACCTGGCATTAACATTCATCTTTTTTTTTTTTTTTTCTTTTTTTTTTTTGAAAGAAATTAATACTTCGATTCAGCAAAGGTACATTAAATTGATCAAAAGTGACAGTAAATTATTATTACAAATTCTGTTCTTTTGAACTCAGTTAAAACTAAACTGTATCACAGTTTCCACAAAAATATTGGGCACCAGCAAATCAGCATATTAGAATGATTCCTTAAGGATCATGTGACACTGAAGACTGGAGTACTGATGCTGAAAATTCAGCTTTGATAATAGAAATAAATTACATTTTAACAGATATCACAATAGGATACAGTCATTTTGAATTGTAATAATATTTCACAATTTTTACTGCATTTTTGATCAAATAAATACAGCTTTGGTGAGCAGAAGAAACTTCTTTCAAAAAACCATACTATATTGCATGTTGCATTTCAGGTGTAAATGACAACCTGCCTAGGCTAGCCACTTAATCTTCACTGCATCTGTCTGTCTCTCTGTGTGTATTTGTGTGATTTTTATAATCCTCTGGTCTTTACACACAGTTCCTTTAGTCCTGTAAGCATGTTGTGTTCACTACATGTGTGTTTTTATCAGGTCGGAGGCGGTTCACGGTGGCGCAGTCAGACTCGCTGCTGACGCGAATGCGCTCGGTGGCCAGCGACGAGCTGAACCAGATGATGCAGCGCAGGATGAGTCAAGAAAACCCCATCAGAGCCAGCGAGACGGAGCTGGTCCAGAGACTGCAGAGACTTGTGGTTCTGGCTGTTAACAGACTTATCTATCAAGGTACAGAAGACAGACACAAAATCTGCTCATAAACATTGTCATCTGCTGTGAGCATCTGTAACAAAACACTTTAATGCAATTTACATGGTTCTGAAAGTATATACAGTCTACCATGGTACTTTTTTTTTTTTTTTTTTTTTATTCTCCAGACATCAACCATGATTTCTTTGACTTCCTGAACTTTCCTGAGTCTCCTGATCACTCAATGACCATGCCGTTACCTGGCGAGCAGACAGCTGATGAGAACGGCTCCACGCCGTCCACCCCAATCCCACCAGGCAATATGAAGAGTTTCTGCAAAGATATTCTCAAATTAATGATGGAGGGCATAAAGATCAGTTTGGTGAGTCGCTTACAGTAGATGTCAGCTTTATTTTATTTTATTTTATTTTATTTTATTTTATTTTATTTTATTTTATTTTATTTTATTTTATTTTATTTTATTTTATTTTATTTTATTTTATTTTATTTTATTTTATTTTATTTTATTTTATTTTATTTTATTTTATTTTATTTTATTTTATTTTATTCAGTGCCCATTATTCCAGAAAAATCTAAAAATTAGAAGTGTCCAGAATTGTCTTCATTTGGGAGCCTTTCTCAGCAAATATTGTTATATTTTATTATTTATGATTCATTTGAATAATTAGTGCATTGTGTAATTTCTTAAATGATTTTTAAAAATTGTTGCTTTAAATATATTGCCATCCCTAATATTAATAAACAACAATATTTACATAGAATTGTTTTAATAAAAAATTAAATGGGCATTTCAAAGTGTTTCATGACAATCAGACTTCCTTTATCTTAATACCTGTAATTCTTGAGAAAAGAAAGGATTGTAAAACTAGTCCATTAGTGTTATTTTAATATAACTGATAAACTATTATAGTGTTTGTTCATATTTTAAATTAGTTTTTTTTTATTTTTTTTACATTTTCTGTTTTCAATATATATAATATGTGTATATATGTATATGTGTTTGTGTGTGTTATATATTTATATTTGCATAATTATATATATTTTTATATGTATGTTTTTATTTATTTATTTTTTTAACTTAGTTTTTTTTTTAATGTACCTGTATTTTTTTTTATTAGTTTTTAGTTTTAGTTATTTTAGTAGTTCAACTTAAATGAAAAGAAAATTTTTAAATAATGCAAAAACTAATGCAAAAAAATAGGTGTATATGTATGTGTCTATCTGTCAATCTATGGAATAAATCTAAATCTGGGGTAAATCTATGGAATAAATGTGATTTAAGGAATTCAAATTCTGATAAATAATTATATGACTCAGTATTAATAAATTGTGAATATATGAGTTAAAATATTGAAGTATAGCTGGAATGTGTATTTCTGTTATGTATGTTTGGAATTTTGTCTGTATGTTTTGAGAAATGTTTTATGTAACTTTGTTTATCTTGTATTATCAAATTTAGTGAAAAGTGTTGTTCATCAGTTAATTATGTATAAAGGGTAGGCATAATAAGCAAGGCTTCGGCCTACACCTTTTTCGGTTATTTTTTATTGATTGATTGAAATATTGTCTGGACAACTAGCTGAAATAAAATAAGTGTTTTTTTTTTTTAAATATATAAATTTTATTTCAGTTAATGTTTGTCACGTGATGTTTTTTTTCTTATGGTTTTAGTTTGAGGTTTTTTTAATAATAGCCTTGGTTTATTGAACTGTATTCCCGTTGTAATACCTAATGGCAAAATAAAAATAAAAATGCAAAACACTTGAGCAAGTGAGAAATGCTTCAGTGTCTGTCACTGGCCCTGCATTCACTTACATGTTTTTTGTTTTTTGTTTTTCTCCTCAGGGCAGCACAGGTCGTGGCGGCGCTCCTCGGCAGCAGTGGAAGCGAATCCTCTGGTCTTGTCGTGACACGTTCAGGGTCCAGATCGGCCGCATGCTGGTGCACACGCTCAGCCCCGCAGTTCCCCTGGAGGACAGAAAGGAGGCGCTAGAGTTTGTCCACGAGCAAAGCTACTCTGAGATCCTCAGAGAAAGCCTGAGTCCTGGCCTCGAGGTGAGAACGCTGCAGTCTGACACACTGATATGTGGACAGAAATGGCTTTTTGTTTTTACATGCCGACCAGAGACGCTGTGACATTTTGCTTTGGTTGTTTGCTGACAGTTATCAGATTTGTGTATCCAGTCAAAGCACAGCTCACATGCACACTTCCTCTGTTGGGAGGAAGACAGTGACATTTCACCGCGCTGCTTCTGACATACAGTAAATAACCCACAGAAACATCTTCATGATACTGTTTCCATAGCAGCAGTGCCGTCCTCTCCAGCGCTGTATTCACTGCTGCTTTCTACATTATACTGTAGCACTAAAAAGACCATTAACCCTCAGAGACCCAGCATAACAGAACTGTATCGTTTGCAATTAACTAACACATAATTTTGACTAAATGTGGCTAAAACTACACATAACAGTAGCTGAAATTTATCACAACAACAGTTTTGATGGAAAAAAAATAATATTAATGGCCACAGCTTGCAAAAATGTTTGCAAGGGATCAAACTTTAATTTTTAAGTTTAAGTAATTTTCTGGGCTGTTTTGTAATTATTTTCTTAGTGATATAATGCTGCATTTGTTTCATGAAAATGAAACAAACTTTCCAGCTCACCATTTCTGCAATTGAAGGTTAAATAAGAAACGCGCCTTTTTTATTGGTTAAATACAAAACAGCTCAGAAAATAACTTAAAATAAAATAAACAGAATTGATTTTTGTACCATTCAATGAATAAACTCAAAAATAAAAATTTGTCCCATGCAAAAAAAAAAAAAAAACTCAACACCTCAAAGACACAACTTTATTACATAATTTAGAAATAATGTATAACATGAAGACAAAAAATTGCAAGCATAATACATATATATTTTAATTACAAAATTATGAAAATGTTTTATATTAATATTTAAATGGTCAAATAGTGAAATTCTTTTAATTACCAATGTTGAAAGTTACTTTTAAAAGTAATGCGTTACAATATTGTGTTAATATAAACTAATTATATCACTTAGTTACTTTTTATGGAGAGTAATGCGTTATGTTACTTTTGCATTACTTTCGATTACTTTTGCGTTACTTTGTAAATCTGGACAGGACTTGCTTGTTTGTTTGTTAATATAAAAAGTTCTATTTTTAGCAAATCTAAAAGCCCTTTCACACCAAAAAATGAAATGAATAAGCCATAGGCTGAAGGACAAATAATCTTCAGCAATAAAAAAAAATGAAGCAGAAATGTTAGTGCATCTAAAGTAATTTTTGCTTATTATTATGGTTGAACTGGATCCTCAAAGGTCAGTAGCAAAGACATTTGTTAATAAAATGGGATTAATTGCATAAAGGATGTTTTTGTTTTTTAACATATTTAATTATTGCAGGTTTGCATCATATTCTAAGTTTGCATTTTACTGTTCTAATTCATTCTGATGAATGCTGAATCTGTTTTTTGCAAGTGAGATGAATTAATGCATGCATTTAGTTTAGAACTACAGTAACATCTTGTGTACACAGTACACACAACGCCTCTGTACTTCCGATTTCTCTCAACATGGGTACAGGAGACTTGTCAGTCAATAAATGGGAAAACAAAGTAAATGGCGTTACTTATTAGAAAAAGTAACTCTTTTCATTGTAAATTCAAAAGTAATGCGTTACTTTAATAGCTACTTGGAAAAAAGTAATCTGATTAATGCGTTACCTCCAACACTGTTAATTACTGTATCCTTACTGGTTGAAATGAATAATTGTAAAAAATAGTGGTGAAACTTTGCAACCGTGAATTCCTGTTGTTGCAAAAAAAAATTCTAAATATTACACCAATGCAAATTTGAATGAATTGGCTTTTATTACTAACGGCCGCCCAAAGACATGTCTGAGGATGAAACAAAATCACAAATTTAAATGGTTAAAAGAAGGAAAATTAGGTTTGTAAATGGGTATGTGGTTGATCAACATGAGTTTTTTTAACGGGAAATTCCGATATCTACAATGGAGGGTGACTAGTAGCAGAAATACTGATATATTGTAAAATCACTAATTATAATTCTTCAAAATCATTCCTGTTTGTGTTGTTTTTGTTATTAGCATGGGCCCAAGCTGGCTCTGTATCTGTACGAGCTGTTACACGATCACAAAGACGCCCTGAGCAAAGAAGAGCAGGCGGCTGCCAACACATTCATGACGGCACTGAAGCTCTGCGGCCACCGCTGCATCCCACCCAGCGCTCCTGCCAAACCAGACCTCCTGAAAGCCATCAAAGAGGTGCGCATGGCCAGACACACTCTGTGAGGTTATATGTTGTGTTACTAAAACAAGCTCAATCAACAAAGCAAGAACAAGGGTTTGATTTCCAGAGAATGCCTGAATTTCAATGCAGCGCAATTGCAATTTTATATGCAATTCAGAGTTTTAACATGAAGAGACTAAATTAATGTTTTCATATTTGATTTATATGTCAGTCATATGTAAATGAAAAATGCATTTAAAAAAAACATCTTTGCCTAGTTTAAAGGAGAAGTGCACTTCCAGAACAACAATTCACAAATAATTTACTCACCCCCTTGTCATCCAAGATGTTCATGTCTTTCTGTCTTCAGTCATGAAGAAATTATGGTTTTTGAGGAAAGCATTTCAGGATTTTTCTCCATATAATGGACTTCATTGGTGCCCTGATTTTGAACTTCCAAAATGTAGTTTAAACGCTTTTAAAGGGCTTTTTTGAGCCGGAGTACACAGACGATGAACTTGCATGTGATTCGTAGTAGTGATGGGAAGTTCGGATCATTTTACCGACTCTGACCTTTAAGTCTCGTTCAGCAAAATGAATGAATCTTTTTTTCGAGTCATTTTGTTCATTTTAGCAAAATATAATTAAAATGTCACGTTTTACTTCCCTAACACATCTACTGCTTACACAAACATTGATCACACTACAAACAAGACAAAACTATAATGCTATAAGAAACAGAAAAGATTCATTCATTGTTTACCTTTAGTCTTTAGTCTATGATTAGCTCACCTCACCTCTTATCTGACAAGTTTTCGGGTTTGAGTCGTTCGTTCATCACGTGACAGACCCATAAGATGAACGAACGACTCGAAAAACCTGAAGACTCGAAACAGGTGAACTAATTCCAGTACAGAACCTAATAGGGCGTTGCACATGCACAACTGAACGAATCACTCCCCGAGACGAATCGTTCTTCTTGAGTCACATTAAAGATTAGTTTAAAATGAACAAATCGTTCAAGAACGACCCATCACTAATCCGTAGCGTCGTGGACGTGCATCCCAGAGCCTGTGCTACACAAGCTTTTGTGCTTAAAAAGTATAAAAATTTTAATTTTCCGAAAAAAATGACATCGTTTCACTAGATAAGACCCTTCTTCCTCAGCTGGGTTCGTTTAGAGCCCTTTAAAGCTGCATTTAAACTACATTTTGGAAGTTCAAAATCAGGGCACCAATGAAGTCCAATATATGAAGAAAAATCCTGAAATGCTTTCCTCAAAAACCATAATTTCTTTACGACTGAAGACAGAAAAACATGAACAACTTGGATGACAAGGGGGTGAGTAAATTATTTGTAAATTGTTGTTCTGGAAGTGGACTTCTCCTTTAACTGTTAGTATCTATTTGATTTTACAGAAATCTGATTTCTGTTTGATTTTTATGTATAACTGACAAATATGCATCATATTAAGTTTAATAGTTTGTTAAAACTGTGTAATCCAAACGGATAAGTTTATATGCAATTTAAAAATGTAAACCTTAAATTTAGGCCTAAATAGTGTCTGAGTGTGCATAAAAGCTTATTTCAAATGCATATTTTATACATGTAAATGTATGCAAAACCAGAGCAAATGTGTAGTAATTCATATATTCATGCATTAGTATTTTACTTTTATTTGCTTTTTGAGGTTGATTGCACTGGTTTCTTGAGTAATAAAGGTCATATTATGCACTTTTGTAGCATTTTAGTTTTCCCCCGAGGTCTGCGTATAATATTAGTCTAGGTTTGCATGAGCCTTTTTTGCAGTTTACTATATACCTGTATTGTGAATGCTAGTAATACGGCTACATTTAAATAGTCTGTAGTTTTAAACTGCTCAGTTGAAGTGTTTGCATTTTATTAATGTTCAACTGAAGCTGTTTTACTGTTCTTTATTAAGGAGCAACTGAAATACGAGTCAGAGGCAAGAACCAGCAAAGGAGCCTGGGAAAAGAAGCTGGCCAACACGCAGAAGAGGTGAGCGCTCAGAGAGAAACGCAGCTTCTCACAATAACATGCTTCTTAGCCATTTTTCGGAGCTTTTCTGTTCTCTGTTTCAGCCTGTTGCAGAGGCTGGATGGGAAGTCGAAGGACATCTCGAAGATCGCCGCTGACGTCACTCAGAACGTGTCTCTCAGACAGGGCATGGAGAGGAAGAAGGTCATGCAGCACATCAGAGGCCTTTATAAAACCGACCTGAGCGCCAGCCGCCACTGGCAGGAGCTTGTGCAGCAGCTCACTCATGACCGGTCAGACTCACTGTCTGCTTCTGATTCTCCAACAAAAATAGTTTACTCATTTCCTCATGTTGTTTCAAACCTGTATGATGTTATTGTTTTCCCATGGAACAGGGCGGTGTGGTACGATCAATCATCCTACCCCACTTCTTGGCAGCTGGATCCCACCGAGGGGCCCAACCGAGAGCGGAGACGCCTCCAGCGCTGCTACCTGACCATCCCTAACAAATACCTGCTCAAAGACCGACACAAACTAGATGGTGAGATTCAACACCTCTGACTGGAGCTGAGGAAAGCACTTCAAACATCTACTCATTATTTTCTGTTTTATAGATTATTTAGAAGATCTTTCATAGTGCAGTTTATTTACTCAAAGCATAAACAAATGAAATCTTTCACCCCAAAATAAGCAATAAAAAATATATGTAATTATATTAATTAGTAGGTAAATTGGTAAATAAGTAAATAAATAAATAAATTAAGTTAATAAGTAAAATGAATGAGTAAATAAGTAGGTAAATAAATACTAAGTAGGTAAGTACAATTAAATGAAAGGTTAAATGAATAAATAAATAAATATGTTTATAAGTAATATAGTAAGTAAATGAATAAATAATTAAATAAAATTAATAAGTAAAATTAATGAGTAAATAAGTAAATAAATAAATGAAATAAGTAAATTAATAAATAAATAAATTACTATGTAAATAAGTACATTAATAATTAAGTAAATTGAATAAGTAAATAAATAATTTATCAAGTAAATAATTAAATCAATCAGTAAATTAATAAATAAATAAAATCAATAAGTAAAATGAATGAGTAAATAAGTAAATAAATTAAATAGGTAAATTAATAAGTGAATAAATTACTAAGTAAATAAGTACATTTAATAATTAAGTATGTGAATGAAGTAAATGAATAAGTAAATAAATAAAAATATTTTTTTACACTTTGGGAAAATATGTGATCCTGACATGTTTTCTAGATGACCAAATGCATATGACAATAACACAAAAGTATCAAAACCTGTAATACCATGGTACTCTATCAAATATGTTTGAGTGGTGTTTAATCAGAATGGTATATGAATATGCTAAATCATACAATAACTAGGGTTGGGTACCGAAACCCGGTGCCAATACGGCACCGGTATACATGTGACCGGTATGTACCGGACCGAATCAGAACGCAAATTTCGGTGCCTCATTTCGGTGCCACTTAAATGCCTGAAATGTCGATTGAAATATTTGTCTTCTGGTGCTATGACACGGATGTAGAAGCATTGATTCATCAACATGCATGATCGCTAGTTAAATTTAAATGCTGCATTCATGGGGTGTCAGAATGATCAGAAAATGTATTTACTGAATGAGAAAACTCACGTGAACGTCGGAAAGCTTTGATGATAGAAATCCAAGACATCTTTGTAGTTACTATCCATTTTCACATTTCGAATTAAAAGCACAAATCGTCTGGAAATGAGACCATCCGAGAAGCGCGTGAATGCAGCAACTATCGTTACACTCGCTCTGACTGCAGCAGGTGGTTTGCCGTTAGCTTAGCTAGCTACATTAAACGCATCTAACTTAAAATGCCAAAAACTAAACATTCTAAAGTGTGGCTATATTTCACGAGAAATGATTCAGACACTGCAGCGTGCAGCAAATGTTTTACAGCAGTTGCGTGTGAAGGGGAAAACGCGTCAAAGCTAATGAAACATTTGATGATATGTGGAATAAACTTGAAAGCAGAGGGATGCACCGTGTTTGACAGTTTGCAGACATCAGCTGGAGAGGTGTCGTATTTTGCCAGAGACGGCAAATATGTGATGCGGTCTAGGAAAACCCAACACATGGTGAAATTTGACCTTTTTTAGGTTTTGACACCATATGAAAGCTGAGTTCAGGCCCCTTTACAAAACTTTTATTTTTTACATAACCTACGTTATGGCTATCTTAGGTTGGCTGATAGCGATGATTTTCAGGAATGGGATTTTGAGAAAAACGGCTTTAAAGTGAGACGGCTTTCACTTTCACTTTACGGGTTTAACAAGAGCTGTCTGTCAAGTTAGGAGCGCTACTGCATCATTAGACAAACAGACTAACGTTTGTTTTCCGTTGATCACCCATTTTATGTTTAGTAAATAATGCAGCCTACCTTGTAGTAAAAGCGAGCGCAGCGCAACTGTTCGCGCACTGTGCATAAAACAGACTGTCATCGGACGACTCCTCTTTAGTAACTTCATCATCCGATCCTTCATCTCTGGATGTGAAATAGCCCGTAACATCATTTAGGGCACTGACATCACCAAAACTGAGCAGATCGAGACGAGTAAGATCGGTTAAGTGAGCAGCTGCAGTACTTTAGACGGCGTTGTTGTGCTCCGCCATCTCACGATATTAAAATAAATAAATAAATAAATAAATAAATAAATAAATACCTTTGCTTGCCGTACTTTACACAGGACTGGCGGAAAATGTGGATTGATACGCCTTTACTAAATATGTTGCGTGGTTTATTTTGATAGGTTAACTGTTTTTGTGGTGTTAAGGGAAAGCACCTCAGCACGTTCTTAACATAGGAGAAAGACAGTCATTTCTGCTTGCTGCAATAAATGTGTATTTTTCTGCACTAAACAAGTGAATTTCAAAGAGATATTTTCAGAGATTATAGACAAGATGGTATAGAATAATAATTTAATGAAAAACGAATTTCCTGAAAATGTCCCACTGCGACATCCGACGGGTTTTCCCAGATCTCATCACATATAGTCATATTTCTGCAAAAGAATTGCTGAAATTTTAAGCTGTTAAATTATTGTAGTTGGGTTAGGTGGCTTAGGTTTTATTGTTGTTGTGTTTTGCATTGACTTAATAATATATAGTACTACTACTTTTTTTTTTTTTTTTTAACTTTTAGTACATTGTTCAATTTAAAGAACTTTTTTGTCCAATAAAATATATTCTTGTGTCATCAACCACTTTGTGGCTTTTTTAAAAGTATCGGCTCAGGCACCGTTTTGGCACCGGTACCATTTTAAAAGTATCGATTTGGCACCGGTATCGAAAAAACCCCAAACGATACCCAACCCTAACAATAACTTGGTGTCACCATTTGATAGCATCACCATGATACCACCGCAGTACTGCCTGTACAGGAAGTGGTTGCTGGAAAAAACGAACTTCATTAGAACTTAAAAACTCTTTCGCTTTTGATGCTGTTGATTTTATTTGTCTCATGCATGTGGTTTGTCTGTCACAGATGGCATCAAGGCTCCTCTGGCCTTCCTGTTTGAGGACAAAACTCACTCTTCCTCATCTATAGTGAAGGACAAAGCCACCAGTGAGCCCATCAGGTACTCACACAACACCCATCTCACTGCGTAACTGGTAACTAGACTGTTTTCACAGTCACACTGCAGAATTTGACAAAATCATTTTAAAACCCGAAACTTTTTTCCTTCCTATTTAGGTTCACAAGAAAGTGCATAAGCGTGGCGCCCTCTAGAGAGACGACAGGAGAGCTGTTGCTGGGTAAGATTCGTCTACCCTCCATAACATGAGTCTTGTGTTGGCCGTTAATTGTCTTCACCGACCGCTAAAATGATCTGCATTGTTTTACGGGTCTGCAGGAAAATCTGGGATGTACTTTGTGGAGGATAATGTTTCTGAGACACTTGATAACCAAGTAAGTTCATGCTAAACATTAGGAACGGTTCTGTGTAATGGTAAAAATGTGTCATTTATTTAAAATGAACAATCTGATATTTCAGTTTTTGTCCATAAAATTACAAGTAAAAAATGATGTAAATTTTTTTTTTTTTTTTTTGTGTGTGTTTGTTTTATTTATTTGTTTTTTAATACGGTTAAGTTACTCATGATATGAGAGTTTGGTCATACCACCCCTGATAGATATGATGAGGAATATGTGTGTTTTAGAGGTTGATGATGTGTTTTCTCACCAGAGTCCGCATGGAGAGACGGAACCAGCCTCCTTCTCCTGGACGTACGAGGAGATCAAGGAGGTTCACAAGCGCTGGTGGCAGCTCAGAGACAATGCTATGGAGATCTTCCTCACCAATGGCAGGACGTTGCTGCTCGCGTTTGATACCACCAAGGTAATAACATCACTGTGTCATTTAATAAATGCAGTTCAGTAAACTGCTGTTCCTGTCATTTCCATGTCAAAATGTTCTAAAAATCTGAACTCTAACTCTAACCTGTTTATCCACGCTCTGGTCTCAGTTCCGGGATGACGTCTACCACAACATCCTGACCTCAGAGCTGCCCAATCTGCTGGAGTACGGTAACATATCCGCCCTCACGCATCTGTGGAGCTCAGGACAGATAACCAACTTCGAGTACCTCACCCACCTCAACAAGCACGCGGGCCGCTCCTTCAACGACCTCATGCAGTATCCTGTCTTCCCGTTCATCCTGCGAGATTATACCAGTGAGACGCTGGACCTGCAGGAAACCACCATTTACAGGTCAGAAACAACCCCGCATTAACATTACATTGCTGTATTTGTGTGGAGTTTTCATTAATGATAGCCTGATATACCTGATATTTATCATTTCCATAAGCTCCTTAAAAGCCTATTTAATAAACAGTGCATAAGTCATCAAAACTATGAAATAGCATATTATTATATTATTTTTCATATATAATTATAAATATTTAATATTTAAAATGTATAAAATATATATTCAAAAAATATTACATGTATGTGTGTATTATATTTTATATACACTACTCGAATGTCGAATGATGCATCTACCTATACATATCTGTGGGCACAACAATGAGCATGATGTTATTGTTTACATGGTCATCAAGGATACGCAGAGAGAACGTGGGCAGCCACAACATCATTTTCAAAAGTCTCCGTTTTGGTCCGTTTACAATGAAACGCAACCCCAGAGTTTTCAAACTAAAACGGGGTCTGCAGCGTTTTCAAAAGTCTCCTTTTTCGAGGGTCGAAAATGCCGGAGTAGTGTAAACGACAGGCGTAACCGTAGCAGAAGTTATGCGTTTTAAAATAAAAACGCACTAGTGTAAACACAGCCTTAAGACTGGAGTAACAGCTGATGAAAATTCAGCATTGCATCACATATTTGAAAGTATATTAAAAAAAATAATAATAATAATAAAAAAAAAATAATATATATATATATATATATATATATATATATATATATATATATATATATATATATATATATATATATATATTAGATTTTAGATTTTATTAAAGAAATTTCTAATATTTTAAATAGATAAAACAGAATAAAAATATGTAATTTTTTTTATAGTTATGTGTTGAAAAGTGAAAAAATAAATATGCTAAAATGTATCTGCAATACATTTATTATAAATACCTTGCAATAAATTATAATTTTTATATCAGGAAGTCTCAAGCAATATGTCAGTAAATATGTTAATAGATTTAAACCATACTTAGTATAAAATAAATATATTTTAAATATAATACTTTTATACTAGGGTAATCAGTATGGAATTTACATACCTCGCCTTGTACTATTGTATTGTTTTTAATGTAGGCATATTATTATATACCCTCAATACCACGACTGAGGTGAGTCCCTTGAGCAAGGCACCGATCCCCCAACTGCTCCCCGGGCGCCGCAGCGATAGCAATATGGCTGCCCACTGCTCCGGGTGTGTGTTCACGGTGTGTGTGTGCGTGTTTGTTCACTTCTCACTACTGTGTGTGTGCACTTGGATGGGTTAAATGCAGATCATAAATTCCGAGTATGGGCCACCATACTTGGCCACACGTCACGTCCTTTCCTTATTACCACCATCAAAAAATGGCAATATATATATATGCAAATTAACAGAGTAACACTCTTTTGCTTTCTGTTTGTCTTTTTGATGTAACAGGAACCTCAGCAAACCCATCGCAGTGCAGTCTAAGGAGAAGGAAGACCGTTATGTGGACAATTACAGGGTACTGCAGCACTGCAGGCTCTAATTCCTGTTTACACCAGCGCCTGTTAACCAATCACACAGTGGCTCTGTTCCAAAACCTGCTGAGCTGCCTACGTAGACAGCATTTTTAGGCATCATAGGCACGTTTTTAGCATGAAGGCCTTTCCAAACAGTAGGTGGCAACCCTATGTTGCCTTCTAAGATATCTTCTTCTGGCCAAATTCTGACGTGGCATCGTAAGCGTCCTTTGCAGAAAAGGCCATCCCAGAAATTCATTTCTACGACCACATTATTATTGTGTAGTACAGTATTTTTATGCTTGTGGAAGTATTGTTTATTAAAATCAGTTGTGAATCAAGTGTTCCATCCATTAGTCACTTATGAGACACCTTTTCAGTTAGCATGCTACCTTAAGAAGACAGCTGCCTACATAGGCAGGGTTTTGGAACACAGCTTGTTTTATTCTGCACATGCATAACACTCTTTGATCATTTGCATCCATAATGCATTGCATTACTGCTTTATGAGCTTCCATGTTTGAAATCATAGGTGTGTGTACGTGTGACTAACATTGATTTCATCCACAGTATCTGGAGGAGGAGTATAAGAAGGGGAAGAGAGAGGACGACCCCATGCCACCCGTCCAGCCCTATCACTACGGCTCTCACTACTCCAACAGTGGCACAGTCCTACACTTCCTCGTCCGGTTGCCTCCCTTCACCAAGATGTTTCTGGCCTATCAAGGTCAGTTTGACTTTTAAAAAAAACTTTCAAGATTGTTCAGCCTTCAAACCAAATTCACTCTAAGCAGCTTCATTTAATCCTATAAATCCTGCAGTGTCACATTTGATACACAAATTTTTAAAAACTTTTCAAAATCTGCCGTCTGATCGTGGTTCATGTGTGTTTTTGCTGTCAAATCTTTACTAATTTAATGTGATAAACATAAGAATAACTTTGATATTGTTAGTAATATTTCAAGATGAACATTCACTGGACTAAAGCAAATTTTGTTTACTTTATCCATGAATCATTTTAGAAAATTCAGTAAGTCTCAAATCAGATCATCAGGTTTTTGAGGAATTTATTTGTTCATCTCTGTCTTCATTGGATTGCATTGCATTATGTTTGGATCATTTCAGTTTCATCTTACTAAGATATATTATTGGAGATAATAAGAATATATATTATTGGAGATAATAATCCAGTTAAAATTAATAATAATCCCAATTAAAAATTGAAATTGAATTCAGGATCAAATCAGATAGAATTTTCCATTTTATTTTTTCCCGAATTCCCTTTAAGTTTTTCTGGATTCCATTTTGATGGTAGTGGTTATTAATCAAATTAATCTAATTAATTGAAATCATGAAACTTACATTATTAAATAAACTTGCTTATTAAAAGTTTTACAGTTTAGTAAGTTTTATTTCTAGATTTTTATAGCGAAGAAGCATTTCTAATTAAATAAAATCATACAACTAAAAATTTAATAATTTCCTTACATTTTTATTATTTATTAATATAAGTGTATGTTGTCTTTTTAAAGTTTTCTGGAATCATAGTTTAATATGAAGTCATCATAAAAATGGTAGTAATCAAATGAAACATTAACATTAACAAAATAAGTACTGCACAAGAACAAATCACTGTTAAAATTAAAACAAGGAAGAAAAAAAATTATATTACTTAAAAAAAAATACTTTTAATCATTTTATTATTATTACTACTACTTTAAGACATACATGCAACTGTATAATACTAATATATCTGTCATAATTTCTTCAAGTTAAACTGAACTTTTTTTTGACAAGTTGTTGTGAAGACCTTTAAGCTTCTGCTGTATTTGATATATTATTCTAGATATATTATTATTATTAAGATATTTTATTGGAGATCTAGAGTGACCACTGATATTTGCATTATTTTATGTAAGTATCTGCTATACTGTTATAAAGATCTGATTGAGTTACATTACAAGCATCAGAATTGTATAACTTTTTGTCCATGTAAATATCAGCATCTACAGCAAATTGTACATTTTTGTTCAGTTTGAGTCTCTGAATAATGATCTTTTTTCCTCCATATTCTCACTATAATAGACTAAATGAGCCATAAAAGCCTGATGTATCAAATACGATACTCAACGAAAACACATATGCAAACCCTTTTTTAGATTTTCATTTTATTTTTCATTTACTTTTTACTAAAACATTTTAATGTGGAAAATGACTGTGCTGTGTTGAGCCTGACATCATTCTTTAGCACAGCCTTCATACCTCATTACTTAACTTTATCATTGTGATTGTATTTTAATTAGTTTGCATAATCAAGAAAACAAAAGCTCTGCAACATGAAATCAAATACTTCAAATCTACTGCCGCCGCCCCTTAATAAAGACTGAATGCGTGATTTGTTGTCTGTTCATAACTGTGTAAGACAGCCTTACACAGCTGCAGCTCGTTGAGTTTATTCAGCATCATAATTAGGATTCTGCATCGCTACTTTTTTAATATTTAACAGCACCTGCGTTTCCTGCGTTCGGAGCGAGGTCTTCAAACATGTCAGTGCGATGCTTTTAAAGGCTGTCATTGAAAAGGGCCTTTCTGAAGTCTCACGCTACATGCATTAGCCTCAGAAAGATGATCAGGCCTTTCATCCAGCCTCTTTATTCGTCTTTGCTTCTTTTTCTGTCTATTTTTAGTTCTGTTGGTTTATCCATATCAGGTTGCACAAGAAACTAATGAAAGGTTTTGTGTGTCTTGCAGACCAGAGCTTTGATATTCCTGACCGAACGTTCCACTCCATGAACACCACGTGGCGTCTGTCGTCCTACGAGTCTATGACGGATGTCAAAGAGCTCATCCCGGAGTTCTTCTACCTGCCCGAGTTCCTGGTGAACAGAGAAGGTGGGCAGTCCTATACTCCTGGGTTTCTTTAGTGCTGTGCAACAATTAATCGCATCCAAAATAAAAGTTTTTGTTTAGATAATATATGTGTGTGTACTGTGTATATTCATTGTGTATACATACAGTATATATTTTGAAAATATTTACGTGTATTTACTGGTATAATTAATATTATATATTAATATATTTAATTAATAAACATAACAGATTTTTCTTAAATATATCCATGCTTGTGTATTTATATATATATATATATATATATATATATATATATATATATATATATATACACACATACATATATTATGTAAACAAAAACTTATTTTGGATGCAATTAATTACAATTAATTGTTGCACAGCACTACTTTTCTTGACCTCTTCTTCTAGCATCCAACCTTTCATGAAGAAAGTTTAGGGCCTATGAAATCCGTTTTATTTTTTTCCTAAATTTCATTTAAATTTTTTCTGGATTTGATGGTTAAATTAAATTTTAGTAATCAAAAGGCATGACTAATTAGTTGAAATTATGAAACTTACACAATTTAACAACAATTTATTAAAAGGTTTAACAATAATGACATTTTTAGGAGCATATGAAAATGTTTTATTTACATATACATTATAATATTTAAATACATTTTAAAAATGTTTATTATTATTATTACTATTATTATTATTATTATTATTATTATTATTATTATTTTAGGGTGAAGCATTCTAATGACTCACTGTGATTCATTAATTCATTTTATTTCAATTTTATTATCTATTTTTATGTACTTTTATATATAATTTTATGCACATGCATACATATATTTTGATATTTTTAATTTGTAGCAATTTAATTTTAGCTGTTTATATAATTTTAGATATTTACATAATTTTTTTTTATATTTCAGTAAATTTATTTTGTTGTTTGGTTGATTATTTATTACATTTTAATTCATTTCAATTAATCATTTTGTTTCAATTTTATTAGCTATTTTTATAGAATTATATTTTTATTTACATATAATTTTATATAGATATTATTTTTATAATATTTATTAAAAATCAGTTCATTTAGGTTTTTTAACTTTTTATTTAAATTACTTAATTTTAAATGATTAATTATTATTATTATTATTATTATTTTAAAGGAGAAACATTCTGTTGATTTACAAATATGTTGTATTTATTTATTTTGTATTATGAGAATTTGAGATATAAAATAGTTGTGGTTAATGTTTTATATTTATTTATTTCCATTATATTTTTTTCCAAATTCTATTAAAATTTTTCTGGATTCCATTTTGATTGTTAAATTAAATTTTGTAGTTTAATTAATTCAAATCATGAAACTTACACAATTTAACATCAATTTATTAAAAGGTGGTAAACAATTGAAGGCATAAAACATTTACATTAGCAAAATAAGTGCTGCACTTATTATTATTATTAGGTATTCCTTAAAATAGTTTGAAATTTTTTTATTATTATTATTACTTTAAGAGGTACAATACTAATATATTTCTGTCATAATTTAAGTTAAACTGAACTTTTATTTTGATGAGATGTAGTGACCTTTAAACTTCTGCGTATATTTGATATGGTAATCATTTTTAATCAGACGAAATGATGAAATGCTGGTGAATCTTAGTGCCTTAAAAACGTGGGAAATAACCTTTAAGTAACCTAGATCTTGAAGATGTAACCAGTAAAAAATTCATTTAAAAGTGCATTAGAATTGTATTATTTGAACACATCTTCCCTCTTCTAATGTTAGCGTGGTATTTCCCACTTTCCCCTCTGGCAGGTTTTGACTTTGGCGTGCGGCAGAACAGCGAGCGGGTGAACCACGTGAATCTGCCGCCGTGGGCCAGGAATGACCCGCGACTCTTCATCCTCATCCACAGACAGGCTCTGGAATCTGATCAAGTCTCCCAGACGCTCTGCCAGTGGATTGACCTGGTGTTTGGACTCAAACAAAAGGGCAAAGCAGCAGTCCAGGCCATCAATGTCTTTCATCCTGCAGTACGATTCCTTATTATGTACAACTACCATACACTTAACACTAGGGCTGCACGATTCTTGCTAAAATGTGGATCAGGATTTTTCTCCATGGGAATTGAGATCACGATTCTCTTACACGATTCTCATTTTTTCAACCAAAATGTACTGCACTCAAGTACAAGAAAAAAAAACAAAAAAACACATGACATTTAGTATAAAAAAGTGCTGGAGTAACAAAAAAATAGTCTCTTTTCTTTATTTTAGACCCCTTAAAGTGAATAAATTAAACGTTTTTGAACATACGAGAACATTACAAATAATAAATAAACTAATAATAAAATATTGCAGACCATAGGTTTGTATTGTTTCAAATCAAGAAACAGGTTTGGGGTTTCTGATAATAATAATAATAATAATAATAATAATAATAATAATAATAATATCACTTTTTTTGTCTCTTAGAAATATACATTTGATAGTAGCTTGAGGATGCAGAGGTAAATTTTTGTTCATTATCAATCAGTAACATCTGTAAAAATTGTAGCAACCTCCGTTTTATGTGGTTAAATTTATTCTGACCAAGTTTTTTTTTTTTTAAATTAAATTAAGCAATGGTCTCCCATAGTAGCAAGCATACATTTTATATTATGATAAACACAGTTAAAACCACACATAATGGTACCTCAATACCATGGTAAAAATATAACTACATGGTTTTATAGGTAGCCTATTTGTATGATTGATTGGTGAATTAATACTGTTTTGTTATTGTGTGAGTGTGACTAATGTTGCATTCACCAATGCGTGAATGCAACATGATCTGAATGCAGGGAAATACACGGAAGTGAATCGCCGTCATTTAGATCGAGATCGCATTTATGTATGAAACGAGATCGTGATTTTTTTTTTTTTTTGATTAATTGTGCAGCCCTACTTAACACTGATATTTTCCATGTTTTGATAGTTGGACCAAAGCCTATCAAAACGTGTCCAAAAATGAGTCAAAAAATGAACGAAAATATAAGAAATTATAATTTGCTTAAAGGAAATTAAATTTTTGATGACCATTAAACATGCACTACCATTGAAAAGTTTAAGGTTGGTCTGAATTTTTTTTCTGTTGTTTCTTATGCTCATAAAGGCTGCATTTATTTGATCAAAAATACAGCAAAAACTGTAATATTGTGAAATATTTTTACAATTTAAAATAGATGCTTTCTCTGTGAATATATTGTAAAATTACATTTTTAACCTGTTATCAAAGCTGAATTTTCAGCATCATAAAAGTTTTAATTTCTTTACAAAAATGAATCTTACTGAGCCCAAACCTTTGAACGGTAGTGTATTTATCAAATATATATTTCACTAATACATCAGACATTGATTAACAATATCAGACACATCCATCAGCCTCAGCTTGTGAACTATTATCTATGTTATTTTTCCTTTTCCTTCCTTTTTAGACTTACTTTGGAATGGATGTATCTGCCGTTGAAGACCCTGTGCAGCGTCGGGCTCTAGAAACTATGATCAAGACGTACGGCCAAACACCTAGACAGCTGTTCAATGCCTTGCACATCAGCCGAGCAGGAACCAAACTCCTATCAGAGGCAGAACTGCCTGCAGCCATGGGCCTCCTGGTGCAGCTGGCCTTCAGAGAGAGCCGTGAGCAGCCCAAAGAAGCCGTCTACCCGGTATAGCAAACATACAGTGCTGAAATTATTATAAAAGTTTGACATTAAAGCAGTAGTTTACCCAAAAAACGCTTTAAAGTGTGCATTTTAAAAGAATAGTTCACCCAAAAATGCAAGTTTGCTGAAATTGTCCTTACTCTCAGATCATCCAAGATGTAGATGAGTTTATTTCTTCATCAGGTTTGGAGAAATGTGTCATTCCGTCACTGTCTCACCGATGGATCCTCTGCAGTGAATGGGTGCCGTCAGAATGAGAGTCCAAACAGCTGATAAAAATATCGCAATAATCCACAAGTAATCCACACCACTCCAGTCTATCAGTTAACATCTTGAGAAGACAAAAGCTGCATGTATTTTAACAAACAAATCCATCATTAAGCAGTTTTTTAAATACGCTTCCTCCAGTGAAAAAGTGGTCTGGTCTGAAATCTGCACAGATCAAGCACCGTTTACAAGACAAAACAGTCCAAAACAGCTCTAAACAAATATGTGGGTGGATTTTGATGTGAGAGACAATAGCAGATGAATTTTTTTTCATTCAAGGAAGTGTTATTATGGATGAACTTGTATTTTTGTCTTAATGATGGATTTGTGTCTAACAAACATGCAGCTTTTTGCTTCTCAAAATGTTAATTGGAACTGAAATGGACTGAAATGGTGTGGATTACTTGTGATGTTTTTATCAGCTGTTTGAACTCTCATACTGGCGGCACCCATTCACTCCAAAGGATCCATTGGTGAGCAAGTGATGTAATGCTACATTTCTCCAAACCTGATGTCAGCAAACTTGCATTTTTGGGTGAACTATTCCTTTAAAATGCACACTTTTAAAGCGTTTTTCAGATTTTTTTTTGTTGTTGTTGTTTACCTATTTGTTGTTTAAAAGGGTTGGTTCTTCTAAAAGAGAAAGATTTAGGTATCCATTCGGTCTTTTAAAGTCTTCAATCCCTGTCCTGTCCTTTCCAGAGTCCTCTACCGTGGATAAAGGGCTTGAAATGGGGCGAGTATGTGGGATCCCCCAGTGCTCCGGACCCCGTGGTTTGTTTCAGTCAACCTCACGGCGAACACTTCGGCTCCCTGCTGGCGCTGCCCACACGTGCCATCTGCGGCCTCTCGCGCAAGTTCTGCCTCATGATGATCTACAGCAAAGAGCAAGGTGAAGGAGAACACACACACAAAAAGCTGCTTCGTCATGCGTAAACATGACAGTTTGGGGTCAGTACGAAGGTTTTATGAAATAAATAAATACTTCTATTCAGCAAGGATGCATTAAATTTATCAGAGGTGACAGAAAAGACATTTATAATGTTACAAAGGATTTGTGATTCTAATAAATGCTGTTCTTTTAACATTTCTATTCATCAAAGAAACCTGAAAAATAAAATGTAGGACATTTTCCACAAAAATATGAAGTTGCACACCTGTTTTGAACATTGATAATAATCAGAAATGTTTCAAATCAGCATATTAGAATGATTTCTGAAGGATCATGTGACACTGAAGACAAGTAACAATGCTGAAAATTCAGCTTTGATCACAGGAATAAATTACATTTTAATATATATTTACATAGAAAACAGCTATTTTAAATTGCAATAATATTTCAGAATTTTACTGTATTTCAGATCAAATAAATGCAGTCTTGGTGACTTCTTTTAAAAACATTAAAAAAATCTTTCTGACCCCAAAATGAATTTCATGTCACCCTGGACCACAAACCAGTCATAATGGTCAGTTTTTTGAAATTGGGATTTATACAACATCTGAAAGCTGACAAAATTCGCTTTCCATTGATGTATGGTTTGTTAGGATAGGACAATATTTGGCCCAAAAAATAAATCTTGAATCTGAGGGTGCAAAAAAAAATCTAAATATTGAGAAAACTGCTTTTAAAGTTGTCCAAATGAAGTTCCTAGCAATGCATATTACTAATCAAAAATTAGGTTTTGATATATTTACAGTAGTAAATATCTTCATGGAACATGATCTTTACTTAATATCCTAACGATTTTTGGCATAAAAAGAACAAAATAATTTTGACCTATACAGTGTATTTTTGGATATTGCTACAAATATACCCGTGCTACTTAAGATATTTCTTTTTGGTCCAGGGTCACATATGTGCTCCAGATGTATTGTAATGCATTTTCATTTATCTGTGTTTATACTTTTTCTTTTCTTTTTCTTTATACTTTATTTAGTGAAGCAGATGTTAATACCAGGTGTGACGAAAAAAACAAAAAACATTTTTCTGTTTTAATGGAAAAAGCAGGCACGGTTTATCAAATAACAGCCATAATCAGAAAATGAAAATATTGAATGATTAATCAGCTCTGCTATGTATCAGCCAATTACTAATCTTGACTGTGTTTTGGTCCATGACCAGTTTCTAGTGCTTTCATTGCATCTGCATTTGTGTCTTACCACAATTATCCACATGAATGAACACAGTTCCCAAAGTACCAGAGGAAATGAAAATGAAGTGAATGTGTTGTCGTAGAAAATCACAGTACAAATGAAGTGTTTTCCCCTCGTCTCTTAGGTGTAAGAAGCATGCACAGCACCGACATACAGTGGTCGGCTATTCTGAGCTGGGGTTACACCGACAACATGCTGCGTCTGAAGAGCAAACAGAGCGAGCCGCCCATCAACTTCATCCAGTGCTCACCGCTGCACCAGGTCAGAGCGAGAAACACTGCTAACACATGTGCAGGCAATGCTTGGACACTTTTCAGATGAATCTGAGACATTTCAGTTTATACAGCATTTTGTGATGTGACGGTACACTCATCTGCTATGTGTAGACGTCCACAGCACCCTCTACTGAAAAACACTCTCATAAAAACAAAACTTACCTCACTAAAATATACCTAGGTAAAACATATCTTTCACCCCTAAATCAAAAAAAAAAAAAAAATTAACAAATTTATATATACACTTACCAGTCAAAGGTATTTGAACAGTAAGATTTTTAATATTTTTTTAACAAAGTCTTTCTGCTCACCAAGCCTGCATTTATTTGATCCAAAGTACAGCAAAAACAATAAATTTTAATTTATTCATGTGATTTTTTTTTTTTTTTTTTTTTAAGCATTGTTGTCATATGACCCTTCAGAAATCATTCTAACATTCTGATTTGCTGCTCAAAAAACATTTATTATTATTATTATTATTATTATTATTATTATTATTATTATTATTATTATGATGATGTTGAAAACAGCTGAATCATTTTTTTTTTCAAGTTTCTTTGATGAATAGAAAGTTCAGAAGAAAAGCTTTTATCTGAAATAGAAATCCTTTGTAACATTATAAATGTCTTTATCACTTTATTTTCTGTAATTATATTGACACCAAGCTTTTGAATGGTATGTAATGTGTATAATGTGACCAAAAGCTTTTTATTTCAGATAAATGCTGATTTTTGGATCTTTCTATTCATCAAAGAAACCTGAAAAATATGTACTCAACTGTTTTAAATATTGATGATGATGATAATAATAATAATAATAATAATAATAATAATAATAATAATTCTTAAACAGCAATTCAGAATATTAGGATGATTTCTGAAGGATCATGTGACACTGAAGACTGAAGTAATGATGCTGAAAATGTAGCTTTGATCACAGGAATAAATTACATTTTAAAATATATTTGAATAGAAAACAGTTATCTTAAATAGTAAAAATACTGTGCTGTGCTGTTTTTACTGTACTTTGGATTAAATAAATGCAGGCTTGGTGAGCAGAAGAGACTTCTTTAAAAACATAAAAAAAAAAAAAATATATATATATATATATATATATATATATATATATATATATATATATATATATATATATATATATATATATATATATATATATTTATTTATTTATTTATTTATTCTACATTGTAAAATTGTGAAAATATTATTTGAGTTTAAATTCCCTTTTTTCTATGTGAATATAGATTAAAATGTAATTTATTTGTGTAATGCAAATGCATCAATACTCCAGTCTTCAGTGTCACATGATCCCTCAGAAATCATTCTAATATGCTGATTTGCTGCTCTTTATTAGCAATGCTAAAAACCATTGTGCTGATGAATATTTTTGTAGAAAAACGTTCCATTTTTCAGGATTCTTTGATAAATACGAAATTCAAAAGAACAGCATTTATTTGAAACAGAAATCTTTTGTAACATTATAAATGTCTTTACTGTCTTTTTTTAATAAAAATACTAATTTCTTTCTTTTTTGTGATTTTGGGGTGAAATATGAGGCTGACATGGTTTTGATAGGTTTGATGAGATTCACCCGTGTACATTATCATGTCATCAGATGGTCTCCGCTTCATTTCTGGCTTTGCTGCTGTGTCGTTTTCCTCTCTATAATCTCCGCTCTCTCTGGTCTCTCCTCAGGTGACTAGTTGTGCCTGGGTGCCGGACAGTTGTCAGCTGTTTACAGGCAGCAAGTGTGGAGTCATAACCGCCTACAGCAACCGCTTCACCACCACGATGGTACGTAACCATGGCAACACGGCCCCCCTCTTCCCCCACCTACACGGCCGCCCACGTCCATTATCACTCCCTGTAGAGCACCTACACACACACACACACACACACACACACACACAGTGTTTGTAGTGGCCTTGTTAGTCATCTCCCGGTTGCCCTAGAAACACATTTCCTGCGGCCCACAGGTGGGCTGAAGTCTGGGCGTCAGACGGCTCTTTCAAACGCTCTCTCATTGATAACGCAGGTGCCGTTCTGCTTCTCACGTTTGTTTGAATGAATCTTTCTGACATTAGAAGGAGGTATTTCAGTTCTGGCATCATTTATGTTGTTACAAACCTGTGTGACTTTGTCGGAGGAGGAACGCAAAAGAAGATATTCTGAGGAATGTTCACACTGCTCTTTTTCAAAAGCAGAGGGTGTTAACTTCAGTTAATCAAGAACTCATTTTTTACCCCTTAATCAAAAGTATTCTATTAAATTAAAAAAAAAAAAGATTAAGGAACATTATGAGCATTTTTCTTCATTACTTTGATGATGAATTATAATTTATATAAAAATTACATATTTTAATATAATTTGAAATGTTATTTTATTTACATTTTTGTTAATTTTTAATAAGACATAAGACATTACATTTTGCAAAAAGAAAATTAAGCCTATTTTGAGAGTATTACAACACATTTTACCCTCAATTACCCTCAACCCTCATTACTGTAACGCACAATAATTCTATATAAAATATTCATTTGAATACATTTTTAAATAAGATTGAGTTCAATCTACTTATACATCATAGATGAACTTTAAAAATTATTTTTGGCATTTATTTTTGGAAAGAAAACACTATTTCAATGTTACTTGCAATTTCTTTGAGCAACTTGTTTCAAAGTACATCTTACACCAAATTTTTCAGTGTAATTAAAGAATGGTTACGCCACAGTAGTTTTAAGTTTTGAAAATTTTGTTGCATTTTTGTCTGTTTTTTTTATTGTTATTATTTTATTTTATTTTTAGATGTCTCTTTGGTTTCTGTTAATTTTTATTTCTGATTAAGTTATTACATTAAGAAGTAAATTATGAGTTAAACTAAATGAAAATAAGAAATGTTGCCTTGGCAACTAGCTGAAATAAAATAAGGTTTTTTAAGGAATGCTCATTACTATAATATAGTTCATAACTATAATGCATAAAACTATCATTTTATATAAATGATATATATTTTAATGTATTATGAAGTATTATTTAATTTCAAATGCAATCAAACAACAGTATCACAATTTGCGCCATTGAGATTTGTATGTTTTTAATATATTAGTTTTAATTAGTTGATTTAATAATTTTTTTCATTAATATATTAGTTTTTATTACTATATTTTATTTTTAGGTAAAGATTTTAGTTTTAACTTTAGGTAAATGTTTAGTCATTTTGTTGTGTTTTTGTCATTTTTATTAGTTTTATTATTAGTTTAAGTTATTTATGTACATCAGTTTTAAGTAATTAAAAGTGAGAAATAAAATATGATAATCTAAAAAATGTTCTCTCTGCTCTGTTTCAAGAACAGAAGTTGTCAAAATCACCATAAAAGTGATGAGTGTTCAATTTTTGGGTGATTTAACTCTTGGCTGCACTCTACATACAGCCATGTGGTGGTTTGTTTACTCTGGACCATAAAACCAGATCAGAATCATCTGTTAAACCAGTCTTTCAGCTTACTTCTGCTTATTGAAGCCATTATCCGTTCTCTAATGAGGCCATTAGCAAAACCCTTACCCTTTAGATCTGCTGGTAATTACAGTCATTCTCCATTGAGACGTGTGATGGTAAAGTCCATTTACTCTTTCAGCCCACAGAGATGGAGGTGGAGACTCAGGTTCACCTGTACGGCCACACGGCGGAGGTCACGGGCCTGTTCGTCTGTAAACCCTACAGCATCCTCATCAGTGTTAGTCGAGACGGGACCTGCATCCTGTGGGACCTCAACAGGTCTGTGCTTCTGAGATCACTGTAGTCTTTACATTTCATTTATTACATCTATGCATTTACCAGACACTTTCATTCAAAGCGACTTGCGATATAGAATGCCAGGTTAATTAGACAACTAGATGAGGATGCATATTGGATATATAAAAGGATGCAGATGCAGAAAAGACATTAAAGTTGACTTCAATTGCTAAATCAAAAGTACACTGAAAATAATTTGGTGTAGAAACAGTTTTCACTAGTAGTTTTGCTAGTAAGTTTCAGAGAGAAAATGTTTAGTTTAAGTGACATTGAAATGAACCTGAAATTTTGAATAAAAAAAAAAAAACAGAAATAGTATTTTCTTGTGAAACGCACCACGATAATCTTTATTTACAATTCCAACAAAATATATATGTGACCCTGGACCACAAAACCAGTCTTAAGTATCACAGGTATATTTGTAGCAATAGCCAACAATACATTGTATGGGTCAAAATTATCTATTTTTCTTTTATGCCAAAAATCATTATGATATTAAGTAAAGATCATGTTCCATGAAGATATTTTGTATATTTCCTACCGTAAATATATCAAAACTTAATTTTTGATTAGTAATATGCATTGCTAAGAACTTCATTTGGACAACTTTAAAGGCGATTTTCTCAACATTTTTCGATTTTTTTTTTATTATTTTTTTTTTTTTTTTTTTTTTTTTTGCACCCTCAGATTCCAGATTTTTCAAATAGCTATATCTCAGCCAAATAGCATCTTATCCCAACCATATGTGACCCAGGACCACAAAAACAGTCATAAGGGTCCATTTTTCAAAACTGAGATACGTCATCTGAAAGATGAATAAATAAGCTTTCCATTGATGTATGGTTTGTTAGGATAGGACACTATTTGGCCGAGATACAACTATTTGAATATATGGAATCTGAGGGTGCAAAAAAATCAAAATATTGAGAAAATCACCGTTAAAGTTGTCCAAATGAAGTTCTTACTAATGCATTACTAATCAAAAATTAAGTTTTGCTATATTTACAGTAGGAATTTTACAAAATATCTTCATGAAACATGATCTTTACTTAATTTCCTAATGATTTTTGGCATAAAAGAAAAATCAATAATTTTGACCCATACAATGTATTTTTGGCTATTGCTACAAATATACCCGTGCTACTTAAGACTGGTTTTGTGGTCCAGGGTCAGATATATCAATGGATAGCTTATTTATTCAGCTTTCAGATAATGTATAAATCTTAATTTAAAAAAACTGACCCTTATGACTGGTTTTGTGGTCTAGGGTCACATATATAAATACATTTTTTTTTTATAATGTAAATTAGACATTAAATTTTGCAAAAAGAAAATGAAGCCTGTTTTAGGAGTATTACAACACATTTTACCCTCAAATTCTCATTATTGTAATGCATGATAATTCTGTATAAAAATATACTATATAAATATATTTTAATATATTTTGAAATATTATTGAATTGAATCTACTTACACATCATAGCTAAACTGTTAAAAAATAATTTTTGGAGTTTTGAAAGAAAACACTTTTTCAGTGTTACTTGCCATTTCTTTGTAATTATTTGTGAAATTTACTAGCAATTTGTGAGTGAAAGTTGTTTTAAGGTAAATGCTACACCATTTATCAGGGTATTTAAAGTACAGTATTTTCTTTATTGCATCACAGTAATGAGAAAATCAAGATTGTTTGATTGTGTTTTTTGTGTTAGGTTGTGTTATGTCCAGAGTCTCACAGGTCATAAGAGTCCAGTGAATGCAGTGTCAGCTAGTGAGACAGCTGGAGATATCGCCACAGTGTGTGATTCAGGTGGGTTGCGTTTCCTGTGACTGTATATGACTGTGACTTTTTTTTGTTTTTGAACACAATAAATCAATCCAAACTTAATTTAAACAATCGACAGCAACAAAACTGACTTAATATAACACTTAACAATAACCATCAGAGATATGAATGGATGTTTTATCGTTAAGTTTTCAATTACAGTGCAAACCAGCGTGTTAAAGTGGGTGAAACTAGCTGCAACTATTTGTATAGAATAATTGTAATCATTTCATGTTCTCTGTTTGCTTGTGTACAGTGGGTGGAGGCAGTGATCTGAGGCTGTGGACGATTAATGGAGATTTGATCGGTCATGTTCACTGTCGAGAGATTATCCGTTCGGTGGCGTTCTCCAATCAGCCAGAGGGAGTGTCGGTCAACGTGATCGCTGGGGGACTGGAGAACGGCGTGGTCAGGTAAAACTCACACCTACGTCAAACCACAAACTCTACACTGTTTGGGACCAAATATTTATTTACTGATGCACTTATGCTCTTAATTAAAGAAACAATATTTGATTATTTTTCCTTTAGTAACTTTGGAAACATGGTTGAACAGTTTAGTTTGATGAAGGATTACAATTCCACAAATGCACAAATGTTTGTGGAAAATGTGAAAAAACGGAATGAGATTATGTCCTTGTCTTTTCACCATTCAAAAGATCAAGTGATTTCACTGTTATTAGTATTGTTGCATAGCCATATAGAATGGGTTAAAAAGCAGTGGTTACTGCTTACAGTATATACTGTGTGTGTGTATATATATATATATATATATATATATATATATATATATATATATATATATATATATATATATATATATATATAAGAAGACTCCCATCAATGCTTTTCTTCTTCTCTGTAATCATATTTCAGGTTGTGGAGCACATGGGACCTGAAGCCAGTCAGAGAGATCACCTTCCCAAAATCCAACAGGCCTATCATAAGGTACACATTTGTACCTCATATGGCGTTACGTGGATTTATTCTAATATCTTTATTAGAAAAGATACATGCACTGATACACTAATACTTACGAGTTTTTACTGTTTTTGAAGAACGTCTCTATTGCTCACTAAGGCTGCATTTATTTGATTTTAAAATACAGTATAAACAGTAATATTGTGAAATATTATTACAATTTTACGAACTGTTTTCTGTGTGAATATGTTGTCAAATGTAATTTATTTCTGTGATCAAAGCTGAATTTTCAGCATCATGGCTCTAGTCTTCAGTGTCACATGATCCTTCAGAAATCAAAACATTTTTATGAAAAATAAAAATATGAAAACCGTGATACGCTACCATTCAAAAGTTTGTTAAAAAAAATACTTTTAATCATCAAGGATGCATTCAATTAATCAAAAGTGTCACTGAAGTCATTTATAATGTTACAAAATGTTTCTACTTCAAATAAATGCTGTTCTATTTATCAAAAATCCTGAAAAAGAAAATGCATCACAGTTTCCACAAAAATATGAAGCAGCACAAGTGTTTTCAACATTGATAATAATCAGAAATGTTTCTTGAGAAGCAAATCAGCATATTAGAATGATTTCTTGAGGATTATATGACACTTAAGACTGAAGTAACAGCTGATGAAAATTCAGCTTTGCAGCACAGGAATAAATTATATTTTAAAGTGTTTTAAAATAAAAGCCATTATTTTATATTGTAATAACATTTTACAATATTACAGCTTTTTTCTGTATTTTTGATCAAATAAATGCAGCCTTGATGAGCATAAGAAACGTCTTTAAAAACTATTCAAAATTTTACTGATCCCAAACTTTTGAGCGGCCAGTGTAAATCCTGATGACCGGTAGTGTAAGTGTCACATGGTTAATGACGTTTCCTTCTCAATCCTCTCTCAGTCTCACATTCTCGTGTGACGGACATCACCTCTACACGGCCAACAGTGAGGGCACGGTGATCGCGTGGTGCCGTCGAGACCAGCAGCGCATGAAGCTACCCATGTTTTACTCGTTCCTCAGCAGCTACGCTGCAGGCTGATCCCGCGTCACGCCGGCCCGTTGCCCACACCGGACGGACGCTGAGAGCGACCCCGCTGACCCAGGAAGAGGAGGAGCCAGCATGCACAAAGCCCCGCCCACGATCATCACAGAACCCGCCCCCGAAACGCCACAGGACCGAACGCCACTTGAAGCGACTGTACCATAAAGAGCAGGGGGTCGTGAGGCAGAGCGAGTGCAGGCCTTTCCCCGCATCATTTCTGCTTGTTTGTTTTGACTGATGATTCATGTAGTGTTTGTTTTTGATTTGTGATGTTTGATTTTGAAAGCTGCTACAATCTGGTCTGCCCAGACTGAACGTTTGAAGGCCTTTCCTTCTTTTTGTCCCTCGTCTCGCCCACCCGTCGCCGTCCTGAGAATAGAAATCCCGCTTTCGAAGCCAAATCAGACTGAACACTACCGTCCATCTGCGCTCCTGCAGAAACCGCATTCGCGATCCACGCGGGACATTTTCGGCATGTGAAACTCGTGCATGAGTGACATGCAGCGGCGTAATGAATGTGTGCACGTAATGCCTTCTTAAACTTCATCCCTCATCGGCAAACGCTGAAATATTTATTCTCCAGCAAGGATGAAAGCCACAATCTCAACGTCTGGTTCTTGTTCTTCTTTATAAAATGCACTTCGGATGATCAGGACAGTCTTATGAATGTCAAAGGTGGTCGTGCGTCACACAAACGGCATTAATTGGCACATCAAATTCGTAATAGTTCATTAAAAACATAGTACTTTCTTCTTTTCTCTTCTAGGGTTATATGTTGCATGTTATGATCACTTAAGCATTATCTAACATTGGCGATACAATAGAAAATTTAGTCAAATCTACCTCTGTTTTGACAAATAAAATTAGGAAAACTTTCGGTTACAATAAAAAACAACCTGTTTATTGTACAAAGACGACTCTGTATCCCCGTCAGTAGATTCTCACAAGGATCAGATGCTCGTGAAGTCTTAAGTGTCGACAGCCTTAAATGCGGAGGAAAAATAATTGAATTTGAGTCCAGAACGTTCTCTGCCTTTGTGTTTGTTTTTTCCTACTCTTTATTTCCTGTTAGCATGAGTCTTACATTACAACTAATTTAATGATCTCGTCTTACATTTTAGTGTTTACCAGAAAGGGAATGCTTTCACCTTCTCCCCTATTACTACTTTGTTTTGCATTATTTTCAAAAATATCTACCATATATATCAAGACTCAAATTAAGTTATTCAGTCAATGCAAATCCAGAAAGACAGTCGACTAGTTTGTGAGAATCATCCGGTGTTTACAGAGCCCTGTTTGTTTTTTGTTTTTCAATCTATTTTCCATGCTCGCATCACATTTATCTCAATTATCGTGCACAGTATTGTCATGTTTGCGTTCCCTCAGAAAGAGATTGATGTTACTGTCATCGTGTGAGTTGTTGACCGAGTTTGTAAAGAAAAAGACGTGTGAATTTGTTTGACGAAGCTATCACGAAAAGGTTTATTGTTATCGTTCTGTTGAATTAACAGTGGTTTGTGTAATTTAAGATTGATATGTTCTCCAAGGCCTGGCTAGGACATTTTTTTCCTATTTTTTTGTATTTATGAAATATGTAATAAAATGTCACCTATATATATAATATAAATATAAATATTCAAGAACTTTGGATTCAGATTGTTGCTTCAGATTGTTTCCTCTTTTTTTTTTTTTTTTTTTTTTTTTTTTAAATTAGAAGAATCTTTCAGTGACCAGTTCTTAAAAGAACCAAAATTTTTACTTAAAGAAAGGAATGGAAAAATTCTATGGATGATAAAAGTTGTTCATTAGGGTTTCTGCGGATCTTAAGAAGTCTTAATGTGCTCTTCTACAAATTAAGGCCTAAAAGCTCTTAAATTGGAGCAGAACAATTCATTTTTCTTGTTTTGCAAATCCAAATATCTAAACTTTTTTTTTTTTTTTTTTTTTTTATTGTTAAAGGAACCATATGACATCTACTGAACATTTACATTACAAAAAAAGGTTAATCTAAAGAACTTTTTTTTAAATGTTCTTTACACTAAGAAAAATTAATCTTTTAAGAACTTAAGATTGTTTGAGGAGCCAAAAATGGTTGTTCTGTGGTATGAAAGTCCTCTTTTGGGTCCTGTTTAAGATTGTAGAACTGGGCAATATAGAATAAAATAAATGTTTTTTTTATTGGCTTATGGTTTCAGGGTTTCTACAGGTTTTATGAAGATAAATTTAACACATTTTAAGATCAAGTAAAGACATTTTAAGGAATAAAATGAGGGCAGCACAACACATCATGTTCTCTAAATGTAAATGAGTTCTTTTAGCAACACTTCCTCAATAATTGATTAAAATAAACTGAGTTAATGATTCATTTGATGCATTTATTTGAAATATAAATAAAAAATACTGTAAAAATTGTGGATTTTTTTTTTTTATTTAAAATAACTGATTTTTATTGTAATACATGTTAAAATGTAATTTATTCCTGTGATCAAAGCTGAATTTTCAGCAACATTACTTTAGTCCTCAGTGTCACATGATCTTTCGGAAATCATTCTAATATGCTGATTTGCTGCTTAAGAAACATTTCTGATTATTAATAATGTTGAAAACAGTTGTGCTGCCAAATATTTTTGTGGAAACCGTGATGCATTTTATTTGTCAGGATTCTTTGATGAATAGAAAGTTCAAAATTGTAACCTGTCTTAAATGTCAGTTTTGATCTACTGAATGCATAAAGGTTGTTGATTAGGGTTTCTGCAGGTCTTCCACAAATTAAGGCCTAAAAAGCTCTTAAATTGGAGCTTTCTAATACAATTAAGTGTATTTTCTGAGCCCATTGGCAGATATTTGATCTTTTAATCATAAGCTCATTGTGTATTGAGTTGCCTGTATTTAAAATAAAAAAATATAAATTACATTTTCTTCACCAGATCTTTAAAAGTGTTACATTTATCTTCATAAATCCTGCAGAAACCCTGATTCATGAAACCATATGCCAATAAAGAACCTTTGTTTTATTCTACATTGCTCAGTTGTACACTCTTATAAAAAGAATCAAAAAGAGGAATTTCCACAGAACTATCATTTTTGGTTCCCCAAAGAATCTTAGAGTAAAGAACATTAAATAACCTTTACCCACTATATACTGTTTAAAGTGGAAAAACGTTCTATAGATTAACTGTTTTTATATGGATGTCACATGGTACCTTTAACAATGGAATACCTTTATTTTAGTCTGTATTGCCATTGTGGTATATTATTCTGTTCCATTATATACTGCTAATTCTATTACTTGAACTAGTAATAGAATAATATACTGAACTGATATTCTATTCTATTCTATTCATCAAGTTTCCGAATGCTTTGGAGTCTTTATTTAATTAGTAAAACTTGCTATAGTACCGAGAGACTCTTCAACGTGTTACGTCACAACGCGAGTGTTTCGGAGGCGGTGACGTCATAACGGTGACTGGGAGACCCGGTGATGTCATATTAAGCAGGGAAACCTCACGTGCCTCCGGTGCGCCCTGCAAAAACGAGCCCTAACGATCCTCCACCGACACGGAGCATCTTCTGCTATTAACGCGCACCCTCCGCGTCCGGCCGCGTCCGTCGGGCGTTCTTAAAGGCGCAGCGACACCTGCATCGTTCGTGCGTCACATAGAGGTTCCCCTCACATCTCATGCACCGACACCGAATCCAGCGCCAGAGCAGAAAGCGGGGAAATACTCGACGTTTAACGGCGTTCGGCGAATGAACGCGAGCGGACGGACGGCGAGCGTGTTTGAGGTGCTGCGGGTTTTTCCTCGTCGCGTTCGGGTGGAGTCGAGCCACATACTGAAGTCTGAGCAGTGACACACTTCAGGTGGGTGTTAACACGCAAGGTATTTGTGCTAATTAGCTTGAATTGCGCTCCCTGTTTTGTTACATTCGAAAGAACGTTTTTGCAACATTGTTACAATTCCAGCGTTCCGGACGCGAACGCGGCTTTTATGTGTAACGGATTCGCTTATTATCTCACGCTCGATTTTAAAACGCGTCCGTGCTGTAGATCCAGTCTGAAGGGATGCGGGGTGATGGATGGATCCCGCAGGTTTTTTGGGGGAATGATGCTGGAAACGCGTGAGCGCGGAAGATGGAGTCTCTTGGGCGTTTGATTCCATCGCCTGGAATTCCGCCTTTACATTCGAAACGATCGCTTATGAGGCTCCTAAAGATCCAGATGTGTGAAGCGTTCAGTGATAATTCACGAAATGGCCTTGAATGAGCGGATGAAGGGATAATAATCACGACCCTCGTGTGTTTTCGCTGATTCTAGATTTCAAGCACATGTCGCCTACAAATAATGAGCATTAAATATGAAAGCGAAAACAGCTTTTTGGGTAAATGTGGGTTTTAATTTTATAATGCTGAATTAGGAAGCATGGTATTCACCCAAATGCTCCGGTGCTTTTGGCCTTTCTGGTGTGGCATTATGACTGTACGTACATGAACATGATGCTTTGAGCTTCATGAACGCCTTTTTAACCCGTATGCTCTGCTGAGATTTACTTTAATGCTGTGTAGTGATTTATGTGTAAAAATGATTCAAAATTAACCTCTTAGCTGCTCCTCTGACCTGTTTTGAGAGGTATTATTGGAGATGTTATATCACAACACTGGCATAGACTAGCAAAACACAACGTACAGGATTTATAGTTCTGGAAAATATACGGAAATTAATAAAATCATAAAAACTCATATTTTTACAATGAATGCATACACAATTGTACATACATCAGTGAGAATGTTTAATGTTTTGGAAAGTGTCTGGAAAGTGCATTTATTTGATCAAAATACAGTAGAAATTATGAAATATTTTTGCAATTTAAAATAACTGAATTTCATTGTAATATAATGTAAAATGTAATTTATTTCTGTGTTCAAAGCTGAATTTTCAGCATCATTACTCCAGTCTTCAGTGTCACATGATCCTTCAGAAATCATTCTAATATGCTGATTTGCTGCTCAAGAAACATTTACGATTATTAGCAATGTTGAAAACAGTTGTGCTGCACAATATTTTTGTGGAAATGAGACCATAAATTCCTATCTGAAGCAAAAGATTCATATATCACTCAGAAGTTTCGATCTAAAGCAAATGATCTGCGATTCGATCTGATGGGAACACGTCAAAACAGTGAATTATTTTGTGACAAAATAGTACAATTCGAAGTTTCGAAAAACTACAGAGGGCACAAAATACAGTAAACAATTATGAAATATTTTTACCATTTAAAATAAAACTGTTTTCCATGTTAATATATTGTAAAATGTAATTTACATCTGTGATCAAACCTGAATTTTCAGTATTGTTACTCCAATCTTCAGCTGAACTTTCAAAAATCATTCTAATATGCTGATTTGCTGCTCAACAAACATTTCTGATGATTATCAATGTTAAAAACAGTTGTGCTGCCCAATATTTTTGTGGAAACTGTGATACATTTTATTTTTCAGGATTCACAGATGAAAACAAAGTTCAAAAGAACAGCATTTTATTGAAATATAACATTATAAATGTCATTACTGTCACTTTTGATCAATTTAATGCATCCTTGATTAATAAGACTTTCCATTTCTGAACAATAATTTCATTCTATGGCTTTTACATTAGTATATTTTAACCTCTTGAGCATCTATGCATTTGTATGACTAACATACAGACTCTTATTCTTTTTGGTTATTTGTCTATTTTTTTCCCCCCAAAATGAATTTATTTAGAATTGTAGTTCTTGGTACTGAATATTTATAGTCTTCACATGCAATGGTATTTACTTGGTGTTCCAAGGTACCACAGTGGTACTCCATAGTAAGATCTAATTTAGTTGTGATCGTCTGGAGTTGAAGTTTCACCTACGTGAGTCACATGGGCTGTAATAATACAGAAGTAGGCGCATGTTGATTTCCTGAGCTCACAGACTCTCGGTATCTCATCTGGTGTGTGTTTGGTGTGCAGGACTCAATCATGAAGGACGGAATGGCCAATAACAGCACCGCCAGCATCTCTCAGGCCCGGAAAGCCGTGGAGCAGCTGAAGATGGAGGCCTGCATGGACAGGATAAAGGTCTGTGTGTGCATTTCTGTGTTTTAAACTCATCAAACTCATGAAAATGTCTAAATCAACTTCACTGGTACTTATTTACTTAGAAATGCATCTGATTAGGGAAGTAAAAACACTTCATGTTTTATGTTCACTGTCATTTTTGGTTGTCATGTGGCCACTTAGTCCCGCCTCCAAACTCACATGATAGGCTGAGTCAGAGCTTGACATGTCAGACAAACATCTAGTGTCTCTTCATTAACCTCTAAAACAAATGTATGGTCCAGATCTCATACTTCACGTTATCACATATGTTGTGTGATGTCAGCAGCATCTGGAGATGTTTGCAGGGAATTAGTTTCGTTTTCTACTCTAATGTGGCCAGAAGACAAAGTAGGCACTTTAAGGAAGCTTAATGCAGCTATTAGCTGTAGTTGCGTGCGGTCTGGCTGAGCGTTTAGCCTGTAAACCCGAGGGATGGAGAGACGGAGCGAGCGTTTAGAGGAGCGCGGGCTCAGCTGTGGCCTTTAGCTGGGAAGAGAGATGGATTGGACTATTCTGCAGAGGTTTCTCATCTGTCGGCTTCCGCCTCCTCCTGCAGATGGCAGATATTTTCTGACTGACATCAGATATGACCTCTGCTTTTAACCACTGGGAAATATTTTGGGAAGCAATCTATAGGTAGACTGATTCTTTATTGATTCCCAGTGGGAAATCTAAAAGTCCGTGTAGGAATCAACACGCACAAAAAAGCATTTTTAATCATTGTAAATTCCATCTGGAGACTTTATTGCTGTTTAATATTAAAATCAACTAGAAATGACATTTTCAAACTGTATTTACTCCTGATGCTTTTAACGTATATAATTTCATAGTCTTTCTTACATGCATATATATATATGTGTGTGTGTGTGTGTATTGTCACATCCAAAATAAAAATTTGTGATAACATAATTTATATGTATAAAAATACACACACATAAATGTATATATTTAAGAAATGTTAACTCATATTTATGATTTACATTAATATTTATTCATTTAGCAGACTCTTTTATCCAAAGCAACATCAAGCGATTCATCCTAAAGAGGCAAATCGACATAGAAAGTGCTCATAATACCATATATCAGGCATTGTTCAGATAAGTACAAGCTAGAAAGGGAAGAATAAGACAAGAGTAGGACAAAGGTGTTTTTTGTTTTGTTTTGTTTTTTTGGATTAAGGCAAATAGTGTCGAAAGAGATGAGTTTTCAGCAGTCGCCTGAAAATTGTCAGGAAGTCGGCATTCCGGATAGGGGTGGGAAGATCATAGGTAGAGATAGGTAGAGAACGAATAAATTCTTTCTAGCAGTAGCTAATAATTTAAACAACACCTACTGAAATAAAGTATTAAGGAAACACTTACGCGCTGCCGCTGCTGCCTTCTCTGTGTACTATAATCACTAGATTTTTCTTATACACACACTTTAGGATTTTTATAGATAACTAATATTGTTACTTAATGAACTGAAATAAAATAATACATTTATATAATTATTCAATATTTCATTTAATATTAAATATTTATTTTAATATTAACTTCATGTACTGAAATTAAACACAAAAAACTAATAAAAATGTAAAAAGTTAAATTAAAAATAATTCTAATAACCAAAAATTAAAATTAATTTAAAATATTAATATATTGAAAAAATGTGTGTGTATATTTATATATTTTTATTTTTTTTATTACTTAATTTATTTTAAAATTAGTTTAAAATTAAATTAGATTTAGATTAGTTAATTAATTAACATATTTATGTATATTTTTTAAAAAGATTTGCAAACCTGCTCAAAAGTTCAGATCTAAATCAAATGATTCATGATACGTGCTCTGAATTTCCATTCTGAATCAAATGATTCGCACTCCGTGCTCTGAAGTCATGATTTGAATCAAATGATTTGCAATATGCACTTTGAATTTCTGATCTGAATCAAATGATTCACGATACGCGCTCCGAATTCCCAATCTGAATCGAATGATTCGTGGTACACGCTCCAAATTTCCGTTCTGAATCAATCACGATTACGAAGTTCCGATCTAAATAAAATGATTCACAATATGCGATTTGAAGTCCCAATCTGAATCAAATGATTCACGATAGAGGTTCCGATCTAAATCAAATGATTTGCAATATGCAATTTGAAGTCCCTATCTGAATCAAATGATTTGCGATGCGATCTGATGGGAACACTTTGAAACAATGAATCATTTTGCCATGCAATCGTATAATTGATTCAGAGTTCTGGAAGCTATAACATTATACACACACACACACACACACATGTGTATATATATATATAATTAAAAAAATATTATATTTAAAGTACATTGTTTTTCAAAAATGTATTTATTTATTTATTTATTAGTTATTATTATTATTATTATTATTATTATTTTAGAATAACTTGCATTTATGAATCATTCATGATATAACCAGGAAAATTAATTAAATAAACAAAGTTTATCTAATTCATGTGATTTGTAAGTTGTAAATAAGTGTCATGATTGTGTGAATGGTCTTATTCTTTCTGTCCACTTTCTCATGTCATAAATTAACATACAGATTCCCACAGTAATCAGCAGAAACCTCATCATCTGACTGCTGTGACGCCTCTCATGTGCTCGTGACTCGCAGCGTCCCGTCCTGAAGCTTGTTTATCTCTCACTCAACGACACAAAGCTTGTTTTACAAAGCAAAAAGCATAGGATTAATAGGATTGTGGGAAGTGAACTTTGATAGTGACCCACAGCAGTTTGTATGAACTATCAGTGATACTGAACTCCCAAACAGACAAAGAACGTGAGTTTAAGAGAAAGACGCAGTTCTCTGAATCAATTTAAAATGTTTCTATGCGAACGAGCCCATCAGACGGACGAGAGCGAGTGGCCGGTTTGATTGGAGGTTCGTGGCGTTCATTAATTCCTCAATCACACAGTGGAATGTGATATGTGCTAATTAGTGAGGCTTGTTCATCAGCGGCTCGTGTGCTGTAATTACAGACTCGACACTAAACCCACAGCGGCTGGACCGCTGCTCACGGATCCTCCTCTGTGAATACTGTAATAGTCCATTAACGCCCGACGTGCCACGTTTACCACTGTACATTTAAATGCTTTAACATGAAATGTACAGTAACAAATAAATATTTTGTAGTGTTTTTGAAATAAGTCTCTTCTGCTCATCAATGCTTAAAAAAACTGTAAAAATTGTGAAATATTATTACATTCTAAAATATGTTTTCTATGTGAATATATTGTAACATGTAATTTATATCTGTTAATCAAGCTGAATTTTCATGTCACATGATCTTTCAGAAATCATTCTAATATGCTGATTTGCTGCTTAAGAAAGTTTCTGATTCTTATCAATGAAACTGAAAACTGAAAACAGTTGTGCTGCCCAATATTTATGTGAAAACTGTGAGACACTGGCATTAAAAAGTTTTAAGAAAGAATACTACTTTTGTTTAACTAGAGTGTATTAAATTGATCAAAAGTGACTGTAAAGACATTTGTTAAAAAAGATTTTTATTTTTAAACAAAGTTCTTTTGAACTTTCTATTTATCCAAAAATTCTGTAAAAAATGTAACTTTTTTTACAAAAATATTAAGCAGTAAAACGTTTTCAGCACTGATAATAATAAAAACCATTATTAATAATCAAACACAAATAATAATTTATAATAGAGCTTTAAATCAGCAGTATTTTTTAAAATAGATTTTAAAATATATTTAAATAGAAAATGTATTATAAATTGTAACAATATTTCACAATATTACTGTGTTTGTGTATTTTTGTTTAAACAAATGCAAACCTGATGAGCAGAAGAGACTTCTTTAAAAAAAAAAAAAAAATTATATATATATAAATAAATAAATATATATATATATATATAAGGCATTCCCAAAGGTTTTTGTCAGCCAAAACCCCTTTGAGCTTTAAAAAAAAAAAAAGATAATACAAAATAAAATATTGCTTTTCATTTGGTGTTATTTTAATTTTAAAAAATAATTTATTTATTTTAATTTATTTTTACAATAATTTATTACTAAATTATAAAAAAAAAGTATTAATAAAATTGATTAGAAATCTATCTAGCACTTTCCATGGTGCATGTCCAAAAACATTAAACACTAACAAATACTATGGTATATTTTTGGTTCTTTCATATAAGTGTGAGAAGCGAGAAGATGGGAAATGTAGTTTGTTCCGCGTGATGTTTGTGTTTGTGTTTTTTGTACCATCTGGCTGTGAGCGTCACACACACGGCTGAAGCTCATGATTCCCATCTGACAGCTGCGTCTCTCTCATCATCTGCTCTCAAATGAATCAAACTCTTTACTGGACCACACGCGCTCATGCTCCTCTGACAAATAACACAATATGAGCTATTCATAAAACATATACTGCTGACTGCATCACTGAATTATTCATTATGAACAAACGGCGCCGTGGTTGCAGTTATAGTTTCATATCAGTTTTTACAAAGTTTCAGTTGAACTAAGGGTGCAGGTTTGATTTTGGCATCGGTGGAGACATAACCGCAGTCACTGGATATTGGTAGGGACATGTCAGTTTCACAAAAAAACTTACAGGCGTAATTATAAGTCAGACATTGAAGTGAGTTGCCATCTTTGTCACTCTTCTGATGAATATGTCATTCACTTTTTTTGTACCCACACAGAGAAATTTTGGTCATATTTTCTTATTTTATAAGTGACTTCTTTCTGTTTTAACAATGTTTTCTTTGGATTGTTTGACTACTCAAAGGAAAATATATGAAAATATAACTTAATTTGTATTTCCTGCTAGCTAAATTTCACATACATTAACAAAAATCTCTATTCTTTACTCAGAGTTGATCTAGACAAGTACATGGAAACTATCCCAACTTCTGATCCTAAAGCAGTGAAAACCGTATCTCTATATTCATCCTATGTGTCCCCTTAAGGCGAAATAAAACCATAGTTACTATAGTTTGATTCACTTCGCCAATCAAATGATTCACGAACCGCGCTCCGAAGGCCTGATCTGATTCAAATGATTCGCGAACCCGCTCAGAAGTTGCGATCTAAATCATATGATTCGCTATCCGCGCTCCAAAGTTCCGATCTGAATAATGATTCGTGAGCCATCATTTCAGTTCGGGGCTTCGGAGCAAGGTTCGTGAATCATTTGATTCGCGAAGTGATTCACGAACCCGCTCCGAATCGCCGATCTGAATCAAACGATTCACGCACCCACGTTTTGAAGTTCCTATCTAAATCAAATGATTTAGATCAAATGATTTAGATAGGAATGCGATCCACGCTCCACAGTCCTAATATGAATAGTGATTCGCGAGGCATCATTTCAGATCGGGACTTCGGAGCGCGGATCGCGAATCGTTGGATTAGCGAAGTGAATCGCGAACCGTCTTAGAACTTCCGTCCTGACTTAGAACCTCTTTTGCTGATTCCGTGCAAAAGATTCACGAAACCGCTTCGAAGTTCCGCTCAAATCAAATGATTCGCGGTCCGAAGTTCCGATCTAAATCAAATGATTCGCAAACACGCTTCAAATGATTCGCGATACGAAGTTTCGATCTAAATCAAATGATTCGCAAACCCGCTCCAAATGATTCGCGATACGTGTTCCTTCTAAATATGTTGAAACCATCCAAAGTTCTGCTAATTTGAAAGCTATGAAAACTGTATCTCTGTACTCATCCTTTGTGTCATCTTAAGATGTATTTTTTATTACATTTATTACATTATTACCCTGTTCTTTTTCTTTGTTTGTTACCCTGGCAACAAGTCTGTATATTCTTGTTTTTTTTTTCTTTTTGTTTGTTTTTTGTTTAATTTTATTTTGTCTATAATTGTACTGTCTTGATGTTTTGGATATCTGTAACGTTTAATAAAAAAAGAAAAAAAAAAAGAAAAAAAAAGTGTTCCGTTCTAAATCAAGTGATTCTTGAACCTGCTTCAAATGATTCGCGATACGAAGTCCTGGCCTGCATCCCAATGTGCATACTATCCAGCCTAAATTATTTGTGATAGTAGGTAGGGTGGATAGTATGCGCATTGGGACGCAGGGTAGATCTAAATCAAAAATAATTCGCGATACGAAGTCCCGATCTAAATCAAATGATTCGCAAACACGCTCCAAATGATTCGCGATTTAAAGTCCCGATCTGAATAAAATGATTCGCGATGAGATCCGATGGGAGCCCTTCGAAAAAATGAATCATTTTGCGACGTAATAGTTTTAACTGATTTAGAGTTTAGAAAAGCTCCATTTTAAAATCATTACAAGCGATGTCGAAATTTGAATATGAATGGCTCTTTTGATCCGGGTTTTGCTAGTGAATCGCTTAAACTGAAAGATCGAAGTCACGAGTTTGAATCAATCGGAGCGGTCCAACGGAAACAACTCACTCAATTGAATCAGTTTGTCTGTTTCTCCGGTTTTCGCGTCTTCAGCCGTGCTTATACCACGCCGTCAGTACTATTACTGGCTTAGCTCGCTAATTTCAGGACATTAACTAAAAACGCATGATGTTTACAAATAAAATATCCATATTTTCACTCCAAAGATAACATGCAAATCTACGAACATATTCAGGTGAGGTAACCGGTTTACTGCTAACCAGTGAAAACACTCTGCAGCTCAGAATACATGTTAGATGGAAACACTGTGCATTATGATGGAGTGTGTAGTTTAATTCACTATATTTTAAATAGTTTCAATACTGAAGTTCAGTTGGAGACAGTTCATTGAGAAATCAGTTGAAGCATCCAGTCATCCAGTCAGTATATATTGTAATAAATACTTGAGAAATTATTGTCGTATCTGATTGTATTAGTCTATGTAGAGTTTATAAGATGTCTATAGTGTATATATATATTTTTTAATTGATTATTTTTTAAAATGCTTATTTTTAAAGGCAACAAATGAATAAGAAATTAATAGTTAGTATTTATCATACTTTTTAAAATCAAAAAGAGGCTGTATGTGTGCTTCACTCTGGCTGTTTTAGGCCAAAATTCTACAAAGGGACCTAGAAATAGCAGTTAACATAATGCACTGTGATAAATGTCATGTTTTGGCATGGTTATTGAGCGTGACATTTGCCGACTAAAATCGGCCTCTTTCAGACTTCTTTTTTTGTCTTTGCATAGACTAAATATTTATGTACGGCAGTCAGCTAATACTATAAAAACATGGCCCAGTGCTGTTTTCTCAGTGTCTGCCGACGGAGCCACAGACAAGAAGGATAGGAGAGCAGCTACTGATGCTGATCAGTTATTGCAATAGAGATGGTCCAGTATAATCTAATCCTAATCTAAACCCCTAACTCTGTCCCTCAGGTGTCCAAAGCCGCGGCGGACCTGATGGCGTACTGCGACGCACATATACGAGAGGACCCGCTCATCGTGCCCGTCCCGGCATCAGAAAACCCGTTCCGGGAGAAGAAGTTCTTCTGCACCATCCTCTGAGGCCGGGCCGAGCTGCAGGTTCTGCCGTGAGGTTTCCACGTCCCTGGCTGCTGCCGTTGAGCTGTGTTTGAGTGGCAGCCGCCGCATCTGTTGACGGTCCGATCCCTCCTGGACACCTGTGGGGGTTTCTGGGGGGGAGTCAATTAACTGGCAACCCAGTCAGAGCGTCTCATGTCTCGTTAAATAGGTTTGTTATTGCTTCGTAATTAGAGAACAGCCTTTCTCACTGCTTATGGGATGAGAGATTTTTGTGTTTTCGTTTCGTTTCAACTTATTTCTCGTGCCACAGAGGATGTGAAATGCTGACAGGTGGCTGTTTTGTAATGTAATTAGACATTTTTATAAACTTGCGCTATATTTGATATGCATTACTGGTCAAATGTTTGGACACACTTGAGCGAATCTTCACAAAAACCTTGTGCATTAATGATTTAAATTATTATTATTATAATTTTTTATGTTAAACTGAGGACAAAAACAACAAAACTCCATATAACAATCATTTGGTCACCTATGCATCTATACATAAAATATATTGATGGAAATATATGTCAAATCATAATCACAATCAAATTTTCCCAGTACTGCAAATATTTATCCATCTGTAGATTTAATAAAAAGTCATTCTTATCATTTTGCATGATTGAAATTAGTTTTGTTGACAAATTGCAATTTTATATGAATTTGTTTACAAAACTGGAATTTGATTTAATGAATATCCAAAGCAAGAAAGAAGCTCAAATATAAGCGAGATTTAATTTGTGTTGCATGTTTTGATCTCTACAAACTCCCAGTTGTTTTATTTCATAGGTTTCATGACTTTTCTGTTTTTGAATAATAGTCATCATAAAAAATTTGAAAAATAAGTAGATGCATCCAAACATTTGACTTTGATTTGTATTTAGATATAAATGTAAATTTGATTATAATTAATGGCATTGCATCACAGGAATAAATTACATTTTAAAATGTATTCAAATAGAAAACAGCTTTTTAAAATTCTAATAATATTTCAGAATATTTTACTGTATTTTTGATCAAATAAATGCCTTCTTGATGATCATAAGAAATAATAATTATAATAAAGGACGAGCAGATGTGTCCAAACTTTTGACTTGCATTGCATCTGAAATGCATTTTCATTTGGATCATTTCCCATCTCCCCCTGTTTTCCTGTATGATGATATTTGAGATATTTCAATCAGCTTATGTGCAATCAAATCTTATCCAGTTTCCAAATTACATTGTGATAAACAGAACCGGATACCTCTCTGAAAAGTCCTCCTCAACATTTATGAATACAGTTTTTAGCCTTTCAGACCTGAGATATTAAATCTGAATCAGTGCAGATTGAACTCAGACGTTCAACAATAATCCTCATGCTGGTTTCTGGGATGCGTTTGCCCTTGAGGTGTTGCGTTGTGCGTCTGTAAGAGGTCTCGACCGTACAGATGTGTTTTCCGCCCCATCTGGCATATTAAATCGAGCGGGACAGGAGCTTTTGCCGATAACTGTGAGAACACATTATTTTCCTCTTTATCACAAAGTTATTTGGATATTTCACCTTCGTACAGATGATATTCAAAGCTGAAGTGTGTCATTTCACAATCGCAAACAGTTCTAACAGGTTTCTAAGTGAAATCAACCCACAAACGGCTTACTTATAAGTTACTTAACTTGTTAAATGGGTATTTTGAAAGAAATAGTTCATGCAAAAATTAACATATACCTACAATTTACTCACCCTCAGGCTATACAAGTTGTAGATGAGTTCGTTTCTTCATCAGATTGAGAGAAATGTAGCATTCCATCACTTGCTCACCAGTGAATCCAGTGAATGGGTGCCGTCAGAATGAGTGTCCAAATAGCTGATAAAAACTTCACAATAATCCACAACTAATCCACACCACTCCAGTCCATCAGTTAACATCTTGAAAAGACAAAAGCTGCTTGTTTGTAAGAAACAAATCGCATTTGCGTATAAAAAACTACTGTGTGCGACTATGAAAAAATATTTAGGAGCAGCAGTGCGACTGACCCGATCAGCATATTTGTGTTTGCGCTGAGGGGAGCTTCAAAGATTTCTACTTGTTTTTGCAACTTTGAGTAATGTATCACAGAGAGATCTCACAAATCCTTTCATAAACAAAGTGTAGAGAGAGTGTAAATAAGAGATTCACTGTGCAGTGTAGAGAGCTTCGTTGATTATAATGGAACTTTGTGAGATTGCGATGACCTAAGATGAGTGACAACTTTTAATGATTTTTAAGGGAGTTTGTAAAAGAGATGTTGATTTAATACAACAGTTCAATAAGAAGTTAAAATTAAGTGACTTTCATTGTCTGACTATTACACTATTGCCTGATTTTGCTCTATTTCGTCGTCACAGATAGTTTGAAACAAGTCACAACTGAGCTACTTCGCATCTCCATTCCAACAAACCAGTGTTTCGTATATGAATGAATCTAGTGAGTCAATTCAATTTCCCATTCATAAAGAGAGTCACTTGCTTTATTCCTGAATGAATCAGCTGTTCGAACAAATCAAATGAATGAATGATTCAGTAATTAAATCAGTGACTTGCCGCCACCTACTGGCAGATTTAATTTCATTTTTAAAGTATCTTTTTAGTTATTTAAATGATTTCTATATTCAAAATTTTATATTTAAAACATTAATCTCAACATGAAGTTATGAATTTGATTGCACTCATACCACCTCTGAGCCTCATTAAACATGAAAATACACCTACAAGACACTTTTGTGTTCTTCTGAGCTGCCTCTGTAGTACAAATTCACTTTGTTAATACCGATTTCATTTGATGGGTAACTTTCTTATTCTATACTTCTTCTTCTTATTCTGTTGTTTTAATTAGCAATTTAAAAAAGCTTATAAAATATATATATTTTTAAAAATTGACATAAAAGATGACATACTTTTAATAAAGTTAGAAAAATGGTAAAAACTAAAATGGTAAAAAAAAAATTCCCCCTTAATTCACTTTAAGGAGTCAAATATCACCTCGTAATGGGAAGGCTAATTTTTTTTTTTGGTTATATATTAGAAAGTGCTCCTAAAATTTTGACTGTGCTCCTAAAAAGGAAAGTAAGTGTAGAGCCCTGCATTAAGACATTTTTAACTAAAATATGAGTCCTTAATCCATGACGACGCTTCCTCCAGTAAAAAAAAAAATCATTTCCTGTTGTCTCTCTCATCAAAATCAAGCCACATATTTGTTTAGAGCTGTTTTGGCTTGTAAAAGGTGCTTGATCTGTGCAGATTTCTCTCCTGATTCACACCAGGCCGCTTTACTGGAGGAAGCGTTATTATGGATTATGGACTTGTAAATTTTAGCTTGAAGTAATGGTTTACAGTTAAAAACGTCAGTGTTTGGCTTCTCAAGACATTAACTGATGGACTGGAGTGGTGTGGATTACTTGTTGATGATTGTGATGTTTTTATCAGCTTTTTGGACTCTCATTCTGACGGCACCCATTCGCTGCAGATCCATTGGTGAGACAGTGATGCAATTCTACATTTCTCTAAATCTGATGAAGAAACAAACTCATCTCCATCTTGTATGGCCTAAGGGTGAACTATTTCTTTAATATAAAAGAAATGACATGCATCACCTTTAAATTCAGTCTGAGTTAGATTTAAACAACCTTTTTATTCAAGGAACGCATCTTCCCACATGCAAACTGGCAGATTCACCTTCCTCAAATCACCTCTCTGCTAATGATAATGATTTCTTCACACTTTCTGAATGGCCTTACTAACGCTGGCATGTTTCACAGTAGTTTTTGAGTTGTTTTGCCTGTCCTGATTTAAACAGCAAGGCCTTTGACTGAAATGCCAAACGGAGAGCCTGCATGTGTGTTTATCTGCTGTGTGTGTGAGTGTGTGTGTGTATAGAGAGGTGGTTTCTGAGTGCCAAGTACTGTGACTATGGCGTGTCCTCTACACTGTTATTTCACAGGCTTTTTCCTATTCAAAACAAACAAAAAAAAGCACAATGTCAACTGTTTTTCTTTATATCACTGTAATTTTAGTCTAGCCTTTGCTAATTTATACTAAACCAAGTGTTATTATATATAATGCGCAGCACCTGATTGAGGTGTTGCTTGTGTAACCTGTATTAAAGCCCCTTTAACGTGTGCCACGGTGGACGGAGGGTCTTTTTGACACCCAAACGTATCTTATATCTGAAGATCCACCTCGAAAAGTGCACAGATGTTTATTTGAAATGCTAACGTTGCATGAGATCGCCTTCAAAGTCAGAGAAAACAAAGAGCGTGTATGTAGGGTGGGTATTTAAAATGTGTTCTAAAAGCTTAACATTTCCTTTTATAATAGCGCTAATGCTCCATGTGTGCAGTGAGAATGAGGGTTTGTTGGTTTTCCAAGCAAATGGAGTCTAGCTGATTTCTACAGAATTATGGTACAAATAAACCCCAAAATGTAAATGATCTTTTAAACAATATTATGATTATGATTATTATAAAACATAACTTGCATGGACTGATTACCCTATTTAAATATTAGAACTTTGAGATACCTTGTAATTGAATCAATGCCTAAATGTATGGATTTGTTGGTGCTTTTCTGCACTTTTCTCTTTTAGAAGTCTGAATGTGTAGATCTGTGCAGTTGTACAAATTAATAAACATTTTAAAACTGTCTGCATTCAGTATTTAGTGTGCTTGCATTGTAAAAAATTATGTGCTTGATTTTCTGTTTGATCTGACAACAACACCTTTAAAAATGTTTAAAATAGAATTGCATGGTGAAATTGCATGGTCGAGGGAGACACCTAGTGGTGCTATAGAGTATTGTGCAATATATTTTAAGGAGACAAGTTCATGAAAACCTGTATATGATAAATTTCAGACCATTTTCCTGTAAATGTTCTTTTGATACTTTATGCAAAAGTGGTTTACGACTGAGTAACAAATTCGTTCTGCTTGTGTTTCAGAAATGAGACCCAAGAAAATTAGCACATTAGTCACACCATTAAAAATTAAAACAGAACATTAGTGTTCTGATAACATTATTTTGTTACAGGAAAAAAAAAAATCCGAGAACATTAGTAAGTAATCTGAGAAATATTTTAAATTAGTGCAATCAATTAATCGCAATTAATTGCATCCAAAATGCAAGTTTTTGTTTACATAATATATGTGTATACTGTATATATTAATTATATATATATATATATATATATATATATATATATATATATATATATATGTAAACACACATGCTTGCATGTATATATTTAGTAAAAAAGTTTATATATTAAATACATTTAATATAAATTGTATGAATATAAATATATACATGTAAATATTTTCAAAATATATACTGTATATGTGTGTATTTATATATACATAATAAAGAGTACACATGTATATTATACAAACAAGAAACTTGTATTTTGAATGATTAATCGTTTGACAGCACTATTTTAAATATATACCTTCATTATTAAAACATTTTATTTTGTCATCCAAAATTTATTTACATATGTTTTAGATTAATCCGATTAAGCGCAAATGCACTTTTTGTTCTTGAAGAAAAATCAGTCGCTAATTTTGACGTAATCGTCGTGGCAACAGGAAACTTACTTCAACTACATTTCCCAGAAGCCACAGCGCGTCGACCACTCCACTCCCATTGGCTACCCGAGTTTCGTCGTCATCAGCGTGCAGTTAGACATGACGCGGGCGCGTCCGACACTCTTCACAACTCAGCGATGCGCGTCGAGTCGCCGGTCCGTTCGGTTGTGTGCGCAGCCCGTTAAGCGTCGGTGTCTGGATCCAGCCGTCCGTCCATGAGAAGCGCAGCGGCGGCGCTGTTTCCGTGTGTCATCGCGGTGTTGCTTCACTGGTTCGGCTGGACGGAAAGAACTGCGCTCCTGTTGGGCTTTGGCTCTGCAGGTACCGCTCAACTTCTGCTACTTTCTGTCATTCTGTATTAGTCTCTTATTATTTTCAGTTTGTGTTAAGTAGAAAGTGTCTCACTGTGACCTCTGCATTAGACAGATGCTGAATGCATACAGTGGATTAATAGACAACAATTAATGCATAGAAATTCTTACTACTCGGTTTTTATGAAGCTATTGAAATATATTAATGCATATAGAAACTTGGTGCTCGGTTTAGATAGACCATTAATACTGAATGCATAATGCTAATACATAAAGTAGTCTTTGCATTTCCCACTTCTTATAGAAAAAGAACGTATTTAGAACAGATTCTGAGTGCAATTGTATATACATAATATAATATATAATTATATGTAATATATGTTATATATTTCTATAAAGATAGATATTTAGATAGATATACACCATTAATGCATAGAAATGTTAATGCTAAGTGCATGTAGAATACATACAAATCAATGCATAATGGTCACTGCAAAAAAAAAATGTTCTCATAAGACATTAATGTTAAATTCTTATAGAAAACTGAATGCATATAGAACATAGATGCTGAGTACTTGTAGAAACTGTTGCTCATTTTATATAAAGGACATGTTGCTTTTTTTATGTGTAATATAATGTATAGACCCTTAATGCTGAGTGCATATAGAACTTTAATTGACTGCATGCATAAGAGCATTAATACTGAATACATAATGCTCATGCATAAAGTAGTCTTTGCATTTTCTCACTTTGTATAGAAAAAAATAATGAAAATTTGCATAGAAATAATAATGAATAGAAAATAATGCATAGAAAATTCTAATGTTGAGTGCATGTAGAATGCATACAAGTCAATGCATAATGATCAGTGCATAAAAACATTAATCATATTTTCTCATAAGGCATTAATGCCAAATTCTTATAGAAAAATGAGTGCATATAAAACATAGATGCTGAGTGCTTATAGAAACTGTTGCTCTTTTTATGTAGAGAACATGTTGCTTTTTTTAATGTATAGTATAATGTATAGACCCTTAATGCAGAGTGCATATAGAACTTTAATTATGACTGCATGCATAAGAGCATTAATACCGAATGCATAATGCTCTTGCATAAAGTAGTCTTTGCATTTTCTCACTTTGTATAGAAACGATACAAATTATTTGCATAGAAATGTGTAATGAACAGAACAAATGCATAGAAAATTTAGAGTGCATGTAGAATGCATACAAATGAATGCATAATGATCAGTGCATAAAAAACGATATTTTTCTCATAAAGCATTAATGCTAAATTCTTATAGAAAAATGAATGCATAGATGCTGAGTGCATATGGAAACTTGCTAATTTTATATAGAGCACATCTTACTTTTTAAAATATATTAAGGTACAATATGCATTCTGTATTAATGCATACATTAATAATACATAATTCTATCTATCTAGTATCATTTATAGACCATTAATGTTCATTGCATATGCATATGGCACTTTAATGATCAATGCATAAGGAGCATTAATACTCAATTTTTATAGAGTGATTGCTGCTTAATGTATAATGTATAGACCCTTAATGCAGAGTGCATATAGAACTTTCATTTTGACTGCATGCATAAGAGCATTAATACCGAATGCATAATGCTCTTGCATAAAGTAGTCTTTGCATTTTCTCACTTTGTATAGAAACAATACAAATTATTTGCATAGAAATGTGTAATGAACAGAAAAAAATGTATAGAAAATTGTGAGTGCATGTAGAATGCATACAAATTAATGCATAATGATCAGTGCATAAAAAAACAATATTTTTCTCATAAAGCATTAATGCTAAATTCTTATAGAAAAATGAATGCATAGATGCTGAGTGCATATGGAAACTTGCTAATTTTATATAGAGCACATCTTACTTTTTAAAATATATTAAGGTACAATATGCATTCTGTATTAATGCATACATTAATAATACATAATTCTATCTGTCTAGTATCATTTATAGACCATTAATGTTCATTGCATATGCATATGGCACTTTAATGATCAATGCATAAGGAGCATTAATACTCAATTTTTATAGAGTGATTGCTGCTTAATGTATAATGTATAGACCCTTAATGCAGAGTGCATATAGAACTTTGATGCTGACTGCATGCATAAGAGCATTAATACTGAATGCATTGACCATTGCACATTAATGATCTATAAGCATGTTGAACAGCTTGCAGCAATTTACTTATAATATCACTAATGGGCTCTGCTGGGGGGCTGAGATGTGCAATTAATGCATTAGACGAAGGCTGCATTAGTGTGCTGCGCACGCAGATGCCGGCAGCTTGTTAACGACAGCGATCGGATTGAAGAAAGTATCGGCTTTGTGCATGAAGTCGTGTACAACAGAAGAGAGAGTGTGGAAAGTATCTGAGATCTTATTGAACTCCGGGAGAGATTTACCTGGCAACAAAGGCACAGATGCGCATTACAGCCTTACTCTGATGTTTGTCACACATGGTGAAATAGGACACAAGTGACAATCCATTAGGGGATACAAAGGGACGCTGCCAGAGACTTTCATCTCTCTGCATCATCTGTTCTGTGTTTGAGCCTTCAACCTGCCAGAAAAGGCTTTTTAAAGTAATAATTCACCAAAAAATGAACATTTGCTTCCAAAAAAGGCTATCCAAGATGTAGATGAGTTTGTTTCTTCATCAGATTTGGAGAAGTGTAGCATTGCATCACTTGCTCACTAATGGAGTGAATGGGTGCCATCAGAATGAGAGTACAAACAGCTGATAAAAACATCACAATAATCCACAAGTGGTCCGAGTGGTGTGGATTGCTTGTGGATTATTGTGATGGTTTTATCATCACTCATTCTGATGGCACCCATTCACTGCACTGGATCCATTGGTGAGCAAATGATGGAATAAACTCCTTTAAAAAGGCTTCATGCATGTTTGTAACATTTGCAGTATTGGGGAATATCATGAGGCTCTGTTTTGGTGCTGATTATTGTGTTTCTGTTCAATATTGTATTGATAGACAACCAGAAGGCTGTGCATGAGGTGTTGGTGGGTGTTTTATCAGCACGGCATCATCATGAGCTCCGGCAGGCCATAAGAGACACATGGCTGGGCTACCTGAAACACCACCCTCATTTTCAGAAACGGTCGGTATTGCGAACGCACACATGTGCATGTGAATCTTTTGATTTCTGCTTCATTAAAACTCTCACTTCAGACGGACATTGATTTATTTTAGAAGATTAAGCTCGTGTTATTGACGTAAGAAACTGACTGCCTGATTTGAGGGGTTTGTTTTGGCCTGCAACTTTATCGAACCTTATAAAAATCCTTATAAATATCCCACGCTTAAAAATCGTTCAGGCAAATGCTCATTAAAATAGGTCAAACACGATTTAATATACGAATCCGCAGCCCAGCGCTGCTGCGAGTCAATTCTGCACAGTTTTATTATGAATAAATGAATATGTTTGAAAGTATGCTGCATGTTCTCATCAAAAGCTGCAATATTATATATTGAATGTTTGAAGGCCACAGCGTTTTGAGCAAAAAGAACATAACATTTATTTCTAAGGGTCAGAGAGTGGGTGGAAAATGCTGATGAAAAAGCTAAAATATGACCGTTTATTGGAGGCAAGAAATATGAATCTTACATATACGTGTGTGTGTGTGTCTAATATTTATATAAAATTTATTTTTATGCTTTTCATGCATTTTTTGGCTTGGTGAGTAGAAGAGACTTCTTTAAAAAACATTAAAAATGTTTGGCTATTTTGTTGTATATTTTTACAAATATGTTTAAGATAATATAAATATATTTTTAAAAGCATTTAAAAATGTATTTGCCCTTCGTATATTTCAGTCCAAGAAAATACATTCACATGTTTGATTAAAAAAAAAAAAAAACTTGTCTGTAACGCATATCTATATATCTATATCTATACACTGTAAAAAAATAAAAAACACAATTTGTTGAGTAAGCTTAAAATAATTTGTTACCCTGCTGTCTTAAAATTTTAATTTGATTCAACTCAAATATCTAAGTTGTCACTTAGTATAATTTAACATTTCAAGCTGAATAAACTTTTTTTGAGTTGACTGAACTGAAAATTTTAAGGCAGCCAGGTTACAAATTATTTTAAGTTGACTCAACAAGTTGTTTTTTTACAGTGTATCTATATCTATCTATCTATCTATCTATCTATCTATATATATATATATATTAATAAAATCTGTAAACATTTATATTTATTTATAAACATTTATACATTATTTAACATTTATATAACATTTATATATATATATATAATATATAAATCAGCAACAAACATACTTTACAATGGAAAACAAACTACAATACACATAAAACTATATATAAGACTTTTATATTATATATGAAAATTATTACATTGTTATAAATTTTGTTTTAAAATGTTAAGTTTTCTTGTTGTGATTAGAACGATATTTAAAAGTTACAAAATAGTATCTTAGAAGTAAAAAAATAACATTATAAAAGCATTTTAAGAATTTTTTTTTTTTTTTAGTGTGACAGTTAGGGGTATATGATAAGACCAAAATCTTCTATTAGTGTAGTAACAAAAATAACATTATATATCATATATCATGACATAATCGTTATTTTGCTGGAAATTAAATATGTTATTGCACTTTTTTCTTTTTTAAATTTAATAACCATCTGGGTTGAAAACAGTGATGACAAAAAAGCTAAAATATTTTTTGTTGTTATGTAAAAATACTAAAATTAAAATGTATTCATTTATTTTTTAATTTACTTATTTTTTATTTTTTTATGTACTTATGCATATAGGATAATCTTATTAATAAAATACTTTACAAATCACTGATTATAATTTGATTTCAGTCTAAATCAGTGGACACAATGATTAGTAACAAACAGCTTCGCATTATGACAAACTTGAGTCTTGAGCCACAAGACTCTTTTATGGTTAATATTGTAAAACAGACTCTAAATTCAGCAAAATACTGTAACAGACACAGCACATCTGTATTAATGCGGCAGATTGTGATGTTGCTCGGCAACTGTGAACAATTAAATTACTTTGTGTGATGTTACACATTTACTAGCCCGTCAGAAGTAACTAGAACTGGAGAATGATGTATTGATGTTGTCTGTTGTTTCATTTGAAAGGGTGATGGTGAAATTCATCATTGGTGAGCATGGCTGTTCAGTGCCGGAGGAAGATCGTGAGGACCCGTATTCCTGCTCGCTGCTGAACCTGACTGAGACAGGTGAATTCATCTCACAAACACGGCTCTGATTAAGCCGCAATCTCTGATATGTTCCTGAATTCGGAGCAGCCCGTTCCGTGAGGCTTATATAATGCCACTTTGCTGCAGTTTGTACATTATGATTCTCATCAGACCATTTTTTGTTTTCATAAAAAGTGCTTTTCTGCCTGGTTTCCTCTGTGCGATACTGGACGTTTTATTTCATAGACCCCCCGCTCGGACATGAATCTCGCAGTATGTGGCCTGAAATCACAGTGTGCACTCGGATTCTCTTCTAAATAGTCAGCATGTTTTGGCTTCCAGCAGATTTCAATGGGACATCCTGTTATAACATTAGGCTTCCAGCTTCTGTTCTGCATTTTCAGGGTTTAGCCAAATTTTTATCATCTTCGCCATCACATCAGTTGGAGGAAGAGTTCATCTGAAATTCAGAATTCCTAAAAAATTAAATTTTCCAGTGGAACACAAAAGAAAGTTTTTGAAGAATTTAAAAAGGAACAACTGGGCTGTCAAGTGATTAAAATGTTTAATCTGATTAATTCAGCTGATTAATTAATTTAATTCATTGCAAATGAATTTGGCCTAAGAAATTACCCCCAAAAGAAAAAGTCATTTTTGTGTTAAATGTTAAATATTTAATATATTGAATAAACCTTGCAAAAAAAAAAGTAGCTTTAGAAAAATATCATTTGATTCAACATAAAATTGTATTAAAATATACAAAAAATATATATCCTTTTTGGAAAAGATGTTAAAAAAAAAAAAAAAAAAAAAATATATATATATATATATATATATATATATATATATATATAATTTTTGTATTAAATGTAAAAGTATTGAATAAACCTTTAAAATGTAGCTTTTCTTTTGGACATTTTTGGTATAATAAATAATATATATATATATATATATATATATATATATATATATATATATATATATCTACCAATATATATCTTTTTTTTGCAATTTCTTTGTATATTTTTGAACATGTTAAAAAAATATATACTATATAATATATAAATATATAAATAAATATAAATATATTTTGATTCAACATAGATTTGTATTAAAATATACAAAAAATGCCACAAAATATATTTGCTGCAAATTTTATGCAAATATATTTTCAATATATATATATATATTTTTGGCCATTTTATTTAGTTTTTGAAAATATGTTTAAAAAAAATTATATAAATATATAAAAAAGAAACTGGAAGTGTATCGGGACCAGTATGTTTACATCTGACGAAATGGTCTATATAGAATGTCCATTTTTTTTTTTTTTTTTTTACCTTGATGAGATCGTTATTGAAAGGTTACACAAAACCATTTCTTTCAACATTACATTAACTTACCCAAAGTGTTGTTATTTGAACATTTATTTTGAATTTTCTAAAAACATTCAAATGTCTTGTTTTCTTATTATGATTTAAACGTTATTTAAAGACAACAAAAAAGTGTTTTTTACAACATTCTGCTAAGTTTATTTTCCCTCTAAAATGTTACATTTGAATGTTTATTTTTAAACTATGTCCGTTACTTTGTCCAGTTTTCTTGTTGTGGCTAGAACGTTATTTAAATGTTACAAGAACGCTTCTTTTACAATATTCTATTTTATTTAAAAAAAAAATCTAATGTTATTTGAACGTTTATTTTTAATATTCTAAGAATGTTGTTGTGTTTAGAACGTTATTTAATGGTTACAAAAAACATTTCTCAGAATGTTCAACAAAAGAACATTATGAGAACATTCAGCTAACATTTATATAACTTTTAAAAAATGTTGTGAGCAGGTTTCCTGCTGGCTGGGCTGGCAGGTGTGTTGAAACACAATTACGGTTTGAAGTTTAAATTCAAGCTGCAGCTCAGTTTTGGGTGTTTTGAAGACACATTCAGAAGGATTCCTTTGGACTTTCATAGTGGTGATTGGCGAAGCGTTATGCTAATGAGCCCTTTTACAGCGAGAGAATATCCTGTGTGGCTCTAAAAGCTTTCCGTGATGGCTGTTCAGCACACATCTGCGCGCTGCTGGCTCTCGCCTGCGCCGCCTTTAATTGGCTTTTGTCTCAAGGACGAGGGAAGCGGTGAGTCTGCTGCTCGGAACGAGCGGCCCGTTTCTCTATTAACGACTCTGTTCCTCCGATTGATCTCCTGGGTAATAAATGGCCACTTTCTAATTAAGAGAGCCAGTAGTTCAGAGCAGACAAGTCTCTTCAAGTGCTGATGTTTGGATTATTGTGCAGCGGCGTGTGAAAACGGCCCCGTCTGCCCAACACATCTGCCTTTATCTTTCATTTAATTTGATTTGTTTATTTAACCTTTGTTTGGTCACGTGATCACAGTTCAAGTGTCTTTGCATTAATCAAAACTATGCAAAAACAAATGAAAGTAGGAGAATTTTGTTGTGACCATAAAAGATAAACATATGATTTGTGTAGATTGCAGCTCTACTGCAATTCAGTCGATTTCATTCACCATCAGACATTCATCAGCCAACCTCATGAAATGCATCTTGGGATGCTTTGAAACTCTAGTGAAGGAGGATCATGTGTGATCAACACTTCATGATGCTTTTCTATCACTGTTCACCACAACGTGCACTTTAAAATGCAATAAATAATATTGACTATTAACAGCAACTACAACAATAATAACAACAACAACAACAAAGGTATTATTATTAATATTAATAATAAAGTTATTAGCAATAATAATAATAATGATACTACTACTAATAATAATTACTGTTATTATTGATATTTTTGTTTCATCAATAATAATCATAGCAATTAATATAATTAGTATTATTATAATTAAAATATATTTTAATTCATTATTTATATCAGAACAACAACACAAATTTTTGTTATTATTATTCAGTTGTTTTAATTAAAATCTTTATAGTTCCACCAATAATAATATTAATAATAATAATAATAATATTATCATTAAATAATGATTTAAATGAAGACAGTTCAATAATAATAATAAGAATTGGTGTTGTTATGATTAATAGTAATAATAGTGATTATTATTACTACTATTAGAAAATTAAAATATAACTGAACAATAATAACTACAATAATAATAATAATAATAATAATTGTTGTTATTATTATTATTATTGTTGTTGTTGTTGTTGTTGTTGTTATAACTATTTAAATTCAATCATTGCTTAATAATAATATTAAAATGAATATAATAAAATATAACTAATTAAAATAATAACATTATTATTATTATTATTATTATTATTATTATTATTATTATTATTATTATAATTGGAGTTATTAACAACAACAGTAATACTTATTACCACTATTAATATAAAATTGAAATGTAACTCAACAACATAATTATTATTGAAGTTAATAACAACAACAGTAATAATAGTAATTATTATTATGACTATTATTGGAAAACTGAATAATAATAATAATAGTAATAATAATAACTATTATTATAGTTGTTGTTATTGTTATATTTTTCATTATTTAATCATTATTTAATAATATTTAAACTGATAATGATTATTATCATTATTATTATTATTGAAGTTAATAACAACAACAGTAATAAGAGTAATTATTATTATGACTATTATTGGAAAATTTAAATAACTGAATAATAATAATAATAGTAATAATGATAACTATTATTATAGTTGTTGTTATTGTTATATTTTTAATTTAAATCATTATTTAATAATATTTAAACTGATGATGATGATGATGATTATTATTATTATTATTTTTCTTAAAGTTAATAACAACAACAGTAATAATAGTAATTATTATTATTACTATTATTGGAAAATTGAAATATAACTAAATAATAATAATACTAATAATAATAATAACTACTATTATTATATTTTTAATTTAAATAATTATTTAATAATATTAAAACTGATTATTATTATTATTATTATTATTATTATTATTACTGGAGTTATTATTTGTACCAAGAGCACCTTAAAAAAACCACATCAAATTCCTTGTGTGTTTGCACACACCTGGCGAATAAAGCTTATTCTGATTAATGACAACAGCAACAGTAATAATAGTAATTATTATGTAAATACTAATTATATAAATACTAAGAAATATAACTAATAATAATAATAACCATTATTATTATTGCTTTATTATTATTATTATTATTATTATATTAAATCATTATTTATAATTTAAATCATTATTTAATAATATTAAAACTGAATATAATAAAATATAATCCATTAAAATAACTATTATTATTATTATTATTAAAAATAATATTATAAATAATTATAATTATACATTGTTATTTGAAATTAAATATTTAATATTTATTATAGGAGTATAGGAATATTAGAAAAGGAATATAATATTATGTAATTAAATCCATTAAAAAAAAAATAATAATAATAACAAAAATAATAATAATAGTAATAATAACGCTGGTTTTATTTTTCTTAAGAATTCAAGAATTTATTTGTGCCTGCTAAACTAATTTCAGCATTTAAGCAGAATTGCCAACCTCTGGTTTCAGCTGCTGGGCAGGAAATGGCCATATTGAGCGTTCCTGACACGTCTTCGCTGGTGCCGTCCGACGTCTCTGCCGTCAGTCTGGACTTTAAGGTCCTTCACTCTGTGGTCATCACCCAGCTGGGCGTCTTTCCCAACGGACCACGAGACGACTTCAAAGGCAACGTCACTGTCCGCCTCTTCCAAGTGGACCAAGAGGTACAAACGCAATCTGAAATCTGGCATTGTCACCTAAACATTAGACATAAGATGATGAAGTCTGTAAATCAACTGGTTTTACTGTATTACTACTACTTTCCTGCCCCGATCAGAAGAGACCCGTGACCCATTTTCAGATCGCGACCCATTTGACGCTGTAAAATATGCATAGAACAGTCGTCCTCCATTACACTCTTTTAGAAACTCCAATTGCACTTTGTAAAGTCATTCGATTTGTTCTTGCCACAAGAGTAACCCAAAATATCCTGTTGGCTTTTTAAGGTGAGTTTTCATCATCCCGCTAGACATTACTCATTTATTTGATAAATGTAGCGGAGAGACGGGAATGGAGACGGTACCGCGCAACACGAGTCAAAAGACGTATCGCTCAATCCGACGAGCTGTAGAGATAAATGTGCGGAGGACAAATTCAATAAAGTCTTCTCTATCAGCGCGCCTTTGATTGTCGAGTCTCTCTGATCTTGGATTCGATGAGCGCAGGGGTCGACGGAGCCGCGTGATGCAATCGCACATCGCCTAATGCCACGATTTCAAACATTTCCACGCTCTGTCGGACGGCAGGAGCGCCTGATGCGATGATACGATCAGGAGCCTTTAAACATGAAAAATGACAGGACAGAAATCAATAATAGTTGCATTTGACCAATAAGTCCAGTTACCAATAATGTTGCATAGGTTTTTGCATTAGAACAAAACAGGATTTGTGCATTTCCGGCCTTAAACCCATTGGTTTAATGAAAATGTAGCACAGTGTCTGTAATTTAACTCTCATGTTGGTAACAAAAGCAGATGAACCACAGTGGTTGGATGTAACTATGACCTTTAGAAATTATAAATACAACTTCCATTGCTGCAGGCATGCGATAAAGTCTTTCACTCCTCTACTGTTGACTGTTATATTTTATATAATTATGCATATAATAATACTTTGAGTTTAGGTACTATGAAATTCTGCTGTCTATTTGATTCAGATTGATGCCGTTTCCTTCACTTTCAACAGAAAATTGCAGCACTAATTAGAAAAAGTTCAACTCTTTTATGTCTCAGGGGTTTATTTTTGTTAAAACTCTTCCCCTTTTGTTATAAGAAGATCAGATTACAACTTGGTATCATCATTAATACATTTGCTTTGTGTAAAATGCACTTTATTTTATTGTTTTTCTCTCATCCAAAACCCAGATTTTCACTTGTAAAATAATGAAATATTAAATATTTTTTAATTATTTAATTATTTTTAATTATCTATCTGTCTATCTATCTATCTATCTATCTATCTATCTATCTATCTATTAAGAATATGTTTTTTGCTTGTATCTAGTATATATAAAATAGCCTTAACAAGATAATTTTTATTTTTAATTTCTTTACCACCACAAAATATTTAAATACATGTGTGTAATACAATGTATTAGTATTTATGTAGAGAGAAAAAAATTTTGCTCGTTCAGAAAAATTACAGGATTTTATTTATTTATTTATTTTTTAATTGAAATTTTTTATTTGTGTTTTATTTCTGTTCTTTGATAAGAAAACTGTGAGTTTTTTGTATTTATTTATTTTAAAAAAGTTTTTTTGGAAAAGTGTAAGAATATTACATTCATTTGGGATTTACAAAATAGACCTATAAAAAGACAAATAATAATAATAAAAAAAGTTAAAAAATAAAAATATTAGTATTTATATAGAGAGATAGGATGTATAAAATAGACCTAACAAGACAAATTTTATTCTTGAAATATCATTACCACCACAGAATTTTGAAATAAATGTGTGTATATTAGTATTTATATATAGAGAGAGAGAAAGAGAGAGAGAGAGAGAGATTTTTAATTGTTTTTTTATTTTTATTTATTTATTTATTTATTTATTTATTTTTACAGAATATTTATTTTAAAAATTGTAAATGATATTTGCTCTTTTTTTTGTTGTATTTTATTTGTATTCTATTATGTGAAAACCTGTGAGTTATTTATTTTTATTTATTTATTTGATTTTTGTTTTTACATTCATTTAGGATGTATAAAATAGACCTAACAAGACAAATTTTATTCTTGAAATATCATTACTGCCACAAATTTTTTTAATACATGTGTGCATATTAGTATTTATATAGAGAGATAGAGATTTTTATTTATTTATTTATTTTTTATTCATTTATTTATTTATTTATTTTACAGAATATTTATTGTAAAACAATTTAAATGACATTTGCTGGTTCAGAAAAATTACAGTTTTTTTTTGTATTCTTTTATGTGAGAACTGTGAGTTTTTATTTATTTATTTAAAAAAAATTTTGGAAAAATATAAGAATATTACATTCACTTTGGATGTATAAAATAGACCTAACAAGACAAATTTTATTCTTGAAATATCATTACACCACAGAATTTTTAAATACATGTGTGTATATTAGTATTTATATATATATATATATATAGAGAGAGAGAGAGAGAGAGAGAGAGAGATTTTAAATTGTTTTTTTTATTTATTTATTTTTACAGAATATTTATTTTAAAAATTGTAAATGATATTTGCTTATTCAGGATTTTTTTTAATTTGTATTTTATTTGTATTCTTTTATGTGAAAACCTTTGAGTTATTTATTTATTTATTTATTTTTGGGAATATTACATTCATTTAGGATGTATAAAATAGACCTAACAAGACAGATTTTATTCTTGATTTATCATTACCGCCACAGAATTTCACAATAAATAGATAATGTGTAGTATATGTGAAATGACATTTTTTGGTTGAGAAAAATGAGAATTGCACCAGCGGGACAAAATGTTGTGAGATGACGGCCTGTTGAGGATGCAGAAATCACATATTGACTTGTGCGTGTCACGGTTTATTCTGAGAACATCACCTTCTGCAGCTGTGCAAATATAGTCTGTGCGTGTGTTTGCAGGAGCCGGTGGTCACCGCTCGTTTCAGCACGCTGAGCCCAGGCACACGTGTGGGTGGGATGTTTTACAAACCCGTCGAGCAGTTCATTCTTCCCAAGGTGACATGATGAGAAAAGAGCATTAGAATCCTCCTACACTAACGACTAACTTCTGTTTAAACATCATCAATGTAGTTGAACTCTGAATAACGCGTTACTGCAGCATCAGCTGATGATTTCACTCACGCTGAAGGACGTGATGTTTGCAGGGTTTTGAAGGAACTCTCCTGTGGGAGGCTCAGGATTCGACAGGCCTGATGTCCGTCAACGCGTCAGCGGTCCATCTGAATAACGGCGGAGGGGTTCTCAAGTTTGGATCTGTGAGAGAAACATCATCTGTTCATTTGGTTGTATTATAACAGAAACTTTAAAGTCAGCTTGAATGTGCAGAAACGTCCTACCGTGATGCTGAAGGTCTTCTGTAGGGTTTCTTAAAGGAATAGTTCACCCGAAAATGAACATTTGCTAAAAAATGTGCTCACCCTCAGGACATCCAAGATGTAGATGAGTTTGTTTCTTCATCAGATTTGGAGAAATGTAGCATTGCATCACTTGCTCACCAATGGATGTGAATGGGTGCCGTCAGAATGAGAGTCCAAACAGCTGATAAAAACATCACAATAATCCACAAGTAATCCACACCACTTCAGTCCATCAGTTAACATCTTGAGAAGACAAAAGATGAAACAAATCCATCATTAAGATGTTTTAAACTAAAAATACGAGTCTATAATCTATAATAGCACTTCAGCCAGTGAAAAAAATGGTCTGGTCTGATTCAGGAGTGAAATCTGCACCATTTACAAGCCAAAACTGTTTAAAAACAAATATGTGGATGGATTTTGATGGACTTTTTTACTGGAGGAAGCAACATTATGGATTATGGACTTGTATTTTAGTTAAAAACATCTTAATGATGCATTTGTTTCTAACAAACACACATCTTTTGTCTTCTCAAGATGTTTACTGATGGACTGGAGTGGTGTGGATTATTGTGATGTTTTTATCAGCTGTTTGGACTCTCATTCTGACGGCACCCATTCACTGCAGAGGATCCATTGGTGAGTAAGTGATGCAATGACACATTTCTCCAAATGTGATGAAGAAACAAACTCATATGTGACCCTGGACCACAAAACCAGTCTTAAGTAGCACGGGTATATTTGTAGCAATAGCCAAAAATACATTGTATGGGTCAAAATGGTCGATTTTTCTTTTATGCCAAAAATCATTATGATATTAAGTAAAGATCATGTTCTATGAAGATATGTTTAATTTTATACTGTAAATTTATCCAAACTTAATTTTTGATTATTAATATGCATTGCTAAGAACTTCATTTGGACAATTTTAAAGGCGATTTTCTCAATATTTTGATTTTTTTTTACACCCTCAGATTTTCAAATAGTTGTATCTCGAACAAATTTTGTCCTATCGAATGAACCACACATCAATGGAAAGCTCATTTATTCAGCTTTCACACAATGTATAAATCTCAATTTCAAAAAATGTACCCTTATAACTGGTTTTGTGGTCCAGGGTCACATATACATCTTGGATGACCTGCCCTTTTTTAGCATATTTTTGGGTGAAATATTCCTTTAATGGCCCAAATGTCAGGTCTCTATTATATTCTGGTCTGTAGAAATGGCACAAGTCTCTCTTTCAATCATAAAGTTTATTATTTTGGACAAACTTCTAACCCAAAGTATGAACAATAGTGGTGCTGCTTAGCAAACATCAGTATTTTTTTTAAACATGACACTTCACATATGAGCTTTCTTCTCATCAGTATCTTTAATGGTTACTTTCTGTTTTTTTCTTTAGATAGAAGAGGGAACATTGCCTCACAGGAGTGCTTTGGGCTTCCCGGGTTTGGCTGGAGGATTCACTTTTTCAGTATACGGTACGATGAGATGAATTATGTAGTGTTTGTGGTCTGTATGATTCAGCCTTGTGTTTTGATGATCAATATATGGATGGATTTCAGCATTGTGATTTCTCCCATCTCCCTCATATCAGTCACTGGCCGACTTATATCAACATTTTTGAAAGAAGACCCTTCTCCTTGCTAATGCTGCATTTATTTGAACAAAAATACAGTAAAAAATGTTAAATATTTTTACAATTTAAAATTACTGTTCTCTGTGTGAATATTTTTAAATTGTAATTTATGTCTGTGATCAAATCTGAATTTTCAGCATCATTACTACAGTCTTCAGTGTCACATGATCCTTCAGAAATCATTCTAATATGCTGATTTGCTGCATTTATTTTGAATAAAATTACAGTAAAAAATCTTAACCATTTTTATAGTTTAAAACAGCTGTTTTCTATGAGAATCTATGTTAAAATGTAATTTATATCTGCGATCAAATCTGAATTTTCAGCATTATTACTCCAGTGTGACATGATCCGTCAAAAATCATTCTAATATGCTGATTTCCTGCATTTATTTGACTAAAAATACAGTAAAAAATCTGAAATATAATTATAGTTCAAAACAGCTGTTTTCTATGTCAATCTATGTTAAAATGTAATTTATTCCTGCGATCAAAGCTGAATTTTCAGCATCATTAATCCAGTCTTCAGTGTGACATTATCCTTCAGAAATCATTCTAATATGCTGATTTCCTGCATTTATTTGACTAAAAATACAGTAAAAAATCTGAAATATTATTATAGCTTAAAACAGCTGTTTTCTATGAGAATCTATGTTAAAATGTAATTTATTTCTGTGATGAAAACTGAATTTTCAGCATCATTACTACATTCTTCAGTGTCACATGATCCTTCAGAAATCATTCTAATATGCTGATTTGCTGCTCAAGAAACATTTCTGATTATTATCAATGTTAAAAAAAAAATTGTGCTACATCATATTTTTGTGGAAACTCTGATGTATTCTATTTTTCAGGATTCACAGATGAATAGAAAGTTCTAAAGAACAGCATTTATTTGAAATAGAAATCTTTTGTAACTTTATAAACGTCTTTACTGTCACTTTTGATCAATTTAATGCATCCTTGAGGAAAAAAATTCTTGCTGTCCCCAGACAGTAGTGGTTTTTTAATCTCCTCTGCTAGTTATTAGAGCTGAATAAAAATATTACATCTTTGTGCTTTCAGCCTTTTGACAATATTCAATATATCTTCATATTCATTTGCTCTGAAATGTTTTAAAAAGTGATTTATTTTCAATTAGAGGAACCACTGTTTCAACAAAACAGTCAGTGTAGCCAAATCGATATAAATGTTTAATGCAAGAAATAAAACAGCAAAAATCTATTTAAAATAAGATGTATTATCTGTAGTTTTTCATGAAATGAAGAATCATATTTGATCATTTTAATTAAATCGCACCAGTATCACTCTTTAAGAAACTAAATAAAGAGTGCAGTGAAATTATTGTGACAAAGTCATATTAAATGTTCATGCAGCTTAATTCAGCAGCAAAATCATTAAGAATACATTGTGAAAACTTCACATCCGTCCATTTGTTCCAGCATATTGTTTGTCATCTGTAGCAGTGACTGTCTCTGTCTCTCTCTCTCTGTCTCTCTCTCAGATGTGCAGGTGTTGTCGGAGCTGCTGCGTGGGCGAGCAGGACGGCAGCGGATCCGCACAGCCCAGCTGAGAGAGGAAGACCAAGCCCTGCGGGAGGAGAGCATCAGACATGGAGACATGGTGTTTGTGGACGTGGTGGACACCTACAGGAACGTGCCTTTAAAACTGCTGCAGTTTTATAAATGGTTAGTGCTGCACCCAATCACCTCCCAGACCTCGTTCTCCAGGTATATTTTTGCAGATTTGTAAATGCTGGAGCTAAGAATAGTACAACGAGTTTCCCATTTAGCTAATTAATTAATTTTTATTAATTTTAATTTTTTTTTGGAATTGGGGAGGGTCAAGATTGACTAGTTGACAATAACCTGTTAGTTGATTAGCGAGATTAAATTATTAAATTATTTGTAATAATTATTAATTATTATAAAATATTTTTTGTTATTATTTACATTTTTTTAATACAAGATAAAGGTTAGATAAAAATAGAGGATAGGTTAGATACATTTAGAGAATTTTTATAATAAAAAAAAAAAAATTAACTTTTCTGTTACAAACTTGCATTTTTGTTTTTGTTTTTCTGAGCAAAAAATAAATATCATACATGTTTCCCTTAATTTACAGAAGACACGCACTAAAATGTCATTCAGTGTAACAATCTTGTCAGGCATATTTACAATAAAAATCAATTTATGATATATTAAAAACAAATTACTTTCACCCCAAATACAAATTGGTTGTAATTCTATTTTTTTTTTTTTTAAAATTCGCCACTATCCTAGGTTTTGCCCATTTGTCAGTAAGAATTTTTTACTCATTTAAAACACAATAGAATTTAATATGCTCCTTTACTGTTTAATATATTTTAATATGTACAAGTCAGAATAAGATTGTTGTTTGAATTTTTACATAAATATTGTTACACTGAATAACAATGTAACATTATTTCAACCAAATTTTGACATTTTATTCCCCAAAAACTTATTTGTAAAAAGTAGACACTTTACTTACATTTAATGTGCTTTCTATGGACATCACTTTTGTAAATTTCTTTTGATTGTTCTTGTGATTTAAATATAAATATAAATATAAATGCTAAAACAGAAACTGTTACAGCCATAGCTAAAAATCATTGTTATTTGAAGTAAAATAAATGTTAACTGAAATAAAATGTATTAAAAATACAGTAAGGACACATTATATATAAATAAATAATAAAATAATAATAATAATAATAATAATAAATAATACTTAAAATTAATAATAAAAATATAATAATAATTAATAATAAATATAGAATTCTAGCCATTTAAATGTATTTAATTGCCTCCTTGCTGAATAAAAGTATGAATTAAAACAAAAAAAAAAAAACATGATATGCACACACTTGTTTGTCCAAATGTTTGGCGTCGGTAATATTCGTCAGTAATATTTATTTCTTTAAAACTGATTAATTAGACAGAATTATGTGATTCTGAAATAATACACTTGCCCATCTGACAGAAATCTGCCTGTCAGTCAGTGAGGGGTTACTATGGTAACTGAGATTTTCTCCACACTAAAGCACATCCTGAGGGTTTTTGTGTGCATTAGTCGCATCTCGTACTGTTGTCTTGTGTTGCGAATGTATTCAGTCAAAGCTGAGCTTCGGCGGTTCAGGGTTTTTAATGAAGCGTGTGAATTCCCCATGTGAACAGGTCGGTGGGAAACGCTGACTTTAACCTGCTGCTCAAGACAGATGATGATTGCTATATCGATGTGGACGCCGTCCTGCTGAAGATGGAGCGCAAACGCCTCTCACAGAGCAGCCTGTGGTGGGGAAAGTGAGTGATGTCTGTCTCTGAGTCTTTCCGTTCCCAGAATATCCCACCTAATTCTTTAGAATAGAAGAACATGCAGAGAAGTTAAAGAGAACAAAATGAGCCGTCTTACAGTTCCGAGTTTAATTGCTCTAAATGAACACTTTAAAATTATATCAGTGTAATTCATGTTTTTGGTAGTATGGTAAAATTTTTCAGTGCATTGCAGTTTATTAAAAAAATATGTTATATTGTAACAATTATTTAATAATTTTGTAGAAAATTTATATAAAATATATATTTTGTATTACAGTTTTATATATTTTATAGATTTATATACATTTTACATATATCTAAAATGTAGGTGACGTCCATTTTCTGGTAAAAGAATAATTTGTAAAAAATAAAGTATGCTTATTATCTAAAATCATGATTTTTTTTTCTTTTATTATATTTTAGATTGCAGTTTTATATATTTTCTATTTCTATATCACTTTTATATATCTAAAAATATAAGTAAAAAACATTTTCTGGTGAAAGAATAATTGTAGAGAGAAAGTATGCCTATTATCTAAAATTATTATTGTTGTTTTAAAATGTATTATATATTTTTTATTTTTATATACATTTTTAAAACATCTAAATTTATAAGTGACAACCATATTCTGTTAAACAAATAATTAACTGAAAGGAAGTATGCTTTTTATTCTTATCTAAAAATATATATATAAATGTAAAAGATAACTATAAAAATATATATATATTTATATAATTTTTATATATCTGGATATATAAGTGACAACCATTTTCTGTTAAACAAATAATTAATTGAAAGGAAGAATGCTTTTTATTCTTATCTAAAAATATACTGTATATATTTATATATATATTTATGTAATTTTTATATATTTGAAAATATAAGTGACCACCATTTAATTAAGAATTTAAAAATATATTTTATATTACACATATATTTTCATTATTACAGTGTTATATATTTTATATTTTTCTATACATTTTTAAAACACCTAAAAATATAAGTGACAACCATTTTCTGTTAAACAAATAATTAATTGAAAGGAAGTATGCTTGTTATTCTTATCTTAAAAAAAATAATATATATATATATAAGTGACAACAGTCTTCTGGTGAATAATACGGCTATTTTCTAAAATTCTGACTATATACTAAAAATATATACACTACCGTTCAAAAGTTTGGGGTCAGTACATTTTTTTTTTTTTTTTTTAAGAAATTAATACTTTTATTCACCAAGGATGTATTAAGTTAATAATTAAAAGTTTATTAAAAGTTAATAATAAATAATTTACATTGTTATAAAATATTTATATTTTGAATAAACACTGTACTTTTTAAACTTGTTATTCATGAAAGAATCCTGAAAAAAAAAATTACAGGTTCCAAAAAATATTTGGCAGCACAACTGTTGATATTATCCAACATTGATCATTCTAATAATAAATCCACATATTAGAATGATTTCTGAAGGATCATGTGACACTTAAGACTGGAGTAACAGCTGATGAAAATTCAGCTTTTCATCACAGGAATAAATTCTATTTTAAAGTATGTTAAAATAAAAAACATTATTTTATATTGTAAAAACATTTTGCAATATTACTGTTTTTTTTTTCTATATTTTTAATCAAATAAATGCAGCCTTGATGAGCATAAGAGACTACTTTAAAGACTATTACAAGTCTTACTGACCCCAAACTTTTGAACGGTAGTGTACATATATTTTTTATAGTTATATATATATATATTATTTTATTTTTTTATTTTTATTTTTTTTAAATATCTAAAAATAAAAAAGTGACGAACAATTTCTAGTAAAAGAATAATTTGTGGAAAGGAGGTATGCTTGTTGTTTAAAATTATATTTTTAAATATAAATAATAAAATTATAAATTGTGTAAATATATAAATATATATTTTTTCAAATAATTTTTATAGTTTTTTTTCTATAACTCATTTTATATATTTGTGACAACCGTTTTCTGCTAAAAGAATCATTTTAATTTGTTTATCAGCATATCCCATGCACTAGAGAAGATATTTGATCTCTGTCTTATGGTCAATATTCATCAGTTTCAGGCAGAACTGGGCTGTCGATCGTGTGGGTAAATGGCAGGAGCTGGAGTACGCGAGTCCTGCGTATCCGGCTTTCGCCTGTGGATCCGGATATGTGGTGTCCAGGGATCTGGTGGAGTGGCTGGCCAGCAACGCTCAACATCTCAAAGCTTACCAGGTCCCATCCCGTACTCTCCTCATCTCCTCATGTCACCTACAGATCAAAACATGATGTGATTGATAACCTCCTTCAAAATACTAAAGCACTGCCTGTTGGAATTACCCAGCATGCAGCTGTATGATAATACAAATCCATAGAAGCAAAGACATGCGTGCCTCCATCAGCAGCCCACTGATAAGTGATGATTTCTTTTCCTAGCGGAGTAATGATTTGATACCGTCTTTTGTTCTCCATGTCAGAGTTTAGCAAAGATGAGATCAATGCTCGCAGATTTGCCAGTAACGATTTCATTCGCTCTAAATATCACACATTTGTTCTGGACGTTGAGTCTCTAATTCGTCTGTCACTGAACCAAGAGAAATGCGGCTAAATGGGCTCATCTGCTGAATTCATTCTAATGATGTATACAGTAGCGTTTTTCAGCATGTAAATGTGTTTTTACAGGGAGAGGATGTGAGCATGGGCATCTGGATGGCTGCTGTCGGGCCTCGCAAATATCAGGTGAAAAAGAAAATTAATTTTTCAGTGCTAAACCAACTGTTGTTTTGATGAATATAATCATATTAACTTTTTTTTTTTAAATAATTATTATTATTATTATCAGTATTTAAAACAGTTGAGTGCACATTTTTCCAAATAATAAAAATAATCTTTAATAAATAGAAAGCATTTATCTGAAATAAAAAGCTTTTTTAACATTAACACTACACCATTCAAAAGCTTCAGAGTCAGTATTTTTTTTTTTTTTTTTGGAAAGAAATTACTGAAATTAATGCTTTTATTTAGCAAGGATGCTTTAAATGAATCAAAAGACATTTACAATGTTACAAAAATTTCTATTTCAGATAAATGCTGTTCTTTTGAACTTTTTATTCATCAAAGAAACCTGAAAAAATTCTACTCAGCTGTTTTCAACATAATTATATTAATTAATGTTTTTGAGCATCAAATCAGCATATTAGAATGATTTCTGAAGGATCATGTGACATTGAAGACTGGAGTAATGATGCTGAAAATTTAGCTTTGATTACAGGAATAAATTACATTTTAAAATATATTCAAATAGAAAACAGTTTTTTTTAAATAGTAAAAATATTTCAAAATTTCACTGTTTTTACTGTACTTTGGTACAAATAAATGCAAGCTTTGTGAGCAGAGGAGACTTTAAAAATATAAAAAAAAAATTTAATGTCCAAAAAGTTTTGACTGGTAGTGTGTGTATAAGTACTTTAAATAATATAAAAAAAAAATGTTTAATATACATGTAGTAATTCTGAATTATATATATATATATATATATATACATGTAATATTTGAAGTACAATCATTTAATCAAGACAGTATGAATAAAAAATACTGATTAATATGATAGATTACTTTTTACTTTTATTCTTTTTTAGGAAAGGAAGGAAAGGAAAGGAAAGGATTTTTGTATGTAAACTTAATCATGCCAAATAAAATGATTAAAAATAAAATAATTAATGATTCCTAAATAAACAAATTATATTCAAAGATTTTGCGTTTTCATTTAGTTTAACTTAATGTACTAAAATAATAAAAAAAAAAGAATGAAAACGAACTAATTACTGAAACTTAACAAGAATTACAATGAAAATCAACAAATAAAAATAAAAACAAATTAAATAATAAATATAATTTCATATAAATATAATTGAAGATAATTAAAAAATAAAAACTGTAATAGTGTGCTAATGAAAGTTTGGGGTCAGTAAGATTTTGCATTTTCATTTAGTTTAACTTAATGTACTAAAATAACAATAAAAAATGAATGAAAACTAATACAAATGAGAAAAAAACAAAAAAAATGACTAAAACTTAACAAAAATTACAATAAAAGTGAATAAATAAAAATAAAAACTAATTAAGTAATACATATAATTTAATAATTTAATATAAATATAATTTATAATAATTAAAAAATAAAAACTCATACTGTGCTAATAAAAGTTTGGGGTCAGTAAGATTTTGCATTTTTATTAAGTTTAACTTAATGTACTAAAATAACAATAAAAAATGATGGAAAATAAAACAAATGAGAGAAAACGACAAAATGACTAAAACGTAACAAAAATTACAATAAAAGTGAATAAATAAAAATAAAAACTAATTAAATAATAAATATAATTTAATAATTTAATATAAATATAATTTAAGATAATTAAAAAATAAAAACTCATAGTGTGCTAATAAAACTTTGAGGTCAGTAAGATTTTGCATTTTTATTTAGTTTAACTTAATGTACTAAAATAACAATAAAAAATGTAAATAAAAGAAATTAATACCTTTATTCAGCATAGACACATTATATAAAAATCTTTTCTAACAATTAAAATGTATTCAATGCTTCCTTGCTGTATAAAAGTATGAATGTCTTAAAAAAAAAAAAATAGAAAACAATATTTTGAGGTCGGTAATATTTGAACAAATATTTATTTTTATGGTTTGTAAGACCATCTGGCAGAAATCTGGGTCACAGGTTACTGTGGTAACTTAGAGAAATATTTAAAAAGAAAAAGTATTAAAAAAGAATTAAACTCTGGCATATATGACTGTAAATTCTGTTTTTATGAGGCTGAAAACAAATTGCAGTCTGATGTCAAGAGTGCTTGAGCGCGCGTCCTGCAGCACATAATTACACCGGCTGTTAAATGTTGATTTGTGCAGCAGTTGCAGCCCCTGTTTATGGGAGTGTTTTGCCATTCCTGAATTTGTCCATAAATAACCAAGTTTACATTTATGCATTTGGCAGATGTTTTCATCTAAAGCGACTTGCATTGCATTGATGGTTTGCATTTGATCAGTTCATGCATTCCCTGAGAATGGAGTTGGTTGTAATGTAATGTGTGTTTGTCAGGATTCAGGCTGGCTGTGTGAGAAGGAGTGTTACGTGGACATGCTGTCGTCGCCTCAGCACTCGGCGCAGGAGCTGCGTTCGCTCTGGGACCGGAAGAGGAACTGCGGCGATCCCTGCGGCTGCGCCTGGACCGAACACTGACCGACACGTCCACGTCGTGCATGTTCACAACGAGCACTCGACTGACGGGTTGGAGACTTCTGTTCTTGTTTTCTTGACATTTTCCCCCACACATCAATACGAGACACTAATCATGTTTACTTGTCCTTTATAAGCCTGCTCTGTTATTGGTCTGTTATTGGCCATCGGCTTTGTAGATCCACCACCAGATGTCAAATAAACACAGGGTTTGAGAATCGCCAGGGCAGCTTTACCTGTTCTTCCCCTTATTAAATGTCTTTGTTGCTTTGCGGCCGCTTTGCGTTCTCTATCGCTGCGAGTTCAAAATTGCAAAGCACGCAAACCCTTTTCACTGCTTTTATCTTAGCTGGAAGCCAAATTGTTACACTGAAACGTTCATTTATGAACAATAAAACACTACAACAGGATGCAAATGTGTCTGTGTGCTGATAAATCGACATGGCAAGACATTAAAAGTGAGTAGAGTGTAAAATGTCTCTAAAATATGTCACCGTACACCAGTTGATTGTTTAAATATGCAGATACTGCATATCATAATGCAATAATCTACTACTATTATCTATACTAATGTGCATACATATATAGAACAAAAATCTGAGCATTGGGAAAAAAAATTATATATATATATATATATATATATATATATATATATATATATATATAACTTATTTATTTATTTATTTATTTATTTATTTTTTTTAGAAAATAGCCTTCAAAGATATGTATTGTAATTGAAATCTTCAGATGCAAATAAATATAGTGCAATAACTAAATCATATATTATATATGAACAAACCAGTCAAAAAAAACTTAAAAAAAAGAATAAAAAAAAAAATAGGAATAAAATGTGATATAAAACCAAGTGAATGATGAACAAACCTCTCTGTAAAACAGTTCAGAATATACTGCAGGTAGGAATAAAACTGTAAAGTAATATGTGAATGTTACTAAAATAGGTAAAATAAATAAAAAATATATATATCTATAAATCAGATTAGTGAATAAAGAAATTAAAGATTATTATTATTTAATTCAATCAATTAATTAAATTAGTATTTTTTAATTATATTATTTAATGATTATTAATTAAATTATTTAATTAATATTATTATATATAATAATATAAAATATTATTAAATTATCAAATTCATTTCTACAATCTAAATACACAAATAATTACTAATTACAATTAATAATTACAAATAAATGGCAAGTAACTCACTGAAAAAAACATGAATCTTAGAAACATCTGCTCAAAAATATGTATTTACAACCTTTAAAAATATTTTTACAGTGCATATATAGATATGTAAAGTGAAATTACTGAATAAAAAAATGTAAGATTATTTTTCAATTATTAAATTAAATCAGTATTTATATTATGTAAATTATTATTATTTAAATTATTAATTAATATTATATGTAATATTATTAAATTGTCAAATTAATTTCTACAATCTAAATACACAGAAGTGACATTTAAACACCTTTCTCTCAGAAATTGTAGTAAATAACACAAATAATTACAAATAAACGGGAAGTAACTTTTTGAAACATTATTAGCTTGTATAACGAATGTCAAAAAAAAAAAAGTATTACAACCTATAAAATATTTTAACAGTACATAGATATTTGTAAAGTAAAATTAGTGAATAAAAAAAAATTAAGATTATTATTCAATTATTAAATTAAATCAATTAATTATATTATTTAAATTATTAATTAATCTTAATTATTATATATAATGATATACAAAATATTATTAAATTATCAAATTAATTTCTACAATCTAAATACACAGAAAAGGTGGCATATATATGGAGGGCCAAATTACTCAAAATTAAATAATTAAATAAATGTTGAAATATATAAATAAATCGTTAAATCCATCATTTAATTATTGAAAGCATAAATAAATGTATAAATATTTATTTATTTAAATATATATTTATTTATTTAACTTTTTATTTATTCATTTATTTATTTATTTAAATATTTATTTATTTATTTAAATATTTATTTATTTATTTAAATATTTATTTAAATATTTATTTATTTATTTAAATATTTATTTATTTATTTAAATATTTATTTATTTATTTACGCATTTATTTCTGCATTTATTTATTGCCTCCACATTTCATTTTGAGGTTTGCGGTTGTCGGCACGTCACTCAACAATAGTGGGCGTTCCGCGACACTGACACAATCCATCGGCACGTCACACAAACAAATACATACAAATCAGTTCCGCGATGTAACTTATCTTACATTTGATAGAAACGCGTCATCAGTGAAATATCGTTCTGCAGTTATGTGCGTGTGTTAACATGTTCAGTAAGACTGTCAGTAGCACGTCACTCTCTGCTGATACATGTCAGTGAAAACCGGAAGTGTCAGCAGTTAAGCCACTGAGCACAGTGGCGTGTGCTAATGGTTTTCGTGGTCAGATGTCATGTCACTTCATCTGCAAGAGTCAACGACAGATCTTTTACTGTACCATCCTCGATCAGCTATAGTTTGTGATGCGAAAAACATGAAAAAGTAGAAAGACCAAAGTAATCGAGCTGGAAAGGTGACGCCCACTATTGTTGAGTGACGTGCCGACAACCGCAAACCTCAAAATGAAATGTGGAGGCAATAAATAAATGCAGAAATAAATGCGTAAATAAATAAATAAAATTTAAATAAATAAATAAATAAATAAATATTTAAATAAATAAATAAATGAATAAATAAAAAGTTAAATAAATAAATATATATTTAAATAAATAAATATTTATACATTTATTTATGCTTTCAATAATTAAATGATGCATTTAACGATTTATTTATATATTTCAACATTTATTTAATTATTTAATTTTGAGTAATTTGGCCCTCCATATATATAAACACCTTTCTTTTAGAAATTGTATTAAATATCACAAATAATTACAAATACACTGAATAAAACATGAACATTTTTGAAACATTATTTGCTTGTAAAACGAACATTAAAAATATGTATTTACAACTTTTAACAATATTTTTACAGTGTGTGTGTGTGTGTGTGTGTGTGTGTGTGTGTGTGTGTGTATATATATATATATATACACACATACACAGTGAATTAAATAATTTTAGATGTTTTCTTTCCACTAGCCTGAAATATTATGTTGGCACCAATCCAAAATTGACCTTTGCATGAAAAACAGTGAAGTGTTTTTGCCTTATTAAAAATGTCAACAGTTTAACAATCGATTCTTGGATTTTTTTTGTGTAAGATTCTTAGATATTAAAATGTTGCTGGTGAACAAGTGTTTCATACTGTTGCTGTTAAGCTTTTAAAATCACTGTTGGCAGGAGGTGATATGAGGTTAGGGAGCCAAAATGAAATGCTGTAATGTGGTTTGTTTCATATTTAATGCGTCACTGCATCCAGATTTACCTCAAACATGGAAATATCAGCAGTGAGCTCATAGTTCATGCTGCGCGCTGGTATTTGCAAAACTTTCTCATCGTTTCTCTCCACATGGAGTCAAGAAATTATATAAAACTGAAATGAGGTCTGATGCTCAGGCTGCTTGTTTTTCCACATCTCCTCTTCTTTCCAGCGAACGCCCTTTCATGGTATTCCCTGAATCATCTGTAAAGTAAAAAGATGCCCACAAGAGCTGAAGAAACGGCCTCCGAATAACCCGAGTGAAATCATTCATCCGTTCCTGCATTCTATTCTCAGTGCTTTTAGTGAACGGATGGAGAGATGAGCACTAAGAGCTCGTCTAGAAAATATTCTTAGCAGTTTTGACAACACAAGCCTCCGGTTTCTCTTAATGCAGATCATTTCAGTTTAATGCCACCATCTGGAGTCAGAATTATATAATCCCATAATTCATTCCAAACGAATCCTGGCATGTTTTAAAATTACAAAATTTAAAAATGCATTAACAGTATATTAAATATAAAATGAAGAACTATATGTTGGCTTGACAAAGACTCCACTTGAAGTATAATACAGTTTTAATACTGAAGTCATTTGAAGGTTTAAGTATGTAGTATGGAATCACTAATAGGCAGTTTTTGGGTATATTTTAAAGAATTTAGTAAGGATGCTAAGGATATATCCCTACCAATATCTGGCGACTATTAATAATTTTAATCAAAAGATTATATGTAAACCGGTTTCCTCACATGAATGTTTGTTATTTTTGGAATGGAAATATGGATATTTTATTTGTAAACATCATACTTTTTTAGATTATTTCAATTAATGTCATAAAACTAGCAAGCTAAGCCAGTAGTAGTACTGACAGTGTCGTGTAAAAATGTCTGAAGAGGCGAAAAGCGAGGAACAGACAAACTGATTTAATTGAGTGAGTCATTTACGTTGGAACCGCTCCGATTCATTCAAACGATTCACTAGCAAAAAACAGATCAAAAGCTATTCATTTTCAAATTTCGACATCGCTTGTAATGATTAATAAAAGTACGTATAGTGATGGGTGAAACGGAGCTTTTCGAAACTCCGATTCAGTTAAACTAGGCCTCGCATCACAAAATGATTCACTGTTTCGAAACGCTTCAATCGGATCGCGTAATGCGAATCATTATAGGGACTTCAAATCGCGGATCGCGAATTATTTGATTTAAATCGGGACCGGAGCGGGTTCATGAATCATTTGATTCAGGTCGGGAGTTCAAGTCGCGAATCATTTGGTTTAGATCGGAACTTAGTATATCACAAATCACTTGATTTAAATCAGGACTTCGAAACGGGTTCACGAATCATTTGGTTTAGATCGGAACTTCATATTACAAATCATTTCAGATCGGGAGTTCAAATCGCGAATCATTTGGTTTAGATCGGAACTTCATATCACAAATCATTTCAGATCGGGAGTTCAAATCGCGAATCATTTGGTTTAGATCGGAACTTTGCATATCACAAATCATTTCGTTCAGATCGGGAGATCGAATCGCGAATCATTTGGTTCAGATCGGGAGTTCAAATCGTGAATCATTTGATTTAAATCGGGACTTTAGAGCGAGTTCGCGAATCATTTGATTCAGCTCGGGAGTTCAAATCGCGAATCATTTGGTTTAGATCGGAACTTCGTATATCACGAATCATTTGGTTCAGATCGGGAGTTCAAATCGTGAATCATTTGATTTAAATCGGGACTTCAGAGCGGGTTCGCGAATCATTTGATTCAGCTCGGGAGTTCAAATCGCGAATCATTTGGTTTAGATCGGAACTTCGTATATCACGAATCATTTGGTTCAGATCGGGAGTTCGAATCGCGAATCATTTGGTTTAGATCGGAACTTCGTATATCACGAATCATTTGGTTCAGATCGGGAGTTCGAATCGCGAATCATTTGGTTTAGATCTGAACTTCGTATATCACGAATCATTTGGTTCAGATCGGGAGTTCGAATCGCGAATCATTTGGTTTAGATCGGAACTTAGTATATCAGGAATCATTTGATTTAAATCGGGACTTCGAAACGGGTTCGCCAATCATTTGGTTTAGATCGGAACTTCGCGTAGCACGAATCATTTAATTCAGATCGGGAGTTCAAATTGCGAATCGACTCATTTGATGTAATTTGCGACTTCCAAGCGGTTTCGCAAATCATTTGATTTAAATCGGAACTTCATATCACAAATCATTTCAGTTCGGGAGTTCAAATCACGAATCATTTGGTTTAGATCGGAACTTTGGATATCACGAATCATTTGGTTCAGATCAGGAGTTCAAAACGCGAATCGAATCATTTGATTTAATTTGCGACTTCCAAACGGGTTCGCAAATCATTTGATTTAGATCGAAACTTTGCGTATCACGAATCAATTGGTTCAGATCGGGAGTTCAAATCGCGAATCATTTGATTTAAATCGGTACTTAGGATAGGTTCGAGAATCATTTGATTTAGATCGGAACTTCGCGTATCTCGAATCATTTGATCCAGATCGGGAGTTCAAATCGCGGATCTTTAGAATTTGAGTTGGTTCGCGAATCATTTGATTTAGATCGGAACTTCGCGTCTCACAAATCATTTGTTTCAGATCCGGAGTTCAAATCGAGTATCGCGAATCATTTGATTTAAGTCGGTACATCGGAGGGGGTTCGCGAATCATTGTTCAGATCTGGCTACGGAGCGCGAATCGCGAATCATTTGATTCAAATCTGGACTCAAGACGTAATTAGCACACAGCTGAAGATCTGCAGTTGCAGCAAGTCTTGCTTTCATCCAGATCATCCAAAACATTTCACTACCGTTCTAACACTGTGTTTTTATGTAAAATGTTTAGTTTGTATTAATATTGAAGGCTGAGGACCGTGTTGGAGACGAGAACAGGCTAAGCTAATGCTAAAGCAGCAGATGTTTTTTTTTTTTTTTTCCAGGTGAGTTGCATCATTGCTCTGAACGCTTCAAATCAGTAAGTAACACTAGACCATCATACTGTGTTTGATATGAAAATCCTGCCAAAACACTTCATAATCATAATCAAACGCTCTCATTAGTAAAAACTCATAGAAACCACAATAGACCTCATCACACTAAACGTCTGTCAGGCTGAATGTAAATATAGCTTATTTTAAATTGTTAGTCATTTTTAAGGGGTATTTTCAATGTTTATTAGCGAAATTAGTATTACGATAAATAAATAAAAATATAATAAAATTGCACCCTAAATGCAATATTGGGCAAAAATACACGAGCACGAGTATCAAACATCAACATGGATTGCAAATGTTGATCGAAATGTTGTATAAAATCACTATCACAAATGCTTAATATTAAGTTACTTAATTTTAGACACAATATTGTGTGTTTTTGCTCTACTCTGCCATCGAAAGTAGTTCCAAACAAACAGGCGCAGACAGCAGTGTTTCGATGCTAAATGAATCGCGTGTTTGAACGAATCGGTGTAATGAACGACTCAAATGACTCGCTCATTAAGAAACTTATTTCATCATATTTCTGTTATAGCTGGAAACAGTGTTTCTCAGATTTGAAGAATCATTCATGTTTAGAGCATAATGCTGCACTACAACATACTTCAACAGTGTTCTAATTATGCATTAATTCATTTTAAGTATATTTATCTTTAAACAGCTTTCATTGTAGTTTTTCTGTTTTCTATGCAGTTCAAAACAATTATTTTTCAAAGACATTTTTATAACATGCAGAAATGGCACAGAACAAGAACAACCCAGCATAACTGTAATGAGATAAATAAAACCTGACTCTTATTTGCTCTGCTCTGTTCTACAGTCATTCTAGCTGTTGCTTTTGTCTCTTGCGCCACTAAGTGGTTGATTGTGTTTTGTCATTTCATATTATGAAAGATCAGGCCTGAAAATGCAAATGACTTGCAAAATTGGTAAACATTAGTACTGTGTGAAGAACATCAACTTTGCATTCACAGTAAATGCAAAACAACACAATTATTTTAAGTATTATTAGAAATCCATTCATGCATGCAGTGGCTATCCATTTTCTCTTCATGAGAATAACAACAGCACAAAACACAGGAGAGTGAAGTGTATGAAATTGTGTTTATTCATAGAATAGTTAATAAAAAAAAAAAAAAAACACAAAACAAAATTGCATATGCAGGATGTGTTTGATGAACGCACTCATAACAGTACATTTGTTCAAAGGTAAAACCCAGTGACCTGTCATACATCAAACGTGAGATCTCATCTCAATTCACTATTTCAGAGGTATTTGAGCATCAAGTGACACATCCATCTGTAATTCTGGAACATCACAAAAACTGCTAAAATGTGAAATGACATGAACTTGACTTGAGGAGTGTTAAAGCATCCACAGGTGAACGTAAGGCTTTGTCACTATCACAGCACCTGATATAACACCAATCAGCAAAAATACAGGACAAGGTTTAGATGCCATTACACTATTCACCTGGCATTTATCTCTTACGTAATAATATTTTAATGAGGAAAAAAAAAAGTCCAAGTCACATTTCACCCCAAAATCATAGAAAAAGTAAATAATTGTTTAAAATTTCTTTTTTAAATGCATTGCTTGTGAAAATATCATTAAAATTAAGAATATTCTGCCTCCAGAATATTTTCTTTAGATGTTCACTCTATTACACTGGCCAATATTATATGCTGATTTAAATACTGTTAAAGGCAGCACAACAGATGCTTAAACGTAGTAGTAGTAGTAGCAGTCATAATAATAATAATAATAATAATAATAATAGTAATAATAATAATAATAAATATAAATAAAATTAGTTATTATTGTCATAAAAATAATTGTAAAATGGGGAAAAAAAACAAGATTGTCCTCATTCTGTTAAAGCAAAACAAAGTATTTCTGACAATTATTTTAGGTAATAATAATAATAATAATAATAATAATTATTATTATTATTATTATTATTATAAATAAAAGTAGCTGTTATTATTGTCATGAAAATAATTGTACAATGGGGGGAAAATACATACCATGGATTAAAGCAAAAAAAAAAAATTCAGACAATTATTGTAATAATAATACTTTATTATTATTATTACTTTAATAATATTATTAATAATAATAATAATTATGATTATTATTAACAAATAATTGTCTTGAAAATAGTCAAAAAAAATATATAAAATTGGCTTAACGTTCTTTAAGCAAAATAATGTATTTGCTTTGATTTTGGTGAAATGACAGGCATTGTTTAAATGTATTGGAATGTATTGGTTTGTTTACGGTTGTCATTCACAATGAAACAAGCAGCATCTGTCCGCCGTTAGATGCCAGTTACAGTACATTTTAATTTGAACACCAAATATTGAACAAAATATTTCTAAGAGGCCAGCTGAGTTCCTGTTACACTTCATATGTCAGTTACAACGGCGTGAAATATAAACGAGACAAAACGACAGACATTGGACTAAAGGCAATTTGCTGTGGAGTCAAAGTAACAGTACAGTTCATTCACAGTGCAAAGTCATTGTTTTGATTGGCCGGCCGCAGCTCCGCCCCCAAGCTCATTTGACTGGCCGGCCGAGGCTCCGCCCTCTGGCTCTTTATACATGCGACTCAGATGCTGCACCAAGGCCTCCAGTTCGGGATTTCCTCCAAGTTCGGCAATCAGCCGATAGGCTTCAGCTTCCAGATCGATCAGCGTCTGACGGGTGTAAGCGAACGAGCCCACCTTCTCCAGATAGTCCACGCAGTAGCGTTTGATATCCACGTTTTCAGTGCGCTGCCGCAGGATGTTCTGCACCTGCGTGCTCTCGGGCTGCGACCAGATGGCGTGAATGGTGGGGAAGGAGAACTTGCCTTCCGTCAGGTCCTCGCAGAAGCTCTTGTTTTCGCTGTACTCTTTTGAGTTCAGGTTGGCGTAGTCGTCCCGTATCTGGAAGAAGAGTCCCAGAGTGTCCAAAAGCGGTTTGAGATCTCGTTTCCAGTCGGAGAAGAGCTGCATGAGGCCCACGGCGAGGCCGAAGAGGCCGCCGGTTTTCTGCAGCACCATGCCGCGGTACTCGGCCTCGCTCGGGCAGGTGTAGGTGTCCCGCCAGTGGATGTCCAGACCCTGGCCGCGGTGCAGCTCCAGCAGCTGACGGGTGAACACGTGCACGGCCTCGGGGTGCTCTAGCGTCAGCACCTTTTCAAGTCCCAGGAAGTAGACGTAGTTGGCGGAGTTGATGACCGACGGCACGCCGTAGATGCTGTGGGCCACCGGGAAACCGCGCCGCAGCTTCGAGCTGTCTTCAATGTCGTCGATCAGCAGACTGGCGTTGTGTAGCATCTCAGTCACCTCAATAATCACCTAGGGATTCAAAAAAAGATCATCAATATAAATCAAATTTCAAATGTCTTTTTATTTTAACTGATGTATTCAATTTAATCAATTCAAATGATCAATTTAAAATATTAGAATATGTTACACATAAATTAACTAATACATAGTATTAAGAAATGTACGCCATTTTAAAAATCTAAAATGATAACTTTTTATATGAAACAATATTAAAATCTTGGAAAAAAAAAAATAAAAAAAATAATAATAATAAAATAAAATAAAATAAAAATCTACTCCCAGCTTTCATTTTGGAAGATAACAAGTGAGAATATTTTTTAATTATTAAATTTACATAATTTCTTATTAATCACTTGTTCTAATAAATTATATATAATTAATTAATTATATATAATTATAAATAAACGTATAATTTTATTTTAACTATTAAAATATTGACACTTCAAATTACATTTAATCTATTAAAATATTTAAATTATATTATTTATTATACTTATTAAATAAAATGTATAATTGTCATTTGTGCCAATTTAAAATTATAATTTAATTTATAATATAGAATAACGTAATATAAAACTGATTATAAATAAATGTATATTTTTAACAATTACAATATTAACTATTAATCAATTAAAATATTAAAATTATATTATTTATTATTTGTTTATTATAATTATTAAATAAAATGTATAATTGTCACTTTTATTTTATTTTATTGTTTGTATGAAACAATATTCAGATCTTAATATGCCAGCCCACTGCTTAAAAATAAAATAAAAATACTCCTAGCTTTCATTTTGGAACAAGTGGAAATATCTTTTATTATCCAATTTACATAACTTATTATTGTCACTTGTGCTAATTAATTACATACAATTAATTATTATATATAATTATAAATAAACGTGTAACTTTATTTTAATTATTAAAATATTAACACTATTCAAATTATATTTAATCAATTAAAATAATATTTATTATTTAGTATACTTAAATTAAATGTATAATTGAAACTTTTAAAATTAATATTTAATTTACAATATAAAATAACTTAATATAAAACTGATTATAATTAAACATAATTTTTTTAACAATTAAAATAACACTATTAAAATGGAATGTAATCAATTAAGATATTAAAATGATATTATATTATTTATTTATTATACTTATTAAATAAAATGTATAGTTCTCACTTGTACCAATTTAAAATTATAATTTATTTTACAATATAAAATAACTTAATATAAAACTGATTATAATTAAACATATAATTTTATTTTAACAATTAAAATATGAACACTTTTCAAATTACATGTAATCAATTAAAATATGAAAATTATATTATTTATTATACTTATTAAATAAAATGTATAACTGTCACTTGTGCCAATTTAAAATTCTAATTTATAAAATAAAATAACCTTTTGTATGAAACAATATTCAAATCTTAATGACAGCTCACTGCTTAAAAATAAAATAAAATAAATTCATTATATATAATGAATTATTTTATATATATATATATATATATATATATATATATATATATATATATATATATATATATATATATATATATATATAATTATAAATAAACGTATAACTTTATTTTAAAAATTAAAATATGAACACTATTCAAATTACATTTAATCAATAAAATATAAAATTTATATTTATTATACTTATTAAATAAAATGTATAACTGTCACCTGTACCAATTTAAAATTTTAATTTAATGTATAATATAAAATAACTTGATATAAAACTGCTTAATATGATTCAAATTACATTTAATTAAAATATGAAAATATTGAATAATTGACACTAGTGCTGATTAATAATTGAATTCACAATATAACTTAAAATGTGTAATATTTAAAAAAAAAAATTACATTAATGCTATTAAGTAATCACTTAAATATTAAAATAATATTAAATAGCCTAAATATACACATGCACAAGTCTGCAAATGGCTTGAATGATATTAACACATCAGTAGCACAGATCATATTAACATTCAGTTAAAACAGCTGCTCGACTAAAATAACAAGCATTCTGCTTAAAACATCAAGGATGTGGATGTGGTGAAGTCTACTTTGAAGCAAGTGTGACAATTTGCTTTTTTACTTGGTGTATTAATAACATTCTGCTGAAGTATGTGATATGTACGCGGTCATGTACAAGCTCTCAGAAATTAATACTAGATGTAAATCTGCAGATCTGTGGTCAGATGGATGTTAATGCCGGAAATGCACAGATGTGCATGAATTGTAATGTATGTGGTGGCCTGCAGAGGGCAGCAGCTGCTCACGCTGCACCAGATAGTGTTTACAATCAGGGTGTGTCTGAAATGCAGACTAACATCCCTGTGTATTTAGTGAAGGTCTGCGCAGACGCATCATGAATCTAGACTTCCAAGGGAAGCATATATAAATGCAAAGTGCATAAATGCATATTCGATTATAAAATGGCTTGATCATTGCAGGTAAAAGGTGCTAGACTTAAACTACAGAAACTTTAGGTCTTGTTACACACAAATATATAATACTCTCAGGCCGACAGATAATATAAAGACGCTTTAATAAATGCATAATGAAATAATACTTAATATTTTTAAAGAAATCTAAAATTATGCATAATAGATATACATCATAGAAATGCATAACACAATTTCATGAATGTAATTTTTTTTTTAAAAAACACTATTAAAATAGTACAGTAATTCTATTATTTATAAACTTAAATATTAGAATAATATTAATAGATGATGAAAATACTGTAAAAAAGAAGAACAGTATTAATAAATGTAGACCAATAACATTTATATAAATGCTTCCTTGATTGTAATTTTCATACACGTTAAATTAACATAAAGCTTTCCTTTTGGAAGGTAAGTTAACATACAATTTACCTAGCTGAATATCATTTATCATTGTCACTTGTGCTAATTAATTTTATAATAGTAATTTAAACATAATTTCAATTAATAAAACCCTACATTTAATACTTTTAGGATGACATTTTTAATCAATCAGTTAAAATCTTAAAATATTATATAACACTAAACACAGTCAGTCAGTGTAGGCCAGTTCAAATGTTATTTTATTGCAATTAATTTTATGATAATTATAAAACAAAATATATTAAAACACAATACTATTGGAAGTATATTTTAATCAGTCAATTAAAACTATGAAATATATCATATAACATTAAACAATGTAGGCCAATTTAAAGTTATTTGAATGTAATTTTATAATAATAATAATAATTTTAAAATATATTATTTTTAATCATTAAAACACTGCATTAATACTATTAGAATTGCATTTTAATCAATAAATTAAAATAATAAATATAACATTAAAAACGATCAATGTAATTATTAAACTATATATTTTTCATTATTATTACAAAATTAATTGCAATAAACTAATTTTTTTAAATTAAAATTTTAATTAAAACACTACTTTAATACTATTATAATTTTAATTAATCAATTAACATAATAGAATAATGTTATATTGTAACATTAAACAAAGTCAGTGTAGGCCAATTTAAAAGTTGTTTTAATGTAATTTTATAATAATAATTATAATAATAATAATAATAATAATAAAAATTTAAATATTAATTTTAATCATTAAAACACCATATTAATACTATTAGAATTTCATTTTAGTCAGTAAATTATAAATAAGTCCATAAATATCATAACATTAAAAACTATCAAATGTAGCCCAATTTAAAAAAAAAAAAAAAAGTTTATTGCAATTATTTTTTGTAATATTAATGAAAACTATATAGTTTAATAATTAAAACACTACATTAATACTATTATCATTTTATTTTAATTAATCACTTAAAATAACAGAATGTTGTATTGTAACATTAAACAAAGTCAGTGTAGGCCAATTTAAAAGTTGTTTTAATGTAATTTTATAATAATAATAATAATAATAATAATAATAATAATAATTTAAATATTAATTCTAATCATTAAAACACCATATTAATACTATTAGAATTTCATTTTAGTTAGTAAATTATAAATAAGTCAATAAATATTATAACATTAAAAACAAATCAAATGTAGGCCAATTAAAAAAAAATTGTTTATTGCAATTACTTTTGTAATAATAAAGAAAAATATATATTTTAATAATTATAACACTACATTAATACTATTATCATTTTATTTTAATTAATCAATTAAAATAATAGAACAATATTATATTATAACATTAAACAAAGCCAATGTATGCCAATTTAAAAGTTCTTTTAATGCAATTAATTTTATAATTATTAAAAAAATTTCAATTTTAATAATCAAAACACTTCATTAATACTATTAGAATTACTTTATTGCAATGATATAATTTTAATATTTTTATTGATTGATTAAAATCAATGACAGCAAAATTAAGAGTAATAAAATCTTCTTCTTCATCTTTAATATCAATAATTATTCTCACTTGTGCTGTATTTCATAAAGTAAGTGTGAAAGTTCGTGATGAATGAATCAGTGTTTGCGTTGATCTGCAGCTCTGATCAGAGCTGATAGGGAGCATATGGTGAGGCTGCCTAACGCATTCACTCGTTAAAGTAATCGGCGCCGACACGCGGGGCGAGTCCTCGGGGTCCGTCCACAGCTGAGCAGAGGAGCGGCGCCGCGTCAGCGCTTTAACGCGACCTCAGATGACCTCTGACCCGCATACACTCACACAGACAGCAGAACAAACACACTTTCACTCAGTAAACACACCCGTCAATCACAGCAGCAGGTGTGTGTTGAGCTTTCACTCATTGACAATACTGTGACCCATAAAAGTGAAGAAATCCATGCAAAATTAGGCCAATACATTTACATTACAGTTAATGTGACTGCAAATGAAATGGGTCACATTTCTGTAACAGTACTAATAAACTGAATGTGTTTTAAATGCACAATAATCAGCATGTTTGAATTAAATACATTTGAATTGAATAGGATTCCACAGCCATATTTTAATCAAATTCATACTGTAATGATCATTTTCCAAATGCATTTATTTAATTCAAATATATGCAAATTGTTGCTAAGTTTCATTTATGTATAACCGTTTTTTTTTTTAATAAATATTAATATTTTGAATCATTATTTTATTTTATTTCAATTTTATTAACAGTTTTATTAATTTTAATATTTATTAAAATCTTTTTTTTATTTAAATTTTAGTAAAGATTTTATTGTATTCATTTTAATATTTAAGTTTTATTAATTTATTTTTAGTTTTATTAATTTATTTTATTAGTTTTAATTTGGTCATTTTCAGTACTTTTTATTTTTATAGGTTTACTTGTTATTAATTTTTATTTTAGTTTTGGTTTATTACATCAAGTTAAAATAATTTAAAACAGGAATTTTGGAAAATGTAGCTGAAATAGGTTTTTTATTATTATTATTATCATTATTATTTTAGTTTTAATTTTGTCTTTTTTTGTACTTTTTATTTTTATACATGTCTACCTCTTGTTTTAGTTTAGTTTATAATATATTATTGTATTATTATATATATTATTATTATTATTATTATTATTATTTACATTTTATTTCAGTTATTTCAGTTTATTTTAAGTAAGAAATGTTTTGTTTTCAGTTATTTTAATAAAATATAATATAATGAATTAATATAATAATGTTTTATAGCCATATTTGAAACATAGTCACAGATTTTAATTAAATAAATGTAATAATTTTCACGAAGTTTTATGCTGATTTTTAAGCCATTTCAATGAATGCATTTTGAAAATATGATTATTAAAAAATAAATAAATAGATGAAATAGTTAATAAACTATGGCATGATTTTGAGTGCATAAAGCAATCTATTTCATTCATGTATGACTGACAAATAATGCATGACAGTTTTATATGCATAAATCTTAAATTTAGGCCTAAATATTTTTCTGAGTGATACAAGCAAGTTGATTTTTTTGAAGTGAATTTTCTACAGGTTCAAAGTGTGTAGTAACCTACTTTCAAGGGTTTAAATACAGAGGGTCTTGATCTTAACAGCAGAGCTAAAAAAAAAAAACTACAAAGACTGCTGTTCTAGATCAACCAGCAGGGGGCGTCAGCGCTGGCATCCGCTTCAGACACTGTGTATGTACTAAAAGAAAAACTTCCAGCGGAAAGACAGGCGTGGAAGATTTCAGAGGCTGAAAAAGTGCTGAGAATTTGACCTTAACAAGTGAGGATCAAGAGCTGCTCTGAGACGCTCTCGCACGGAAGTTAAAGCACGTTTACTGTAAACTATAGCTGCGGTAGTAATGGAAGTGTCTGAGAGCGAGAACGCGTGCTGGGCGTTCGGCCAGCGTCGGAGACCCTCACACATTCACCCTGCAAACACGCCGCTTATAGTGAGATACGGCCCCTGTAGAGACCCTATAATCACACAAACACACACACGCCTCAGATTCACTGCATATCAGCGTGACATCTGTAAGAACAAACACTGATTCTGATGCGCCAAACGCCTTGGAAGGCATTTTACAGACAGCAAGAAGTTGATTACTACTCTGTTTGTCTGCCTTTAAGAAACATTACATCATCCTTCAATGACATCACCAGTGTTGCTGCTTGCTTACAAATGCATGCAAAAAAACCCTAATCGGTCTTGACTGTTTTCTAGAAGAATGTTTAGATATTTGTACTGAAAAAAGACAAATACACTGATTAAAACAAGATTCTTAGTAGTGTGCAAGCATAATAAATTAATAAATACAAATACAAATTATTTAAAAAAAAAAAAAAAATTAAAACAAACAATAAAAAGCATATTTCTCATCAAATCCAATGTGTTGCATGATAAACAATTTGAATGAATGCATTTTTAAATTGTTTAAATAAATTCAGATTGATGCAAATAGTTAAACTGTCATGATTTATAAATATAAAACCAAAACATATTTAAAAAGTATATTTATCATCAATAAATACAATTTTTTAGTCTCAAACCTTTTTTTTTTTTTTACAGCTAGCAATATTTCATATGTTCATACTTTTTAACTGAATAAATGCTATTATTATTATTATTATTATTATTATTATTATTATTATTATTATTATTATTTATTTATTTACAATTAACAGATTTATGGGGATTCTATGCAACTAGAATGAATGCATTCTAAAAATAAGATTTAAATAATTTAAAATAAATGCAAATAGTTCAACTATGCCATGATTTATAAATATAAAAATAAAACAAAGTATGTTTCAGTCTCATACATTTTAACTAATTGAATATTGCTTGTTTTACAGCTAGCAATATTTCATGTTCATACGTTTTAACTGAATAAATGCAATTATTATTATTATTATTTATTTTTTATTAATTTATTTTTTTTAATGAACAGATTTATGGGGATTCTATGCAACTAGAATAAATGCATTCTAAAAATAAGATTTAAATAAAATCAAATAGATGCAAATCAACTAATGCCATGATTTATAAATATAAAAATAAAACATATTTAACAAAATATATCTATTATCAATAAATAATGTTTAGTCTTATACATTTTAACTAATTGAATATTGCTCGTTTTACAGCTAGCAATATTCATGTTCATACTTTTTAACTGAATAAATGTAATTGTTGAATGAATGCAATCTAAAAACAAGATTTAAATAAAATAAAATGGATTGCAGCTAATTAATCTATGCCATGATTTTTATATAAATAAACATTTAAACAAATATAAACAAAGTAAATAATAATAAATAAATGCATTATGAAAATAAGATTTAAATCAAATAAAATAGATGCAACTATGCCATGATTTTACAACAAATGAGCATTTAAACAAATACAAACATAAATTAATAAATAAAGTATATTTATCAATAAATCCAATGCATTTCAGTCTCTATATTTGAGCTAATTAAATACTGCCTGTTCAACAGCTAACCATATTTAAACCATGCTCAAACATTTTAACCAAGTAAATTTAACATTTCACAATGACCTAACTTATGTGGACTGTACGCAAATTGAATAAATGCATTTTGAAAATATCATTATTTAAATCATCAAATAGATACAACTAGTTAAACTATGTAAATATAAATAAATAGTCCAATAAAAAACAAAAATGTGTTTTAAAAGAATAAATAAAACATTAATTAAAATACAAAAATAAATGATAAAATAAATAATTTAAAAAAATAATAAAATACTACAACGTAATATATAAGCAAGTAATTCTTTTATGCAAAACAATGCTGTTTTTTCTTAAACATTAAAAACAACAACCACAACATGTTTTTGTAAGATTCAGGCATTTTTATTTAGTCATTCTGACCTCTGACTAAAGTGCAGTGAACTCATCGATCTGGCAGATAAACGTTTCTGAACAAACTCGGGTCGACTCACAAGCTCTTAAGAAACACCAGCATTCCCAAAATAAGTCAGGAAAACTGCTACTTTGAACCCTCTAAACACACAAACACAAGAGAAACTGGGGCAATACGTCCTCCAAAGAAAAAAATGCTCAGCAAAAAAACAATCAATACTCTGTGTCAGTCAAGAAACTGACACTATTCAGTGTACTTCAGAATCCTGAGCTGATATCAAACACGTCCTTTATATTTTTAGATTTCAACCGGTTCAGTGAAAGGCGAGCTGAAGTGAGCAGTGAATGAGAAGCGATCTGTTGGCAGGCGTCAGTGGAGCGTGACGTGGTGTTCGCGCGTGATACGGCGCATGTGCAGTCACGCTGACGGGTTCAAGAAGAGTTTACAGCCAGATAAACCACGCCGCAGGAGAGAGAGCGACAGAGAGAAATAGAGGGTGCGATTCAAGGAGACTGATCAGAAATATGAGTAATCACTTGACTATCAAGCAGCCCTTGAAAATAATTCACAAACAGCCTTGCATGCAGATATTGTGAGAACACAGAAATAGCCACAGGTTCGGATCAGAACAATGACGTCACCGCTTTCCAACGTGACAGCAGATCAGCACTGCTTCAACACAAAATCATCTGCTTATTATGTAAGAGGGACAGTCTTCAGCTGATGCTCCTAAAAATTTGATTGTTTGAAAAAAATAAACACTAAAAGTGTAAAACTGTCACCCTAACATCGATCCAAATGCATGTTTTGTTACTGACAATGGAAAAAAAAAAGATTTTTTGACAAAAATTAAAGTGCAGATTTACAGTGATTGTTTGTAAACGGCACAATTTTGACAAAAATATTGTAATTTATATCAGTATGACTAACATTATTTTTAATATGATGATGATGATGATGATTATTATTATTAGCATTAAATAAAAAAATATATTACACCATATATTATACAACGTATTACATTAAAGTAGTAGTAGTAGTTGTTGTTGTTGTTGTTATTATTGTTATTATTATTGTTGTTATATACTATAAATGCTTTGTAAAATTATTTTACAGTACAACTATAAAACTACAATTCAATTTTTATGCCTTAATTTTAAAATAAGTCTTCAAGGTTAAAAAAATAGTTTAAAACAACTAATTTGTGAAACAAATTGCAATTGCTATTTTAAAATATGATTTAAAAATATAAATTTTAAAGATTTAAAATTCCTCCTTTAAAAAAAAAAAAAAAACTCTAGGTTTTCTGTGCTACTTCTGGGCTGTACAATTTTGATTAAATACTATATTGTACTTTAAAATAACATGACTAAAAGTACTATAATTAAAATTGTAACACTGTAAAATTACAAATAATTAACATTTTTATTTTTTTTTATTTAAAGACTCTTCTGCTCACCAAGCCTGCATTTATTTGATCCAAAACACAGCAAAAACAGAAATAAAATTAAATATTTTTTAGATGTAAAATAACTGTTTTCTATTTGAATATATTTTAAAATGTAATTTATTTCTGTGATTCCAAAGCTGAATTTTAAGCTTCATCACTCCAGTCACATAATCCTTCAGAAATCATTCTAATATTCTTATTTGCTGCTCAAAAAAACATTCATTATTATTATTATTATTATTATTATTATTATTATTATGATGATGTTGAAAACAGCTGAGAAGAATTTATTTCAGGTTTCTTTGATAATAAAAATAGAAATATTTTGTGACATTATAAATGTCATAATCATCAATTTAAAGCATCCTTGCTGAATAATATTATTAATTTCTATCATTTCTTTCCCCAATAAATAAATAAATAAACATTGATGATGATGATAATTATAATAAAAGTTTCTTGAGCAGCAAATCAGTATATTAGAATGATTTCTGAAGGATCATGTGACACTGAAGACTGGAGTAATGATGTTGAAAATTCAGCTTTGATCGCAGGAATAAATTACATTTTAAAACATATTCAAATAGAAAACTGTTACTTTAAATAGTAAAATATTTCAAAATTTTATAGCCATATTGTGGTTTCAATTTTATTCTTAGTAATCGCTCAGTCCTAAAAACAACCGTTTTTCATGCAACAAAAGTGAATGGGGATTTACACTACAAAGATGTCAAAAAGACTACTTAGGGTGCACTATATTGAAACGTATGAATCTGAAGGCAAACGATAGCTTTGTATAATTTAAAACTGAAGTACTGATAATTCCTTGATAATCATCTCCTTCTCTAAAGCTCTGAAATGGACAATAAAAGTCATGTAGACAAAAATAGAGCACTGACGCCACTGCTTCTCACATGTCTCGTCATCACAAACATCGAGAGCTACAGAGAAGGCCATTAAATAAAGACTTGATGACGTAATTTGTTCCTCACACAAAGCTACACAAGTCATACCGACTGGTTCATTTTCAGATCTTAACATTTACGCACATTATGATCAGTATGAAAAAGCTGTGCACGTTATTCAAGCTGGCCACAAAGGCCGAAAAAAGCTCCATTAGTGACTTCTGTTCCTTAATTACTTAATTGACCAGTAAATTGGGAGAAATGAATGCATATTCATCATTTAATCATTAATCAAAAGTGACACATATGAATGACAATGTGAGGCTAATCCGCTAAAGACTTGAGAAACTCGAGTTTCTCCAGCAAAACAAATGCTGTAACTACAACCAGACATTTATTACTGCTTCCCACCCAAAAACGAAGACAAACGAATGATCCTCTGCTTCATTAGAAGCTGACGTCTTGAAAGATTCCCACCTACGTTACTCCAAACACAATAGGTGTAAAAAAAAATCCTGTATTATGAACATGAAGCTTGCTGGAATGATTAAAAATTCAAGCCCTGTAAAACAGGAAAAGCAACCTGATCTAAACAAGCCTAATAATGATTCAAGCGGAGCGACTACGCCTCCGACCGCATTACACACATCCAAAGCGGAAGTTGTTTTCGATTCACGAGATCAAATAAACGTGGAAGCGGAGAAGACAAGCCTCGTAAAACAGCGCTACTGCCGCGAACGGCTGACTTTCCTCCGTCTGAAGGGGTTTAATGAAATATTCAGGATAAAAGGAGAGCTGTTGAACAGCTGGTTGAATGTGATCTGACGGACTTAGCAGAGAACAGAGCACTGACAGAAATCAGCTGATTTACAATGACAAGATTAACGTCGGTTAATCACTGGACGAGTTACGAGTTCAATACGATCGCTCAGACTAATGCCTTCAGTACGGCTAGTTTAAAGCTTTACTCGAGCTGAGCCTAGAATGCTAATTAACAATGCATGCCACAAAGTTATTTTGTTTTCCATAGTCATGTTATATTTTGCAGCTCCAACTTGTAGATGAGTTTATTTCTTCATCACATTTGGGGGAAAAAAAAAAAAAATCATATTTAATGATAGTCATTTTATTTCAAAATAACAATTCATATCATGATATAGTCATTTTTTTTAATTTTATCTTTGTTTTTAATAATAAGAACATAGATGCAAGTAACAACTGAGTAGGGCCATATAAAATTTAATTTTTTTCCCAAATTCCATTTTTTGTTTTGTTTTTTTGTTTTTTTTAACTACCAAATTCCGTTTTTTTTTTTTTCAGTTTGAATTTTTCTGAATTCCGTTTTTTCCATTTTAATTGTTCTGGACTCTCTCTCTTGTTTTTAATGGTTAAATGAGATTTTATTAATCAAAAAGCAAGTCTAATTCATAAAAATTATGAAGCTTATACAATTTAACATCAAAAGTTTAACAAAAATGACATGTTTAGGGCCCTATGAAATGTTTTCTCACCTTCTGTTTTATTGTTACCAAATTCTGTTTAAGCATGTCTAATTATTTGAATGCATAAAACCAACTTAATTTATTAAAGTTTATTTTTACAATATTTTTATACAATATTCTGGTTATCAAATGAAGGCATAAAATATTAATGAATATTTTAATCAAATGAAAATAAAACAAACTTTTTTGTTGGCAAACAAAGTTACTATTAAAATTAAAACATGAAAGAAATATTGTGTGATTAGTCCTTAACCCTTTAACTGTCACTCCCATTTTTGGCATAAAACATAAAAATGCACTATCCAGATTTAAATTTTTATAATTCATGAATGAAAACATTTTGTAATATGATTCTGATGTACATTTTCCGTGGTAATGCAATGTCTGATGTTAAAATGCCATTCAAAGGATGAATTTTGAGATTTTAAGTTTTGACCTGATATATAATTTTTTATGATATGTAAAGCGTGAAAAGGGAAAAAGGAAACGAAGAAAGTCTTTTGTGAGAACTCATGATATGATGTAGATTTTTTTAAGTTGCACTCTTGACATATATTAATCTATTACTTTTCCTACATAATTTGTAACACAAAAATATGGTAAAATATCTATTTAGGAGTCTTAGACCTTTCCAACAATATATATATATATATATATATACATATATAGTTTGTCATGATTAGATTAGGATTTGTTTGTAATATGGTGAAGTGAAACTTCACAGAGTGGACGGTGACAGTCAAAGCGTTTAACAATTTTTGTAATAATAGAAGTAGTAATATTACGTACATTTTACCAAACAATGGGGATATATGTCTTCATGTTAAACCAAACTTTTATTTTGAAGGGTTGCCGTGAATACCTTTAAATTTGACATTCTGTGTTATACAGTAAATTCCAATTCCACCCACATTTTCCGCATCGCAGAAATCCTGGGGCCCTAACTGAGGAACAGATACAATAAAACAAAGACACAACTGAAATAAATAGGCCCTTATGAAATCCGTTTTATTTTTTCCAAATTCTATTTTATTTTTTCCTGTTTAAATTTTTCTGGATTCTGTTTTTTTTTTTTTTCCCCTTTTAATTTATCTAGACTCTATTTTAATAATAAATATTTTTAAATGTTAAAAATATTAAATTTTACATTTTAAAAATATTAAATATTACATTTTAAAATATTAAAATTTTAAATTATATTAAAGTATTTATAAAAATTCATGTCTAATTAAATGAAATCATGAAACTTACACAATTTAACAGCAATTTATTAAAGTTTAACAAAATGACATTTTCATTTTTATCTTTCTCAAATTCAAGTTTGAGATTCAAGATTCAAGTTTTCTTTTCATGAAATTCTGTGAATCATTTTTAAAGTTTCATTAAATTTTAATAATCAAAAGCATGTCTAATTAATTTAGAAATATTAATTAGATTTTATAAAGAAATCATTTTTATATTATTTATTTATTTATTATTTTTTAGAAATACCGTGTTGTGTATTTACAATTTTCTGTTAAATAAATTCTGGTAAATCATTTTTCTGGTAAAAATTCCTTAAATATTGTTTTTAGTAGTAGCACTATCATTACACTGAGTAATATTTCTGTCACGTTAAATCAATCTTTTATTTTGACAGGTTGCTGTGAAGACCTTTGGGTTTCTGTTTGTATATGATATGAGGATGTTTTTTTTTTTTTTTTTTTAAAGTAACAGTAAAATGCTCACAAAGTGACTCGCTTCTCAAATTCCGTGATATTACGTGTACAGTAAATTCCGTTTTTATGGCTGGATCCTGCGATCCAGTCCACGTTTTCAGCTTTGCAGTAATCATAGGGTTCTAAATAAACAGTGTTTTACTCAGGAAATACGGCTTTTTCAAAACGCATTCTTAAAGTACCAGTACTAGTAGGTATTTTAAAAGCAGGGTATTGCAATACTTTTTTAGTATCAGTATATCGTGCAACACTAGACGAGACCACTTTTTCACTGGAGGAACCTTTATTATGGACTCATATTTTAGATAAAAATGTACTGATTGATTTGTTTCTTACAAACAAGCAGATTTTGGCTTCTGAAGATGTGAATTTATAAACTGGAGTGGTGTGTTTTACATTTTTAGGTTCCCATTCTGACGGCACCCATTCACTGCAGAGGATCCATTGGTGAGCAAGTGATGCAATGCTACATTTCCCTGAATCTGATGAAGAAACAAACTCATCTACATCTTGGATGGCCTGAGGGTGAGTAAATCTTCAACAAATTTTAATTTTTGGATGAACTATTCCCAAACCAATTGTCCAGTGAGAGGAAAAACACACAATTTATTTTATCAGTAGCACAGAAATAGTACTGCATGAGTCAAACCTGGAAATGATGTGAGGAAAAATCACTTAAAACCTCTTCAGCGGCTCTCAAATGATTTTTTCATTGATTAAGAGTCCTCTGCTCACAATCCAAAGCTGTACTAAAAATATGCCAATGACAACACCTAATAATCATTGCTTTTTTGCAAAATGTTCTTCTGTGTTAATGGGTTTCCTCATGAGTTGGTCAGGAGTACAGATATCTGCAATGCTGGAGTTGGAGCGAAAACAGCTGGACTGCCAAAAAAAATGAATAACATTTTGCATTTTTTCCACTCGCACAAAATCCAGCCAGCTTATGGTTTTCCAGCTCCGCAAATCCGCTGGATTGTTTAGCATTAGCATGTAGAGCGCTGCTTAGAGCATTGTGGATTGTTGGCATAACTATATGAAGGGGTTTAACGGACATAATGAGATTTTGGCTCTTTCATACACACTTAACCCACCAAAAATGTTCAAGGCTAACAGGCTGCATGTGTTTGAACATCAAAAACGGGTATAAGAAGAGATTCAGATCTCATATCTGGCCATGTAGCCTACATTTAAAAAGTAATTCAGTTGTTGCACATTTAAGAAAAAAAAACATCAACTTCTGTACCAAATCAAAGCAGACTCGTATTGACTCACAGATGCATTAAACATTACATTTCTAAACTTGTTGCATCATGATTAGTTAAAACCAAAGCAGGTTTCAATAATACATACAAGCAAATGGTCAGGTAGTGACAAAAATATAAATGCTTCACCCAGCACATAAAAATGCATCGCCTACAATAATAGTCTAATGACCATCTGTACTAATGGTCTGACTGGGTCAGAAGGAGAAAACATTTTATTGCAATGGCATTTGGAGCAGATGATATCAAATCTGCCACAAACAGGTGCAAGATGTATTAAAGCACTATTTTTTTAATACAAATGCAGATGAGATTTGAGAGCCGTGGCCAAAGATTGTCGAATGATAAAGACTTCATTTCAATCTGTTCCCCACACAAAGATAACATACTGTATGATTTCAGAAGACTTGAGGCAACCAAGGCAGACTACTTTTACTCTGGGAACTTGCCAGATCATCAAGAACAACAACAATAATAATAATAATAAAAATAAAAATAAAAATAAATAAATATAAATGTGTGTGTATAATAATAGTATGTATATTATACAGTATTACCGATTTTTTTTTTTTTTTTTTTTTTTTTTTTTTTTTAATACACAATTATATTATGATGATGATAATAATAATAATAATCATTATAATAATAATGAAATTGAGAAAGTATGACGTGAGATAAAAAGTTGCACCTTAAATGCATATAATATAATTTTTATATAGTTTTATATTATATATAAATGTATTTAATGGTAATGACTTATTTATTTAATTATTTTTAATAAAATATTTTATGATAATAATAATAATAATAATAATGAAATTGAGAAAGTATGAAGTGTGAGATAAAAGTTGCACCTTAAATATACATATTTATATATAATATATAATTTTATATATATAATATTTTTAATTGTAATGACTCAATTATTAATTATTTATTTAATTAATTTTACTAATTTATTTGATGATGATGATAATAATAGTAATAATAATAATGAAAATAAGAAAGTATGAATTGGGAGATAAACAGTTGCATTTTTATAATATATATATATGTAATTATATAATTTTTATATAATTTGATATTATATTTTTAATTGTAATGACTTAATTATTTATTATTTCTTTAATTAATTTTAATGAAATATTTTATGATGATGATGATAATAATAATAATAATAATAATAATAATGAAATTGAGAAAGTATGAATTGGGAGATAAAAAATATATAATATAATATAATATAATATAATTATTATAATGCTATTATTCATTTTAATTAATTTAATTTAATATAATTATTATAATATAATTTTTTTATAATTTCATATTATACATGAATATTATTTTAATTGTAATGACTAAATTATGAATTTATTATTTATCTAATTAATTTAAATAAAATATTTTAGGATAATAATAATAATAATAATAATAATAATAATAATTGTGAGATAAAAAGTTGAACCTTTCATATATATAATTATTGTAATTACCTAACTATTAATTAATGTTAATTTTAATAAAATTGTGTGTATGTGTGTGTATAACATGATGAGTGCATTGATTACAATAATTTCTGGGTGACCTATTCCTTCACAAGCTTCTCGTCTCCATCATGTGCATTTATTTCTCTTCTGTAACACGATCCCGTCATGAACGCCTCAACTCAATTTGAAGGGCCGAATGCTGAAAATGGCCCATGATGTGATGGTTGAGAGCTAAAATCTATTTGCATTGATCATTTTTAGTCTCTGCAATGCCAGTGCAGAAAACAACGAGACAAAACAGGAAACGGCCAGTTTGCACAAAAAAGGTTTGCTTTGGAGTTTTAGGTTGCAAGAGTGACACGGGTCACCGGGTGCAAACCGGGTTTGGGAATGATTGTAGACCTTCTGTATGGACCATAACTGTACTAAAAAAGGCAAAACCTAACAAGAGTGGATTGATGATGTAACTACATCACCATTCATCACGCAAAGCAACTCTCTCAGTTGACAGACATTGAAAAGCAGGCAAGCAATCTGATGAAATATCTAGAAATCATTCATATTATGCCATGCAAATTGAGGTTATGACATCACAACCGCCTGACCAACCACATTTACACATCAACACAACAAGTCAATTTACATATAAACGTTTAAAGGTACAGCAGCAACTGATGTGATCTGATGAATCCTAACTAACATTAGGAGCATGTGCATTAGATTAGTTGTTGATTAAAGACAAAAGCCAGTGTTGTGTGAGAACATCTGTTCTCTTAATTAGCCGAGTGAGACAGTAGGTTGTTAAAAAGACTTTCGTAAAGCAGCCGGTAGCAGGTTTTCCGCCAAGACGCGAGTTCTTGAGCAGAACAGAAGTGAAACAGATCTACCGCTTTATGTCTGTTTAAACTTTGCCCTCAGCAACCACAAGTTGAGTCAAATAAAAATCAACACACATCGCAGTAAATCTAACAGAAACCTCAGATGACTTGCACTCAGTTTTGACTGAGGCAGGGAGAAGATGCCATGAGGAATAGATACACGATCTAAAATAAACCTGTCAATAACATGTGCACATCTATAGATGGCTGTTAAAAAATAAAAATAAAAATAAAAATAAAAATAAATAAATACATAAAATAAAAAATAATAAATATAAAATGTAAATAATAAAATAAAAATAAAATAAAAATATACAATAAATATAAAATCTAAATAATAAAATTAAAATAAAAAATATATAAAAAAAACTTAAATGCACTTAAATTAAATTTAAAATGCATATTAAATATATAAATAATAAAATAAAAATAAAATTATGAGGTGCCAAGATGGCTGTTAAAAAAAATTGAAAAAGGAAAAAAAAAAAAACTAAACTTAAATGCTCTTAAATTTAATTTAAAATGCATATGAAATATATGCATTTTAAATATATATATATATATATATATATATATATATATATATATATATATATATATATATATATATATATATATATATATATATATATGCACTTAAATAAAATTTAAAATGCGCATATATATATATATTATATATATATATATATATATATATATATATATATATATATATATATATATATATATATATATTATATTATATTATATTATATATATATATATATATAAAAATGTATAAATAATAACTGAAATATAAACTTGAAATAAAATATAAAAGAAAAAAGTTAATGCACTGAATGCACTTAAATTACATTTTAAAATGCATATAAAATTTAGCAACAATAAAATACAAATAAAAAATAAAATATAAATAGAAAATATAAATAACAAAATTGACAATGTAAAATAAAAAATAAATTAAAAAACTTAAATGCACTTAAATTAAATTTAAAATGCATATTAAATATATAAATAATAAAATAAAAATAAAATTATGAGGTACCAAGACGGCTGTTAAAAAAAAATTGAAAAATTGAAAAAGGAAAAAAAAAAAAAAGCTAAACTTAAATGCTCTTAAATTTAATTTAAAATGCATATGAAATATATGCATTTTAAATATATATATATATATATATATATTTAAAAAAATGTATAAATAATAACTGAAATATAAACTTGAAATAAAATATAACAGAAAAAAGTTAATGCACTGAATGCACTTAAATTACATTTTAAAATGCATATAAAATTTAGCAACAATAAAATACAAATAAAAAATAAAATATAAATAGAAAATATAAATAACAAAATTGACAATGTAAAATAAAAAATAAATTAAAAAACTTAAATGCACTTAAATTAAATTTAAAATGCATATTAAATATATAAATAATAAAATAAAAATAAAATTATGAGGTGCCAAGATGGCTGTTAAAAAAAATTGAAAAAGGAAAAAAAAAAAAACTAAACTTAAATGCTCTTAAATTTAATTTAAAATGCATATGAAATATATGCATTTTAAATATATATATATATATATATATATATATATATATATATATATATATATATATATATATATATATATTTAATATATATATATATATATATATATATATATATATATATATATATTAAATATATATATATATATATATATATATATATATATATATATATATATATATATATATATATATATATATATATTTAAAAAAATGTATAAATAATAACTGAAATATAAACTTGAAATAAAATATAACAGAAAAAAGTTAATGCACTGAATGCACTTAAATTACATTTTAAAATGCATATAAAATTTAGCAACAATAAAATACAAATAAAAAATAAAATATAAATAGAAAATATAAATAACAAAATTGACAATGTAAAATAAAAAATAAATTAAAAAACTTAAATGCACTTAAATTAAATGTTTAATTCATATAAAATATATAAATAATAAAAAAATTAAAAAATAATAATACATAATATACAATAAAGTAAGGGTAATTGAGACATTTTTTTAGCAATGATACAATATATTTTTTTCCTTAATACAAATAAAATCGAGATGTAAATAGGAAAAATGTATTTCTAACTTTATCTCACGATCCTGACTTTTTTCCATCAGAATTGCACTTTTTTTTTTTTTCTTTTTTTACAATTGTGAGAAAAAAATCTGAACTGTGAGAGAAAAAAAAATGCTTTTTTTTTTTTTTTTTAGCGTAATTGGTACAGATAATATGTATTGGGAACAATGGAGAATTTTAAAAATGCAAGATGCATAGTATTAAGAAATATGTAAATAATTATGTAATAATTGTCGCTTCAGATAAAAGCGTCTGCTAAATGCATGCATGTAAATGGAAACTTGCTTTTGTGATTAGTAAGAACAGTGAGATTCACTTCAAAAGAAGCGTGAACTGCTAAATAATCACATTACAATAGAGAGTATTTAACTGGAACTCAAGCCAAATTTGAAGAACTTTGTTTCTCGCCTTTCACAATCGATTTAAACAATACTTTCACTCCAGCAGCACTGAAGCGCTTCTGATAAACACAAATAAAGCCTTACCTGAAGTTTGTCCTCTGGGACGTTGAGCCAGTGGTTGAACGCTTGCGAGAGTTTTGTTCTGACTTGTTTTCCTATCAAAACAGAAAAGAGGGAGAGATGACAAGAAATACAAATTAGCTGCAGCACAAACACAGACGGAAAAGATCAACTGATGCTTCCTCAAAAACAACTGAAATCTTCTTCCCCAACAACGTGAAAGGAGATGTTCAGTTTAGCTTTGTTTGTAGTGGTGCTTTTCAACAACAGACAAGAGACAAAAAAAAAAAAGATGTGAATAAGATTTTGACAAAGGCATTTCTTTCTCTCTAGCACAAAAATCTCACAGCAATGCATGTATTTGTATCCAGACAAGCAGAAAGGAAAATTTATTTATATCATTAAAATAAAATCAAAAATCAAAAAATAAATGTAATTAAAATTAAATTTAAAATGCATATAAAATGTAGAAATAAAAAAACAAATAAAAAAAACAAATAAAATAAAAATATAAATACAATTTAAAGAATGTAAAAGAAAAAATAAATGCACTTAAATTAAATTTAAAATGCATATAAAATGTAGAAATCAAAAAAAATCAAAAAATAAAATAAAATTAAAATATATAATAAATATATAAATAACATTTAAATAATTACAAAAATAAATGCACTTAAATTAAATATAAAATGCATATAAAATATGTAAATAATTTTTTTCTCAGAATTGCAAGTTTTTTTTTTCTTTTTAAAATTGTGAGAAAATATATATAAAAATGGAAGCGCAATGATAATTGCAATACTAATTTGTTCTTTAAAAAAACAAAAATAAACAGACTGAAATAAATTAATATTTCAGCTAGTTTTTAATACTAAAATAAATGAAATAATCTAAAACTAATAAATAATAATTTATGAAAACTATGCTGACATATTTTTAAAATAATAATAATTAGTTCTTTGGGTTATTACAGTTAAAACAAATAGTAAAACCACAAAAACACTTGAAATAAATGTTAACATCAAATATGAAATAATAAAAAAAAACTTTCAGCTAGTACTATAATAACTAAAACTACTGCATAAAAATAATAATAAAAATAAATTATTATAGACAAAATAAAACAAAACAAAAATGACTAAAACCTGAACTGAAATGAAAGTGAAAACAGAAAATATAAAATAAAATATGCAGTATCTTACCGAAGAGTTTTCATTAAAAGATTCAGGCAGTAGCAGGGTTATTATAGTTAACTTAAAAAAAAAAAAAAATATTATATATATATAATAATAATAATAATAATAATAATAATAATAATAATAATAATAATCTTACTCTAAATAAATGTTAACTGAAATAAAATGTTAGATCAGCTATTTTGAAGCACTAAAAGTAGTAAATAAAAAATAATGAACACTAAATAGACATTTAAAAAGAGGAAAATAATTATAATTATATTTATAATAATAAACATTCATTTATTTGTTAGATGATGATTTACAGGAAAGGAAAGTGAAATGGTGGGGAAAAATATTAACAGCATGAAATAAGAATCGAGCAGTGGCTGAAGTCTGAATTGTATCATAAATCAATAAAAGTGTTTTTGCCTTTTAAAACACAAACTTGAAGGCTGAAAACAGCAGAGCTCTGATTATTCAGCAAACCGTCTTCAGAACGAGTAATATTCATCTCAGTTCATCTCCATTCATGAAGGTTTTCCCCTCCAGCTTCCTGAAACTCGAACCGTCATGAGCGAGTAAGACTGCGCTCATCTAATAAACAACTGCAGCGTTCCTCTTCCCGTTTCCCTCCGTTCAACTCCGTTTGCCCTTTAGCAATAATGAATCCATCAAGAAGGTGTCGGATTCACCCTCAATAATTCAACTATTTCAAAAAACATCTCATTACTGTAATGCACTCAGTTAAAACAGCCAATCACCTTTTTTGTTTGCTGAAGAATGTGCATGCGGATTGGACCATTTTAGTTTAGAAAGGACTATGATGTCAGATTTTCTATTCCTGATTTGACACATTATATCAAGAAAATTCCATTGAAGGCTTTGGTTATTCAAATAAAATTTAATTATTAAAATTTAATTTAATTTAATTATTCATAATTTTTACATTTATTTATTTTTATTTAATATGAATTTAAAAGAAAACGACTTAAAATCAAGTTCTTTTTAATTATTATCTAAATTAAAAAACTTTTTAGTATAACACAGTAACCATGTCACAGTTGCTCTACTGACTTTGGTTGTATAAACTAAATTTGTAATTTATTTTAGCAATTAATTTAACTTTTATTGTTACTGTAATTTAAATTTTTAAATGTAATAAACTATTACAATTTGTTAACCTAAATCATTATTTTTTTAAATTATTATAATTGACAAAGACAAAAGTAATCATAATTTTACAGTTATATTACTGACTTTGTTTATACAACTAAATGTGTAATTTATAATATTAAATTACTTAATTAATTTATTGTAATATTTTTATTTGGTAGAAATCATTACAAATAAAGTGATTTAACTTGAAATAAAATAATTTTAATAATAATTAATATATATTTATTTACTTTTAATAATAAGTTTTATTAATAATAATTATTGATAAAATTGAACTTTAATATAGTCACCATTTTGCAGGTATGTTACTAACTTTAGTTTTACTAAATTAACTAAACTTATTAATCATTTTATTAATTTAAATAGATTTTTTTTTATTTTTGTGTTTAATATTAATTACATTTAAATTAAATTCTGAAATCATTAAACATTTTTTGCATTTTTTTTATTAACATTTATTTTTATACACATGAAAAATGAAGCACAATGATAAATGCAATTAAAAACAAACTAAAATAAACAGACTGAAATAAAATATGAAATAAAGAGAAGAACTTAGACATTTTATTTCAGCTAGTTTTAAGTACTAAAATAAACAAACAATTAAAAATATGAAAACTATGTAGACATACATGTAGACAACGACAATTAATAAATTAACAATTAATTCAACTTTTTATTGTTACTCTAATTTTTTAAATGTAATAAATTATTACAATTAGTTAATTTAAATCATAATTTTTGAAATTATTATAATTGACAAATTAAATATAGTAATCATTTTATTTTATAATAATGAATATTATTTTAATAATAATAATAATAATAATAATAATTATTATTATTATTATTTTTATTATATTAAAATTTTATTAACAATAATTATTGATAAAACTGAAGAACTTTAACAGTCACCATTTTGCAGTTATATTACTAACTTTTGTTTTACTAAATGAATTTATAAATTTTTTCATTAATTTAAATTAAATTATTTATTTTTGTATTTAATATTAATTATTAATTTTAAATTAAATTCAGAAATTATTAAACATTTTTTTTTGCATTTTTGTTATTATTATTATTATTATTATTATTATTATTATTATTATTATTATTAACAACATTTAAAAAACATTTTACTTTATTATAGTAAGCATTTCTGTGCAGACCAAAAGAAGAAGACGAAAAAAAAAAAACCCATCTGGATTCACTGCATTAATGAGAAGTCAAAATTCTTTTGATTCTGGGGTGAAATGTGACCTGGACATGTTTAATGAGATTCACCCTTAAATGCGAATTAATGACCTATGGGCAGTCTTTCTCAATCTCTTTACATCTGCATCTCTGTTTTTCCTTGCTTTGCCCTTCACCGGCGCTGTTGAGTTTCAGTTCCTCAGTGATTTCTTCCCTGACCTCTGCAAAAACTTGCTGAGAGGAGCCGGGTTTGCGCATACTGTCACAAAAGACATCATTAAAATTGCAAGAGGACGACGGGAAAACAACAGAACGGCTTCTGATGCTGCGGCAGTATTTCTCCTCACGCTCTCACACCGAATATTAGAGGTGGAAAAACTCATTCAGACTCAGCAGGGTTTACCGTTGATAAAATGAAAACGCTTTCACTTAAAGACAAGCAATGAGATGGAAAGGAGAAGATTTAATTCTGCAAGATGGCAGGAAACGGAAGTAGCGGCAACCGAAGGATTCGGTCATTGACAATTTTAAAAACATGACATAATTTAAAAAGCCCCCCGTCATTTTGGAAACAAAAAAAAATGCAGTGTTTTCATTAAAACATTCACACAATAAAACAAACAAACAAACAAAAAAATCGAAATAACATATTGAAAAAAAGTACTTTCAAGTACTAAAATAACTAAAAACTAAAACTAATATATAAAAATAGTGGGTTACTATTAAAGCTATAAATAAGCTCCTTAAATGTATAAAAGGACACAAACCATGAGGAACAAAACATCCCATCACAAATAGTCCTTAAACAACAAATGAGACTTTTACACAACCTAATATTTGTTCTTTCACCAATTCCTGTCAGCTCACAAGATGCTTCGTGAAGCGACAGCAGGAGCAGCTAATAATAGACACATGATATTGTCATTTATTGTGCATTGTGCTGACTGCACACTTCCTGTCTGACTGCTGAGCTCCTGTGACTTATAGGATGATGATGATGCTTCTGCTACAGAATGTCAAGCAGTGGCAGAAGCTTCCGGCAGGTGATGCGCTGAGCTTCATATAAATCAGTGTTATACAGGGCTGTAACAATATATACTGTCATAGTATATCACAATACAAAAATTCAACGATATGTATTGTGGATAGTTTGCTTAAAACGAAAGTTTAGACAGATTTAAGTTAGTGTTAGATATGGTAATGGTGCATAAAACATGATAAAGCCAGAACATTTTATACTTGTGATTCTATATGAATTATTTAATTAAAAAAAATAATTCATAAATATATATTTTTTTATTTTAATAAATAATAAAAATATTATTTAATACATTTATAAAGTTATTTATACAACATTTATAATTTCAACAAAATATTTAAATAATATTTGATTTAATATATATTTTTAATTAATAATAATTATTATTGATAAAATTGAACTTTAGTAGTTCATTTTGCAATTATTACATTATTAACTTTGGTTTTACTAAATGAATTTGTAAATTATTTATTTTTGTATTTAATATGAATTCATTTTAAATTAAATTATTAAATTATTAAAGTTTTTTTTTTTTTTGCATTTTTAAATTAAAGTTATTTATACCACAATTATAGTTTATAATTTCATCAAAATATTTATACATCATTTATAACTTACAAATATTTAAAAAATACATTATTCATACATTGGATCATGACACATAAATATGGTAAACACAAAGTCACATTAATCATTATTAATAAATGAAAAATAATGCATTATTTAATAAAATAAAATGTATTCATAATTTACACATTTCTAAAACTATTTATATAATATATAATTTACAAATACAATATTGGATCATGGTGCATAAAATATAGTAAACCTAGGTTACACATTTGAGCTTCCATGTTAATTATTACTACTAAATAAAAAAAAAAAATCGCATTATTTAATGAAATAAAATTTATTAATCATTTACAAATTATACAATTATTTATATAATATTTATAATTTACAAATACAATATTAGATCATGGTGCATAATATGGTAAACCCAGGTTAAACATTTGAGCTTCCATGTTAATTTTAACTACTAAATAAAAAAATAAGATGCATCATTTAATAAAATTAAATGTATTAAATGTATAAAATTATTAATATAATATTTATAAAATATAATATTCATACTATTGGATCATGGCACATAAATATGGTAAAACTATGGTCACACATTTGAGCTTCCATGTTAATTATTAATAATAAATGAAAAGTAAAATGCATGTTTTAATAAAATAAAATGTATTCATAATTTACACATTTCTAAAATTATTTATATAATATAAAAAATTAGCAAATACAATATTGGGTCATGGTGCATAAAATATGGTAAACCCAGGTTACACATTTCAGTTTCCATATTAATTATTACTACTAAATCAAAAATTGAATGCATTATTTAATAAAATTACATTTATTTATAATTTACAAATTTATACAATTATTTATATAATATTTAAAATTTAAAAATATAATATTGGATCATGGTGCATAAAATATTGTAAACCTAGGTTACACATTTGAGCTTCCATGTTAACTATTAATAATAAATAAAACTATTCTAATCAAAATAGAATATTTAAAATTTACAAACATTTATAGAATTACATATATGATACCCATTTACAAATATTTATAAAATATAATATTCGTGGATCATGGTGCCTAAAATATAGTAAACCCAGATCACACATTTGAGCTTCCATGTTAATTATTACTACAAAATGAAAAATAAAATGCATTATTTTATCAAATGTAAATTTGTACATTACAAACAAACATTGTAAAAACATTTATACAATATTTATAATTTATAAATATTTATAAAATACTATATTTATGCTTTTTAATGCATGTCAGGTACAGAGTGAAAGTGTCTAATATAATTCTGCATTTTTATCTAAGCAGAATCATGAATATTCATGTTCTGGTTAATGAACAGAACCATTTTAACTACCTTGGCTTTGTTTAAAGTATCGTATTGTAAGATCAGTATTGTGTAACGAACCGAATCATGACATGAGTGTATCATTACACCCCAATTATTTCAAAAACATTTAATGCTTGTATAATTAAAAACAGGTAATAGGGTCAAAATAAAGTCATGCAAAATGCGGAAGCATTTCACTATTTCAGCAAATGTCATTTGTTTCATTTAGGATTGCTGCATAATTCTGTAATAAATTACCATACAGTAAGCAAGACTCATCTGACTGTAAAATCCCACTTAAATCCCCTTCATCTCCATAAAGCACTGTTCCTACAGCGATGGCATTCTTAAAATATCATTTAACCTACATTTCAAGCTATTAATATACAAAACTTTCAGCAACATTAAAGCAAACATTCACTCAAATATTAAATTCTCACGTTGAACTTATTCTTCATTTTGCTTATTCAAAATAGCTTACATTTTGTGTTAAACCATCAAATAACAAGCTAAAAATTCAGTCTGTTTCTGTAAGTCAAGATCTGTCAGTTTTTCCTCATGATACACAGAACAAAGTCACTGCTTCTGAATGACTTGATGATGGTGAGTAAATGAATTTGTATTTTGTGTGATTTATTCCTTCAGCACCACTGTACTGTACAAGCAGCCAAAAATAAATGCGTAATGCCCTACAGATGCTCTCACCTGGCAGTTGTAACAAGTACTTGTACGGTTCCAGCAGAATCCTTTCAGAAGTTGCTCTTTCGTCTCCATCCATCCCTTCGTTTCTACAAAGAAACCTGCTGAGAGAGAGAAAGAGAGCGGGAGTTAAAACACAGCCTCCACAGAAGGTGACAGCTCAGTTTTTTCTCTTATATCTAAACCCTGACGCTCTCGTTCTGCAGCCGCTTCTAAAAGCCAAATATTCCTGGCGAACTGTCATTAATTTGATTTGCTTTACTTCCTGCTAACATTATGCATGCGGTGTCGGGACAGTTTGGGGCTTTCCCACAGTAAGCAGGGCTTCATTTGTTCCAGAACAAGGGGAAATCTATTTTAGTAGATCTCAGTTTAATTTACTCTTGAAAAATATGTGTGATGTTTCATGAAGTGTATTAAATACACTACTGGGGTCAGTAAGATTTTTTTCTTTTATGCTTTTCTGATCTCCAAGGCTGCATTTATACAGTAAAAATTATGAAATATTATTACAATTTAAAATAACTCTTTTTTTATGTGAATGTATAGTAAAATGTAATTTATTCCTGTGATCAAAGCTGAATTTTCAGCATCATTACTCCAGTCTTCAGTGTCACATGACCATTCAGAAATCTTTTTAATATGCTGATTTGCTGTTCAAGAAACCTTTGATTATCATCAATTTGAAAACAGCTGTGCAGCTTCATATTTTTTGAGATACTTTTTATTTTTCAACATTATAAATATCTAGGGCTCTCAATAAAATAAATATGATTAAATAAAAAAAACAAACAAAAAAAACAAACAAATACGGTTCAATAAAATCTCATGATTTCTTGCTTTTGATACTTTGAACTAATTATTATTGCCTCATTGCTATTATATATGTATTTTAAGTCATTTTAAAGGCTATTGTTTACTTGCATCTATTTTTATTACCACAAAAAAATTATAATAATTATAGGGCCCTATGAAATCTGTTTAAATGTCCCAATTCAGTTGTTTTTTTCATTTTAATTTTTCTGTTTTAATGGTTAAATTAAAATTTATTAATCAAAAAGCCTGCCTAATTAGTTTTACAGTTTCATTTTTACCAACTCCTTTTCCATTACTTTAATAGATTTCATTTTAATGGTTCCATAAAATTTTAATAATCAAAATCATCTCCAATAAATTGATTTTATTAAAAATAAAATGTAAGTAATATTGTTTTTTTTTGTTTTTTTTATTATTATTTTTTTTTCTATTTTGTGTGTGGGAGAAATTAGTTGTTTAGATTCACTGATTAAGATAAATTAGTCAATAGATATATTGATATAAAAATAGTTGTTAGTGGCAGCCCTATAAATGTTACCATCACTTTTGATTGATTGAATGCACCCTTGCTGAATAAAAATGTTAATTTCTTTAAAAAACAAAAACATTTGACCAGTAGTGTACACATTTATTCAGATGAGTTTAATATTTTGACCTAAGGAATTAATGCCTAAATGCTTGAATTTGCTTATTCTGATTATGACCCCAAAAAAAGTAACAACTTATTTATTTATTTATTTCACACTGGTGTTTTTTTTTGTTATGTTGTTGCCATTGTATAAAAGCAATAGCAATGGTAAAACTCACTAACACATTCATTGGCTTATTGATTTATTAATGACTCATTGTTTTGAATGAATAATCTTAACCCTACATGATGACCTAATAAAATATTGCTACATAAACCATCACATGCTTAACATTAATTGTCACAAATCACTGTATGACCAAACCAAAACTAACACACAATTAGCTGGATTATCTGTAAATCATTCTGATCAATACTTACAAACTCAATTCACTAAACTGCGCAGAACATCAGCTCTAGTAATGCAATTCTTAATTTCAGAGTAAATGTAACTGGGTCATTTCATTCAATGTTATATCTCAGCAGCTGGAGTGACACAAAGCAGTAGATGAGCGCTTAAGCATCAGTGGGAACAATTTATTATAGCATGTCGCTGTCATGGAAGTGCAGCGCTCGACTCATAAACAATTTCATGGACACAACAGCGACACGATTCTGCAGTCGCATCCCATCACTCAAACAGACACGGCCTCTTCTGGGCCTGTTACGACCGACACAGAGATACAGACAAGAAACAACAACCAGTATGACGGGGCTTTTCTGTGGATGCTTGTTTCCACCACAGGAGAAAAAATGTGATTAAAAAAGGTAATTGCAACTTTTTAAATTGTACAATTCTCACTTTGCCCTTACAATTCAGATTTTAAACTCAGAAATGAAAAATGTAAGCTCACATTTGCAAGAGTGTCAGTATTGTGTTTATATTTTGTAATTCTGCCTTTTCTTCTCAGAATTGCATGTTTATGTTTCACAATTGATCAGTTTTGCCAGTTTATCTGCAGTAATCAGATATCTGCAAATATCTAGACCGATAGTTTTTTCGGGTTGCATCTGATGCCCCATGCTGTTTGTTTTGAGACGGGAACACTGTGCGCTGCACAGGGATGCGTTTCCCAAAAGCATTGTTAACTAACTATGGTTGCAAGTTCCGTCGTTACCGACATAGTTCAATGATTCACTATGAACTATGAAACCATAGTTCATAGTGTTATTATACAATTCGCATGCTTACATGCAGTACAATCTATATCTTCCATCCTGTCTATATATAAATGCATTTTAATCTATGTATTTTTGCACATCCTTAATAAGCGTAGTTTTTAAAGAGTATGCATGTGCATAAATGCATAAAAGGGAACCCCAGAGTATGAAATAAGAGGAAACCCGCAATGAATTAAACATCATTAAAGCGTAATGACAGAGAATAAAAAAATAGTAAATTAGTCATCAGGTGCTATGTACAATACAGCAGCATCTTAGATATCTCTAATCAGTTAAGATCAAAAATTCACTTCCAGATCAAAAATTTATAGAATAATGTACTCACCCCCTTGTCATCCAAGATGTTCATGTCTTTCTTCAGTCGTAAAGAAATTGTGTTTTTTGAGGAAAACATTTCAGGATTTTTCTCCATATAATGGACTGATATGGTGCCCCGATTTTGAACTTCCAAAATGCAGTTTAAATGCAGCTTCAAACAAGTCCAAATTCGGTTGTAAACGATCCCAGCTGAGGAAGAAGGGTCTTATCTAGCAAAACAATTGGTTATTTTTTTTATAAAAATAATACAATTTATATATTTTTTAATCTCAAATGCTCGTCTTGGCTTTCTCTCCCTGAGCTTTGTGTAATTCTGGTTAAAGATGGTTAGGGTATGTTGAAAAACTCCAATCGTATTTTCTCCCTCAACTTCAAAAATCATTTCAAAATCATCCTGTATCGCTGCAGAAGTTCTGACCCAGCCTTTGCAAAGTGAACATGCAAAGAAGATCAAACACTCTTAACAAAAATGGTAAAACAGCGATATAGGATGATTTTGAAGTTGAGGGAGAACATGAGATGGGAGTTTTTCGACATACCCTAACTGTCATGAACCGAAAACAGTTCAGGCAGAGCGAGGCAGGACAAGCGTTTGAGATTAAAATGTATATAAATTATATTATTTTTATGAAAATAACCGATTTCACTAGATAAGACCCTTCTTCCTCGGCTGGGATCGTTTACAACTGCATTTTGGAAGTTCAAAACCGGGGCACCATACCAGTCCATTATATGTGACCCAGGACCACAAAGCCAGTCATAAGGGTAAATTTTTCGAAATTGAGCTTTAAACATCATCTGAAAGCTGAATAAACAAGCTTTCCAATGATTTATGGTTTGTTAGGATAGGACGATATTTGGCCGAGATACAATTATTTGAATATATGGAATCTGAGGGTGCAAAAAAAAATCTAAATATTGAGAAAATCACCTTTAAAGTTGGCCAAACGAAGCTCTTACTAAAGCATTTTACCAATCAAAAATTAAGTTCTGATATATTTACAGTAGGAATTTTACAAAATATCTTCATGAAACATGATCTTTACTTAATTTCATAATGATTTTTGGCATAAAATAAAAATCAATAATTTTGACCCATACAATGAATTTTTGGCTATTGCTACAAATATAACCCACCGATTTAAGTGGTTTTGTGGTCCAGGGTCACATATGGAGAAAAAATCCTGAAATGTTTTCTTCAAAAAACACAATTTCTTTACGGCTGAAGAAAGAAAGACATGAACATCTTGGATGACAAGGGTGTGAGAACATCATCTGTCAATTTTTGTTCTGGAAGTGGACTTCTCCTTTAATCTATCTATTTTTGCACGTCCTCAATAAGCGCCGTTTTTGAAGAGTGTGCATAAATGCATAAAAGGGAACCCGCAATGAATTAAACATCATTAAAGCGAAATGACAGAGAACGAAAAATAGTAAATTCCCTTGATATTTTGACATAAGAGGTTATTATACTATAAAAACATCCTTTCAGAAATCAAAACTGTCTTGTTATTCTAAAACAGCTTATATTGAAGCCGGTCTGCTAAAATGACAGGTTGTGGAACGTGCCATTCTATGATGTAATAGTGTAGATAATAGGGGTGGGAGAAAAAAAATAGATTCTACGATGCATCGCGATTCTCTCTTCAATGATTCTGAATCGATTCTGAGCTTGTTTTTTTTTCCCGCATGTGGAACGTATGCTTTCATTAATGCCATTTGGAATGCAGTACTATTAGATGTGCTTATTAGATAGCTTTGTGTTTGTGTTGTCCTGAAGATCGATTGCGGCTGCGGTTAAATGCACTTCTGTTTTCGAATACTTTTATACGAAATTGATGTTCACACAGTCAGTTATGTTTTCAGACCAGGACAAAACATCTGATATATCAAAATAGATCTATGCGTTAGTGTGAATACAGTCTGTTAAAGCTGCCAATGATCTCATCAGTAATGATCAAATGGCAATATGCTGAGGAAAAAAGAAAAACCCATAACTATTGTCTGAAAACTTTCAGATACTTAAAGAACACTTATTTGAAATAAGTGATTGTTTTAAAAAGTAGATAAAAAAGTTTGCACAAAATAAATTTGATATAAAATGTATATGAAAATGTAGCCATGTGCATTAATATTGAAAACTGAAAATGTGATGCATAGAGATACTGAGTTGATAATGAAAATTGTAATTGAATTGAATCATGAAACCAGTGAAAATTCACACCCCTATTTTTAAGATGGCAGTACTGACATACAGAGATTCCAACTATAAACAAAAAGCAAATAAACGGCAATTTTGGTTAAAATGTAAGGTTGTAAAGATGTATTTGCACAGCAGAAGAATTAATTGGGGAAAAAATGTAGATCAAGAATCATTTTAGAATCGTTTCGTGACTCCCAGAATCGGAATCGGATCGGATCGTGAAGTGCCTGAAGATTCCCACCCCTAGTAGATAAGCACCGCCGTCTAAGATCGACGTCTGCTTCTACATCACTGCCTGTTTAGCCCTGCCCACCGATTTGTGCATGTAGTGTAAATAACGACAGCTAATGCAGGTCTGCGCAGAAACCAAATGATAAAGATCGCTCCGAATACAAAAAGACATTGTGCAGTGCCAAGTTGTGGAAAAACGGTGTCTGCATTGCCCAAAAGTTAGGAAAGAGAGGATGAACTTTATTTTTAATGAAGATCCAGACCGCATCAGTAAGAACTTGGTCCTTTGTTCACTTCATTTTACCGTGGATTTGTTTACAAACGAGGAACAATTTGACGCAGGATTGCTGTGCCAGCTATATTGAATCTGATAGCAATGTCGCAACACACAAGTGAGTAACTGTTTTTATTATGTGGTCGCTATTGCTTTGTCTGTTCTTACAGATCATTTGATATGTGCTGAGTATTTATCCATTTTTAACCCAAACATCTGTTTTGATACGGTCACAGATGGCAGGGAAGAAATAATGCAAAGCTCAAATCATAAAATGCAGCTAACCATATAATAATGCAGTTAAGATACCAGAATATCCACGTTTCTATACAGAGAAAATAAATGTTGTCTTTACTAGCTAACTCTGACTGTTGAAAAGAGACAAAGCTGACACAGAACACTCTGCCAGCAACTTCTTTGATGGTTTCACTCTCAATATAGTCAAAGGACTGGAGATCTAGGATGAAAGAGAACGATGCTAGGATGTCTGTGGTCTAGATCAGCAGAAATCATCCCTAAACCCTGTTTTCAACCTAAAAATGCTGCGTTCACAAGATCAGCATCTCCATATGGTTTTCAGATGAGATTTTCCTCATGCTGGAGATGGAAACATAACCAGGCAGTTGAGACAAATAATACATGATACAACAACGGCTCTTCATTCTCAGTCTATCACTACAGCCTGACAGCTTTCATTGACAATACCACGTGGTTTGGAGAGAAAGCTTTGTTGTATTATTAGCGAACATGCACTGACACTTCTTTACCAAGTAATGGTATAACAAGTTTTATGTGCTAAATAAAGTTTACCACAAAAAAGGTGATCTTCATAATCAAACTTGCTTTTTTATGTAAATGTAATGATTATTTGCTATTTTTATTTCACTTAATATAATAATCCTAGCAAAGGAATTTAAAAGAAATTAAAATGCAGGCCCTTATTGTTACTATAAATGTACATGTCTATCATGATTATTATTACTATAATTTATAAATTTACATTTTTAATAATAAAATAAGTTACATTAACAGGTAACAATAACATAATTTTAATATCTGATTTTACTTAATAAAATTATTATTACTATTATTATTATACATTTATAATAATAATAATAATAATAATATAAAATTAAAATGTTATAAATGTCTTTATTTAGTCTTTATTAATATTATTATTATTATTATTATTATCAGTTATTACTACATTTATAACAAAATAAATTAGAATAACGTCATTATTAACCTTATTCACCTTAATAATAATAATAATAAATTACAATCATGCATGTTATGATGTTTAGTGTTATTATTATTGTCATAAAATGTATATTTAATTATAAAAAGGTTAATATTAAGAAAAAGCAGACAGTAGAGTAACAAAGTAAAGTAAAACCTGCCCCACCCACCTTTCAGATCGAAAATCTGCACTCCAGCACTTCCGTTTTCGTAATCCAGCACGTCACTCTTCCGCTTTCAATTTTTTTCCCACTGACAGCCAGCTCGCTAGCTTTAGCCCGTTAGCCAAAGACGACAATTTAACTCCACTTCGATTCACAACTCATTAAGAACGCGATCCAAACGGCACCTTATCCTCCTTATTACTGAAATATCCCGTTATGTGGATGAAGAATAGGTTTTAAAGACGCGCCTAAGACCCTTCAGTTGATCTGTCACGTCTGGGTTTGACAGGAAGCTCACTCATCCCTGCTGCTCGCGCTTAAATACGCCATGGAATCCACAGAGAGCAGGCGCGGAAAGTGGGTGGAGCCCGAAGAAATATCATTTTTTTTTACCCCCATAATGCATCATTGAACTATGGTAGATGTAGTTTGAAAGTTATGTTTTATATGTTTTTATATTTATATATTTTAATAATATACTCTAAGAATATTTAGTTAAATATATATGTAGCTATGAGTATTTTCTACCAGTCAATCATTTTTGAACAGTAAATTTTTCTGCAGAAGTCTCTTCTGCTCACCATGCCTGCATTTATTTAATCCAAAGTACAGCAAAAACAGTAACGTTTAATTTTTTTTTTACTGTTTTCTATTTGAGTACATTTTAAAATGTTTTGTATTCCTGTGATTTCAGAGCTAAATTTTCAGCATCATTACTCACATGATCCTTCAGAAATCATTCTAATATTCTGATTTGCTGCTCAAAAAACATTATTATTATTATTATTATTATTATTATTATTATTATTTTGTTTACCCCCCCCCCAAAAAAAAATCCTGAAAAAATGTACTTAACTGTTTTAAATATTTATAATAATAATAATAATAATAATAATAACAGCAAATTAGCATATTAAAATGATTTCTGAAGGATCATGTGACATTGAAGACTGGAGTAATGATGCTGAAAATTCCGCTTTGATCATAGGAATAAATTACATTTTAAAATATATTTAAATAGAAAACGGTTATTTCAAATAGTAAAAATATTTCACAATTGCACTGTTTCTGCTGTACTTTTGATCAGATAAATGCAGGCTTGGTGAACAGAGGAGACTTCTTTAAAAAACTTAAAATCTTACTGTCTCATATCTTACATGTGAAATATTTAGTAAAATGTTTCATATATATATATATATATGTTTCATATGTATATAACATAATACATATATATATATATATATATATATATATATATATATATATATATATATATATATATATATATATAAATTAAATGGATGTATTACTCATTTAGAGGCAAATTCAGTTAAGCTAAAGGGTAAACAATGTATATAATAATCATAAAATAAAATAAGATGAGGAGTTTGATATTTGGGGACCTTTTCTTCACCACTGTGTTAGAAGAAAATACAAAGTATTTTGTGCAGATGGTTAGATTGTATGACACTGAATGCTGTTATTATTACTACATTTTCGTGAATGTCATTTTAAAAGCATGCCAGTCTCATAGTTATTTTAAGGACAACAAATGTTGCTGCGTTTTAGCGCCTCGGGAAAATGTCCAAACATTAAGTAAGAGCATAAAACAAGCAAATACCGGGTGATTGTTTATGACTTTTATTCAAATAAACGTTTACACTTTTCATCACCAAATGTAATTGTACGCAAAGAGCAGGCGCGTGAAAGTGGGCGGAGCCTGGCGATATTTCCCCACTCACTGTTGCACTATGGGAAGTGTAGTTTACGTCATCATTGTGTGTTCCACTGTCCTAGGGAAAGCATAACGCGAGTGTCACATTCAAAACATACAAGTCCCATGTATCATTGCGGTTAAATGAACGCCGAGACGGTTTCCTCCGATTTTTCCCTCCAATGGAAAACGGACGGGGCGGTTAGTGCGCGCGCAGCAGCCAATGAGCGCGAGCGGGTTCCACAGTGGGAGGTTTGTGTATCCTTCAGTCCGTTTCAGAAGCGGAGAGGATTACCACAGAAAACGAGTGCGATTGCCGAGCGATTTTGTCGGATTCGCATCCCGACACCTTCCCTACATTTTCGGACGACATTTCCAGCGCTGATCGTCGATGATTCTCCACAGTTCTCCAATGGATTACTAATTTACCGCAGGAACATCGCGATCTGTCGGATATATCAGGTAGGACGTTATGTTAACCAGATAAAGTCTTAATGGAGACGGAGATCGAAAGAAAACTACGCTGCGTCGAGCTTCTAAATTAGCACTTGTTAACATTATTCACCCAGAATGTCACTGAATCGCTGTTTTGACAGCGAGACGTAGCGCTGTTGATCAAAGGTTTTGCTAACCTTGTTTTCTCGCTGGCCAAACGGTTTAAGACGTAAATAGTGCATCCAAACAGCGGGAGACTTTTTGTTCGCCTTTATTAGTTTGTTCTTAGCAGATGCAGCAGATTGGCCAACTTTGGGCTTGAGCAGATGTTGTGTTGGAATTTGCGAAAAGACTCGATCACTTTCTTTTCGCTGCTCGGCATCAAATAGCTGATGGGGGGAAAACACTGCCTTGTTGGATCCCTTACGTAAGGCTTTGTGCGATCGAAAAGAGATGTTTCGACTGAAAGCGTTAATCTTTGAGTCTGACAGGGCGAATGTATGAATTGTGATTGTGTGCACAATGATCGTAGCAAGCTGGAATCTTTCACTCGCTCTTTAGAGAACTCTCCCGCACGAATGAATCAACATCGTTGCAGTTTTCCGTTCCGAAGCGCTCCATTATCGCGCATTTGCTGGAAATGCCGTGTTTGTTATGTTTCACTGTATGAACCTCGTCGATTTCCAAGCGTCTTTTTCTTTGAGCGTGAGCCGAAATGGCTGGCGAGGCAGGCTATAGTTTTCCAGCGAGCCGATTCCATCCCCGGTTGTCAGCGAAGACAGTTACATTTACGGAGATAAAAGGTTCCGTTTCGACGACGCGGATGTTTGTTAGAACGCCTGAACGCGACAGTTATTGTTCGAGGTGACATTGTCGTTAGGGCTCGCACAGCGACGCATTTGTTTTCCCATTCTCTGATGTCGAAAGCAAATAAGTCCGATTTTCCCCATCGGAGCAAGTTGGACAAACCCCGTTTAGCTTGACCTTGTTCGGATCGTTTCATTGTGTCGAGCGTGTTGCACGCAAGCCGTCAGCATTTCGTAGCCGAGCTTTGTCGCCTCCGAAAGCGTGTCAGTTCTTTGTGATTTAACCGTCTAGTTTGCGTGGACTATTCCCGACATTTGGCTTTATTCGAAATCGCCGTGTCGCTATCGTCCCACTTCGCGAAGTCAGCACGGCTCGCAATAATAAACAGCGGGGCGGCAGATTTCGTTCCTTTGTACGTCGGTGAACGTCGCAATGTTAAGAATGTCGATGTCAAGCGACTGCAGTTGTGTGGCACAGAAATGGCGTCATAATGCTGTAGCGCAGTCGACATTACGCGAACCCGCGCACGCAGACTACTGTAGTTCAAAAACACCGAACGAACCCTAGCTTAACTTTCTCTAGTAGTTTAACTCTAGTTGTTTTACTCGATTGCAATGCTGACTCCTCAACTCCGTTCCGAGCAAAGAGTTCGGCTGTGCAAGCGAAGAGCTCACCGTTCGCTTCTGTGACACGACGCGATCATTACATAAACGGCTGAAACACTTATGGCTTAATGGTGCTGTAAGCTGTTTTTTTTTTTCTTTCTAAATGCCACAAATGTCCTTATTACCTGGCTGTTACCACCGAATAGGTGTCTTTACAAATCACGACTGTCTCTGTGACAGCCACAGGCTCTGGTAAACGGGGAAAAAAAGAGTCAGGGGAGCGGCCCGTCCTTGTTTTAGCCAATCAGAAACGCGCTTTGTCCGTCAATCATTTTGTGCTGACATTGCTGGCATGTATGTGGAGGGCGGGGCTTTGGAAAGAGGGCGTGGGGTTGCAAGGGTTGGGGGTTGGTTTAATTCGATGACTAAGTCTGGCGGAAGTTATCAAATAGTCACTTTTAAGCCTCAAATGACCAAATGGACTGTTTTTTTCCCCAGTATGTAGGAAATGCAATTGCAAGGACTGTTGCCAAACAAGTTTCCACCTAACGCTCACCACGTCTGCCTTTGGTTGACAAGTCCTGGCCACAATTTATGCAATTAGTTGAGTTAATATAGCTGTGTCTGGTTAACAGTTTACACTTATCAAACAACTTATCGTTGTCTTTGGATATTAAAAATGATGAGTTTTTAAAAAATATAAAGAATGAAAATACTGTTCAAATTAGACTTATAGAGTTGTACTTGAATTTTAATAGTACTGCTGTTTTACTATTACTTGATCAAGAACACAATGGTGATGGTGATCAACCCTTGCTGGATATGAACCTTCAACCTTGTAGTAACCAGACCAGGTTAACAACCTCTAGGCACTTCTTTGCAAACATAAATGCATTAAGCTACTTTTTAACAACTAGAGGCAATTACCTGCACTCTTAAAATGCTGGGGTAAAAGCAACCCAGCGCTGGGGGAAATGTTTAACCCAACCTTCTGTGTAGTTTTACTTAACTCAATTATTGTTTAATGACTATATGGCTGGCTTAAAATGAACCAATTTTTTAATTATTTATTCAACTTAATAATAATGTTCATTTATTAAACATATTAATAAATGTTTATTTTCATAACCTATTTTGGGTTCCTTTTAAGCCAAAAATATAGTAATTTTAAGCGATAGTTGAATTAAAACTACCCAGAAGGTTGGGTTAAACATTTAATCCAACATCTGGGTCAAAACGATCTAGTCGCTGGGTTTGTCCATATTTCACCCAGGGTTGCTTTTACCCCAATATTTTTTAGAGTGTGGTTACATTTCCTTAGATTATTACAATATAAACTTTTTAACAGTTCATATTAGCTTGTGATGTTTCTCATTGTATGTCACTTTGGATAGAAGTGTCTGATAAATGTAAAATATAAATGGCTTATTTCATGTGTGCTCAACCAGAGGTTCCTGGCTGAAATTTTTGATTTTGATTATTATGTGACCCACGCTTGGTTTGGTTTTTGATGACTGAAAATGTGCACAGTTTACTCATAGAGCCACATTGAAATTAACCATATAGGGCCTTCAAAACAGGATAACGGAATCAAAGCGTGTTAAGAACTAAAGTCTAAAAGGAAATTAAGATATCTTTATTACTTTTTGAGTTACATGCATGCAAACTTTGTGAAACACAAAGTGCTTTATTTCATTTTTGAATGGTCACCATTGGCATATAATGCAACAAAGATTTTTAAAATATAAATATTTATAACTAGTATACCTACCAATCTCTGTGTAAAAAAAATAACATAATGTGTGGTAGACTTGTTGTTAGTCTATATTTTGAATGTAAATGTTAATCTCATTTTGAAACTGAATAAAAGTGTGTTATGAACTGCTCACGTACAGGAATAATGGTTTCAACCAGCAGCGTTCAGCATATATCTAGAGCTGCAGATGTCTGTGCCTCCCGGTTAAAAACACGCTCTCAAGCACAGTTTGCTTTCATTGAAAAAATGCAAACATTTAGCTGCAATCAACCGGGTACATTAGTAATTAGTCATTTGTTTGAGACTTTTATCCAAACTAATGTGCAGTACTCTTATTACAGTGACAGCTGAATTGCGCAATGATTATACAACTAACCTTTTAAACCATGTGATTACCAACACAGATCTTCAACCAATATGCTTTTATTTAAAATATTTTCTATTCGTTTCTATTTAGGGCACCGTTTTGGGGGATGGTGTTTCAGCAAATGTGTTTCTGTGTAGATCTGAAGTAATTCACATTTCCTGTTATCAAAAAGCCAAGTATGATGGATAAATATAATGGCTTTTTGTTGTCAACTCAACTTGTTACCTATCAGGAGATTTCTATGACTGTCCTACTTAATGTCAGATCAAACATCACAGCAAAGCAATCTTTTCGCTCATCTGTTCAGCGTCTTGCTCTCGTTCTCATTATAAATATGTTTTCATCTCTTTCAGCTGAAGATCTGAAAGTGAGTTCACTCGAGAGGATCACCGTCACCGTGGACGGAGATGAAGGTAATGGTCTTGAACTTTAGATCCGCTGTATAGAGATGTGGAGTGAGACGGATGATTAAATACTTGAAATGTTTCTAGACGTGCGAAACAAAACCATGGCTTGCTATTTGCTATTCCCTTTTGGTTGCAGTTTATATAGTGGATAGACGTTCTCATTTAACTCGTTGTATTTTGTAAAGTTGTATTTTTATATTTGTAAGTGAGTATTCTTGTTCTTCTTGGAGGTGGAAGACAAATGCGTAAATGTATGCAATATCTTGATTTTTGATAAATGCAGCCACCTGCATCTATAAATGGCTCCTTTCCTGTTTTTAAAGTTTAAGACTTTGTATTAAAGTTAGTTTTGCCGACGTAACTAAGAGCACTTTTACTGGATGTTGGTCTGTTTGTGCTGTTTTTGTTAATGCAAGAATTTTTCCTGTGTAGCACTTATGCATTTTTATGGTCAAAGTGTTTTGCATAGTGCATTTGCGTTACGACGATAACTTTGAAGTGCAAACTTTTTCCAATAAATGGTACTTTGCTCTAGATTGGTGTTTGGTATGAACGCTTTGCTCTGCTTGAGGTTTATCTTTTTCTTTTGGTCTCTTTCTATCTATAAATTCACCATTGTAAGCCAGATTGTTACCCATAGAGTTAAAATGATGTCTAGGAAGTGCACTTAATGGATATTATATTGACTAAGCTAAGTTAAATAACAACCGTCTGTTGAGCAAAACAGAGTAATCCAGTGAATAGTGAAACTAAAGCATGCTTTGTCAGGGCAAGACTGATCTGACTTCATGCATTTCATGCACATGTGATCAGATTAAGTTAAGTAAATCATCTTTGTTTGTTTGAATACGCTAGAGCGTCATTGCATGTTTATAAAACACATAGATGTTAACACCAGGGGTAAGCGGGGCCTGCTTACGCAAGATCCCGGGTTCAGTCTGTAAATGGGAATATGATAAAAATTCATAGTCGGTGCAGTGGGAACTGCGTCACACTCCATTAGCGAACTCCAACACTTTTTGCATCCACCTCTGTAACATATGGTCATGCCCAGCAGCAAGGTGGACAGCATGAAGATTATCACAGAGATCCATCATGCACTAGTGGTCAGGTCGGTGACGGCGCTCAGATCTCTGTTAGCTGTGGTTGCTGTTATCTGTTATTTAAATGATCATAAGAGGAAACAATGAGATTTACCCATCTGCTTTATTGACTGATGTCTGTGTTTGTAGAGTTTGAGGGCTGACCTGAGGCTCTTGTTTGTGTCGTTCATTAAGCTACTCATTTGACTTTGAGAGTATTGGGTATTTACTTGCATTTCGGAAAAGATTGCTTGCATAGATTCTCGCACTAGAGACGGATGCATGCATCCTCGTACATTGCAGCAGAAGTTTCAATTTCTTCAGTGCAAAGCCTCTACGTCTACATCAACAAATTAACAGCATTAACTCGTGTCTTTAGGCACTTGTAGTCATTTAGGTGATGTACTGTGTACTTAAAAGTCACTTTCACCCAAAGAATCTACAAACTCAACGTAATATTAAGTCAAAGATTTGCATTTTGCATCTCATTCTGGCCATAAATCACTTGCTTAGATGGTAAAGGTCTGTCTGATTTATATTTAAATGAATATTTGTTTTATGTTTTGTCTTTGCATTTTACTTAGGGTTTATATGAAATAATAGATTCCACAGTAATGAGTCAGGTTGGGGGAAAAGCTAAGTAGTCTTTGAAATCTTCATTCAAATGCAATAAACATATTATTTCTCAGACATGACACCAAAAACTGAATATTTAATGAAAAGGCATAATAATACAGTTTTGCTCATGCATTTTTAATTGACTAGCTAGTAGTCTTGAGTGTAATAATGCATTACTAAGTAACTGATTATTGTAATTTAATTACTTCTCCCTTGAAAAAGTAAGTGATTACTTCTGATGCAGTTGCATTAAATACTGTATGGACTATTGAACAATCTTATGTGAAACAATAGTGGATTTAACATCTGTTTGTAATACAGCCTTCTTTTTTTTAATGCTTTGCTCCGTTTAAGAATTGACAGACTTAACGCAGCAGATGCATGTCTGTTCTGGTTAAGTTTGATATGGGATTTAGAAGGTAGTTCGTAAGTAGTGCAGTACTTTTTAGAGGAAATACAGTAATGTAATTACACTGTTTAAGATGTAATTAGTAGCTGGTAATGGATTAGTTTTTAGGGTAACTTACCCAACACTAGCCAGGTTTCTGTCCAAGGAGGAAAAAAAAAGAAAAAAAAAAAAAAAAAAAAAAAAAAATATATATATATATATATATATATATATATACACTACCGTTCAAAAGTTTGGGGTCAGTAAGACTTGTAATAGTCTTTAAAGTAGTCTCTTATGCTCATCAAGGCTGCATTTATTTGATTAAAAATATAGAAAAAAAAACAGTAATATTGCAAAATGTTTTTTACAGTATAAAATAATATTTTTTATTTTAACATACTTTAAAATAGAATTTATTCCTGTGATGAAAAGCTGAATTTTTATCAGCTGTTACTCCAGTCTTAAGTGTCACATGATTCTTCAGAAATGATTCTAATATGCGGATTTATTATTAGAATGATCAATGTTGGATAATATCAACAGTTGTGCTGCCAAATATTTTTTGGAACCTGTAATTTTTTTTTCAGGATTCTTTCATGAATAACAAGTTTAAAAAGTACAGTGTTTATTCAAAATATAAATATTTTATAACAATGTAAATTATTTCTTATTAACTTTTAGTAAACTTTTAATTATTAACTTAATACATCCTTGGTGAATAAAAGTATTGATTTCTTAAAAAAAAAGAAACAATAAAAATGTACTGACCCCAAACTTTTGAATGGTAGTGTGTTTGTGTCTATGTGTATATATATGTATATGTGTATATATATATATATATATATATATATATATATATATATATATATATATATATATATATATATATATATATATATATATATATTCATATTATTAAATTGTATCTAAAATTATTTATGTATGGTAAGAAAAAGACGAGTTACCTTTTAAACATGCATATCTCAAACTGATATTCATTTAGTTTGTTGCAAGTTAAAAAAAAAAAAAAACATTTTGTAAAAAAAGTACAAAATTTACATTCATTTGTTTTTGCTTGTTAGCTTATTTTTTCATTCTTGTTTTGTTCTCAGTTCTGTTCTGCTGTTAAATTTAAAGTATTTGTTGTGGAGTGAGGGGAAATAAAATAGCATGGATTTTCAATATGTTTGGCTGACTGTATTTTATTAAGACAATAAACAAGCTGCGTTGTTGAGTTAGTGATGATTAACAGCGCACCAGAGGCGCCGGCACCATCACTTGATTTTTTTTTTTTTTTTTATTTATTTAATAAATAAATAAATAAATAAAACAATTCCCCCTTATAAAATTGGAAACAACTTACAATACTCTTTCTTTTGTGGCCATGTACGAGTAAGACATTATTCAAAACTATTTTAAATCTTTATTTTATTTGTGTACATTGACAGAAACAAAACATTGTGCTTTTGTAAAAATAAAGGAAACAAACAGGATGCCGCTTTCTCAAGGGCATCACAAAAATGAAATAAAATTCTGCATAGAGGCTGCTACTTGTTGCACTTTTTTTTTTCTTTTGTTTTGTTAGTTTATTAATTATTTAGAAAAAATATGTTTCACATATAAGCCTATTTATTTATTTCATGTATAGCTTTATTATGTTTTTCTCCTTTCGCAGAAGCGCTGCAGGAGCGTTACGTGACCATGTGAATCCTCACGTTCTGTTGTTTATGCTGCTTTTTGCCTGTATAAAATGAATCCCAGGAAAACAAATTTAGGTAATAAGTCACGGCCACGTAATTTAATTGTAATTTAACACAATCTTGTCAGTTATTTGTTAATAATGGCTTAACGACCGTTGGTTGTTGGTTAGGAGCAATAAAATGACCAAAATGAACATTCCTATTTCCAGTCTAATAAAAGTTAATAAGAAAAGTAATAATAGCAATAATACAGCTGCACCCGTTTATGAATATAGCTTGATGCTAAGTATCTAAATAGTCTATAGGCCTAAGTACAAAAAAAAAACTCATGACACTTGTTAATAAAAAAATTATTATGCAATTAAATAATAGCCTATATAATAAAGTTTTGTTTCAAATGGATGAAGAACAGGCTACTAGCCTATGTAATTTGTGCAGTAGGTGAAATTATGAAAGGAAGCAGCTCAAGGGGAACTTTTTTTTTTTTTTTTTTTGCAATACACCAAAACTTATGAATGAGGGAATGTATAGGGAAAATAGTATTTTATTCAACTGAAAAAGACAAAATGCAAAAAAAAAAAACGTAGGTGCATTTTGAACTTTATGAAATTAAACTTCCATTTTAATAAATTATATGCAGTAATAAACATTTAAATAAGAGCTTCGATTCTGAATAAATTGAGAATCCCAGTTGTTTTTAATCAATTGGAGACCATGATTCTCTCACGATTCTGGAGAAAAAAGAATAGAAAACTAAACAAAATAATGTCATTTACTAGTGGTTCTGACAAACTGTTCATTGCTTAAGTATTTTAAAAACATATTAATTTCAACAAAATTTAAGGAGTCTGTGTCTCAGTTCATTTAGACTTGTTTGACTATTGGAATCTCCTGAATGAATGATTCAATGTTGTTTTTTTTTTTTTTTTTTTTTAAAACGGGCAGTTGTCGCCGCCTCCTAGCGGAAGAGCATAAGCGCTACAATATGTACAAGTGTTAAGATACTTTTGTTTTGATCGCTACTGTAGACAATAAGTGTTTATACCCAAACTATAAACTTTTATCCCAGTACTTCTGTTATTTAAATGTCTGTAACACAGAAATAATGATTATAATGTGGTTGAAAAGACTGTTTGTGTCGCTCTTTCTGGATCAGCAGCAGCATGAATGCAAATTTGAATGTCTTTAACACCTGTTTCACACCGTAAGCTTCAGTGGAGCATGAGCAGGGCGTGTTTTGTCGCTGCCCATATCAATCAATGACAGGTTTCACACCGGAAGCGATGGCCAACCCTCTGATTCATTAACATGGGCAGTGACAAAACATGCTTCTCTCGCTCCACTAACACTCGCAATGTGAAGCAGTCCTAATAGACATTAGCTAAATTGTTGTCATTCAAGAATGTGATTGCGTGGGTCTTTTGAATCCAGATCTCAATCTTTTAAGGATTAATCATGCAGCTCTAATGTAAACACTGCAAAATGTGCTTGTGCCGCGAGATCATGTCACATCCCTATAGGCTGCTGTTTGCCAGTAAGTAGGGCTGCACAATAATGGTTAAACTGGTTATTTTGCTAAAAATTTAAATTGTGATTATTAATCACGATCAGTGCTGGGGAAAGGTACTTTTAAAAGTAATGCATTACAATATTGCGTTACTCCCTAAAAAAGTAACAAATTACGTTACTCAGTTACTTTTATATGGAAAGTAATGTTACATTACTTTTGAGTTACATTTGCATTACTTTTTAAATCTGGGCCGGGCTTGCTTTTTTCTTTTTTTTTCTTTTTTTTTTTTTGTAATATGTAAATAGTTCTATTTTTAGCAAATGTAAAAGCCCTGGCTTTCACACCAAAAAGTGAAATGAATAAGCCTCAGGCTGAAGGAAAAATAAATTCACGTCTGTACAGTAGAACACAGAATGAAGGTTCAACACTCTTCAGCAATAAAAAAAAAAAAAAAGCACAAATATTAGTTTATTTAAAGTCATTTTTGCTTATTATTATGGTTGAACTGGATCATCAAACGTCAGTAGCAAAGACACTGGTTAATAAAATGCCATTAAATACATAAAGGAAATGTGTGTTGTTTAACATTGTTGCAGGTTTGCATCATATTCTGAGTTTGCATTAGGTTTTAATTTATTTTGATGAGTACTGAATCAGTTTTTTTCTGAGTGAGATGAATTAATGCATGTTCACATTTAGTCTAGAACTACAGTAAGATCATGTTTACACAGCGCACAACACCTCTGTATTTTCAGTTTCTCTCAACATGGGGACAGGAGATTTGTCAGTCAATAAATGGGAAAACAAAAACTTTTTTTACTTTTTTTTTTTTTTGAAAAAGTAACTGAGATATTTTCTTGTAAATTAAAAAGTAATGCCTTACTTTACTAGTTCTTGAAAAAAGTAATCTGATTACGTAACTCGCGTTACTTGTAATGCATTACCCCCAACACTGATCACGATTGTTCTCAATGTGTTTATTTGTTCGCAAATTTAGTTGCAACAAATATGCAACAAGTTTAAAAGCTTGTGGATGCTTGGTAGCAATGCAATATAATGCAAATGCCAATTAAAGCCAAATGATTTGGGAATAAATAACCTGTGCGCAAATATTGCTTGTGATTAAGAGAAGCAGAAATTGCGCTCACGACTGAAATGCGATTAATCATCTCAAGCACTAAGCGTCTGAAACAGCTCTTGAGTATCTTTTAAAGATTTGATGCCACTAACCTGACAAACTTTGGCTAATCCAGCGATTCGTTCTTCCTCAGTCATTGAATCATTGGTACCTAGTTGTGAAGCTGACAGTTGCATCCCTGTACTCCTGCAAGTTGCATAGCTGGCAATTTCATTTGCCACTTGCCTGTTTTCTATGCAGTAGCCAGCAGATAACAGACTGTCCAGAACTCAATGAGATCTCTAGACGGCTGAGTGAGCGCGACTGCTTGTTGTAGTGTCTTGACATGTAATTATATAACATTACATCACATCCTCAGTCATTTGAGTGCTGTGAGGGAGACTGGCAGTGCCAGGGTGTGTGTGCTAATTTTAAGATGTTCATAAGAGACACCTCCCACCCTCTGACACGATAAAATGAGAAATGGCCAACAAGACTGGTGTTGATCTCACTTCACCCAGTGCCCTTACAAGGCGCCCTATACTCCGCAGAACGTGTTAACATCCCTCTGGATGTGTTGACGTCCCCGTTCTGAGAAGCGTTTCATTTCACCTTGTGGGGAGAAATGCTGACATCGAAGTTCCCTCGACGTTACTGTGACCGCAGCCAGCGCTGTAGACGAAAGAAGATGGCACATGGGTATTTATCTGCTGTTTTTGGCTCTCAAAATGTAAATAAGACATCTGAGGACTATAAAAAAACAGTTCTTTGTGTGCATATATTCAGCAGAATGCAATCAGAGGTTATGCTAGACTGCAGTTCCAGCAAAACAAATGTGTTTTTAAAGAAAATGTAGCTTGCCTTTGCAGAAATCATTGTTGTGAAGCTGCGACGTTCAGGGTGGTTTTTTAGGGCATTGCTATGTGGTTGCTAAGATAATCAGAATTGTTTTTTGGACATTGCTATGAAGTTGCATGGGGATTCTTGTTGGTTGCTTAGTGGCGGTCTCTTTATTAGTCACAGAAACACACCAGCATTAATTTAGATTTATTTCAGTTGTCGAAATTTTAGTAACTAAAACTTAACTATTTCACTTAGTTGCCATTGCCAAGGCAACATTTTTGAATTTTCATTGTTTTGTTTTTTTTTTCATTTTAAATAGTTTTTGGTTTAGTTTAGTGTACATTTTTAGTCATTTTGTTGTGTGCTTTGGTCATTTTTATTAGTTTTAGTTTTTAAAAAAATATTCCATTTAGCATTAATTTATAGTTTTTAAAATTTTAATAATTAACTTAACTTTTTCACTTAGTTGCCAACATTTTTGTTTTGTTTTTCATTTTAAATATTTACATTTTATTTTTATGTTATTTTATTTCAGCTTGATTTCAATTAACAAAATATTAAATATTAATTGAAAATAATTTCAGTTTTAAGCAGTGTTATTTTAATTTAATTGTGATGCTATTATAGTTTTATTAATATTATGAATTGGCTTTTGTTTTTATACAGTTTTCATTTTCATTTTAGTTCACATTGTTAGTAATTTTGTTGTGTGCTTTGGTAATTTTTATTAGTTTTTTTAATTTTTTAATTTTTTTTTTTTTTTTTTAATATTTCCATTTAGCATTCATTTATATTTATTTCAGTTTTTGAAATTTTAGTAAAACGCTTAACTATTTCACCTAGTTGCCATTGTCAAGCCAACATTTTTGAATTTTCCTTGGTTTTTCATTTTAGATATTTTTTTTATTTTATTTTATTTTTATATTTTATTTTATTTTATCTTTATTTCAATTAACAAAATATTAAATGTTAACATAATAATTTTAGCAGTTAATTCCATTGTGATATTATTATAGTTTTATTAATATTTTCACTGTTTTTATTTTTATATTTTCCATTTTTGTTTTACTTTTAGTTACATTTTAGTGTGTTTCTATGTGTCTATATAATTTTTAGTAATTTTATGAAGTTATTTTAGTACATCAAGTTAAACTAAATTAAAATGAGAAATGTTGAAATAAATTTTTTTATAATATATTTTGTTATTTCAGTTAACTTGTATTTTTGTGGTTTTAAATTTAGTTTCAGTTTTAGTTAACTAAAATTAACTATGGTTTTAGCTAACAACACAACTACATATTGCTCAGTTCCTTTGTATTATTATTATTATTTGCCTGTTTTATTGTTCACCAGGCAAAAATCGTCTAATCATTTAGAATAATAAAAAGAGGCCTTTACTGTGAATGGACAATAAAATTAAAAGCAAATGTATTCTAGAATTGTCTCCATGTTGTTCCTGCAAACCATCTAAAATAAATAATTATTGCACCCATGTTCTATTTAATGATACTTTGCCTCAAGGTAAACACCCAAACATTATTTTTATTGCATGCTAAGGCAGGTCAGCAATAGCACAGACTAGTTCACCAGTTTAAACTATTGAACAGCGCAACACAGAGAGGCTTCAAAGCAGAGCTATTTTCTACTGTTTGTGCTCGGAGAAGCTTAATTCTTCCTTACATTCTGCTCCATGTCCTTTTTCTTGCCGAATAAGCCCAGTCATGGTTAGAAAAGTGTATTGTTTGGTTCTTGCTTTGAATTTTCGTCCCTAAATGCACTTCAGAATTTAAATTGCAATAGCACCGTGGTTCGTCTTTGTGTTTGCCGTCGCCGCTTGTCTCTGACGTGCGGCTCTATCCATCAGAATGACCCATTTTGAGGAGGGCGATTTAGGGTAGGTGGAGAGACGGACATCTCTTGGCTGTTTCTATTTATAAAGCGTGACACAGAAGACCGCCAGCGTTGCCCTGCTCCTAACCCTTGTTTGCTTTCACATCTGACACCCGTCTCAAATCGAGTTGGTGGAAGTGCTGTAGCTCATGTCTGTCTTTCAAGCAACACAATCACAAATGTTTTTCAGTGACCCAAAGGATATATTTATTTCAACAGTATGCTGTTTAGAGAGAAGCTAATTTATCTAGATTTCCATCTGTATTATATTTTTGATGTTATTGAGATTTTAAAAAAAGCAGGTATTCATGTAGGGCAATTGTTTTGAATATCAGGTGTATTTTTGTCACTCCGCTGGTGTTTTTGCCCCCAGCCTTGGTTAATTTCTCACCCTGCCCTCCAGCATTGTTTATCAAACGCTGATGAATGAATGTGATGAGGTGTCGTGGAGCTACAGAGCGGCTGATGGTAATTTCATCCTCCGGGAGATGAGGTCGTGATTCATAGAAACTGAACAGATTTTTTATATGTTTGGTTGTGATGGTGGGAGGCATATTTGACAGATTTTGTGATTCAAAGGAAGCTGTCTGGCCTTGAGTACTTGTTAATCACCATGTTTGATGTCGAAGCCAGAGGCAGATTTAACTGAACTAAACTGTGGATTAATGAACCAGCTCAACACTGTTCCCGCATGGTCACGACAAAGTGTGCTTTTACGCTTTTCAAGAATAGACAGACGAATTTCTGACTTCAGAAAGTGACAGTGAAGCACCAGAATTTTGTGGCAGAACTTTTTGGTCCATTCAACTGTTTAAAAGATGACAAATGCACATTCTATATTAATATATTCTACATGTGACCCTGGACCACAAAACCAGTCATAAGGGGCAATTTTGTGAAATTGAGATTTATACATTATCCGAAAGCTGAATAAATAAGCTATTTTTAGGATAGGACGATATTTGGCCGCGATACAACTGTTTGAAAATCTGCTATCTGAAGGTGCAAAAAAACAAAAATCTAAATATTGAAAAAAATCGCTGTTAAAGTTGTCCAAATGAAGGTCTTAGCAATGCATGTTACTAATCAAAAATTAAGTTTTGATATATTTAGGAAAATTACAAAATATCTCCATGGAACATGATGTTTACTTAATATCCTAATGATTTTTGCCATAAAATCAATCATTTTGACCCATATAATGTATTTTTTGGCTATTGCTACAAATATACCAGACTAGTTTTGTGGTCCAGGGTCACATATTCAAATTGACAACCTATAATTAGACTGATGAGCTGTATTGACAGTATTAAGATATTGTAAACTATTTACAAAATATTTTAATTCTAATTATAAATGCTAATGTTAATAAATTAAACTGTTTACTTAATATTAGTTGTCAGTAATTTAAAATGTATTAAGTGTTTATGTATTCTAGTAGCGGCCTGAGTATAATAAATGGCACATTATCAATGAAATATTAATTTATTATTATTTTTAAATTAATTTAATGTTTTGATGTTGCTGCAATTTTCTACTTGAGGTTGATAAACATAATTTTAAAATAAAAAAAATAACAGAAAAAAAAATGTGCAAATCATTTTATGTATTACATTTGTACACATACTTTAAGGTACTCGCCTTTAAATGACGTTTTTAGCAATGCATATTACTAATCAAAGTATTGATATATTTACGGTACAAAAATTGCTAAATGTCTTCATGGAACATGATGTTTACTTAATATCCTAATGATTTTTGGCATAAAATCGATCATTTTGACCCATACAATTTATTTTTTGGCTATTGCTACAAATATACCCGTGCTGCTTAAGTGGTTTTGCGGTCCAGGGTCACATATTCAAGTTGACAACCTATAATTAGACTGATGAGCTGTATTATCAGTATTAAAATATTGTAAACTATTTACAAAATATTTGAATTCTACATATAAATGTTAATGTTACTAAATTAAACTATTTACCTAATATTAATTGTCAATCATTCAAAATGTATTAAGTGTTTATGTATTTTATAGTAGCGACCTGAGTGTATAATAAATGGCACATTATAAATGAAATATTAATTTATTATTAATTTTAATTGATTTAATGTTTTGATTGGCTGATAAACATAATAATAAAAAATAATTATGAAATGATACAAAAAATTGCGAATAATTTAATGTATTACATTTGTATGTCCTTACATATACTTCAAGGTACTTTATTTATTTATTTATGCATGGATTGGCTCCAATTTCCACCAGAGCAGAAAATTAAATGAAAGAAAAAAATGAAAGAAAGAAAGAAATCTAATACAACATCAAGTTATTTTTGTCTTCAAATTCAGATACCTACTTGCTTTTTAAAAGCTTTTTAAAAATGTGACTTGTCTAATCAGATTTCAAAATCAAAACAATATTTTATATATATATATATATATATATATAATATAATATAATATAATATAATATAATATAATATGTGACCCTGGACCACAAAAACAATCTTTAGTCGTACAGGTATATTTGTAGCAATAGCCAACAATACACTGTATGGGTCAAAATTATTACTTCTTTTTTTTCTTTTATGTCAAAAATCATTAGGATATTATGTTCTATTAAGATTTTATGTAAATTTTCTGCCGTAAATATATCAAAACTTAATTTTTGACTAGTAATATGCATGGCTAAGAACTTTTTTTGGACAACTTTAAAGGTGATTTTTCTCAAATTTTTTTTTTTTTTTTTTTTGCACCTTCAAATTCCAGATTTTCAAATAGTTGTATCTCAGTTGTATAGTTGTACAAACCATGCATCAATGGAAAGCTTGTTTATTTTAAAAAATGTGGTTCAGGATCACATATCACATTGTCTAAATTGTGTTGCAATAAAAAATACCAGCCAGTACCTGTTTTATATTTTATCTTTTTGAGTGTTGATTTTGGACAGTTCTGTAGATATAGCCAGGTCGTCCACCACATTATTATGTCAGTGCAGTGGTCAAAAACATGTCTTTTCTTTTAGTAGTATCTCCTCACTCTTCATTGTTGACATGCTCATTGTCAGAGGAAAGAGCAGCTCGATATGCCGGGAGCTACTCCGGCCGGTCGAACACGTGTGTTTAATCAGGCGGTGGACGGCAGGGAAGAATTTTCCACCCCAGCAGAGGTAGGTGAATCGAAAAGCTGTAAAACAGCCAATGCGAGGAACTGTTTTCCCCTCACATGAAGTCGCCAATATTACAATAGCATTTTCTGGCATTTCAGCGTTTCAGGTTATATAACCTTCACTTCAGCGGAGTTTGTAATAATGTTGGCAGCGCAGTGCAGGATTTTGAAGTCATTACACTGCCGGCCAAAGTTCCTGCAGCCGAATGCAAATCGCAGTGCTCGCCTGCACACGCGGCCCTGCCTTTGAGGAGAATCTGGCTGAGCGATCCAGAAAATACATGAGTGCTGCTCTTTGTTAGCTACTCTAGAGTAATGGATACTCACTCTGCAAAGGCGTGACTCGTGAAAGTACAACAACACTGATGTTGTCGTTTAGAGCAAAGCCAGCTGAGTTTCTGGTTTGCTCTGTTGGATCGACTTTTTAATAGCAAAGTGATTAATACGAATTAGGTAAGAGTTAGATAACTCCTTTAAAAGGGATAGTTCACACAAAACAATGAGCATTCGGTCATCATTTACTCACCCTCATGTTGTTCCCAACCTGTATGAGTTTCTTTCTTCTGCTGAGCAAAGAAGATATTTCGAAGCATGGTAATAACCAGTGTTACTTTTAAAAGTAATGCATTACAAAAATGCATTTCTCCTTAAAAAAAAGTAACTAATTATGTTGCTTGGTTACTTTTTCCAGAAAGTAATGTGTTACGTTAGTTCAGCACTCTTCAGCTAAATAAATAAATAAATAATACTAAATAATAAAATAAAACAAATGTTATCTTTATCTAAGTTATTTTTGGTGATTAGTATTAGTATGAATTAGATCATCGAAGGTCTGCAGCAAAGACACTGGTTGATTAAAATGGGATCAAATACATATAGGATATTTGTGTTATGTAACATTTATTTAGTGCAGGTTTGTGTCATTATGAGTTCACTGTTTTTATTCATTATGAGAAATACTAAATCTGTTTTTGCGCGAGTGAGCGCACACAGCGACTCTGCATTTAGTTCTGATTTCTCTCAACATGGCAACACAAGCGCTTTCAGTCAATACGTGGGAAAACAAAGTAACTTGCGATTAGAGTTTGACTGATATAGGTTTTTCTCACCAATGCCGATTATTTATTTATTTTTAATTTTTTTATTTATTTATTTTTTTTTTTAAATCAAGGCAGCCAATGACCAATTTTATTTTTTTTTTATTTTATTTTGTGGTCAATGTGTTTGATCGAATTTCCTCTTCCTCTTATAAAATCTAACAGAGTCTGAACTCTACCTACTATTCTAAGTAAAACAAAACTCAAGTAATCAACAAAGTCAATAAAAACTTAGTTCACTTGGCAGCATTTATCAAGTTTCTTTAAACAAAAAAAGTGTAAACACATAAACAATAGTAATGCTATACACAGTAACACAGTAGTTTAGTGGACAGTAGTTTATTTATTTATTTCTTTAGCTCTACAGTTGTGCAGTAAAATTCACTTTAAAGACTTAATTTTCATTTATGGAAATGACATGGAAAAAAAATATCAAAAGTTCTAATGGAAAACAAAGACTTCCAGTAGATTGCAGCAAAGGATCACTCATTAGCTCAGTTACCATTTCCACATCCTAGTTTTCATGTCTTGGTTTTGGATTTATTATATTATGGGTATTACAACATTTTTTTTGTACTTTTACTGTATTTAAATTAGTGTTGTCAAGATACCAAAATTTTGGCTTTGATATGATACCTGACTAAAATATCACGATACTACTGCTGAACCAATACTACAAAAAAAAAAAAAAAAAAAAAAAAACATAGAACAACATTTTATCTATTAAAACAAAGCATTTCATCCCTTTAAAAAAAAAAAAATAATAATAATAATCACATGCCAGCACCACTACACAGGATTATGGTAAACAACTACTGAGCCTGCAGGTATGTAGAGATCTTTGCTATATTGGTAAGCTCACTTAAAAGATAAAGCCAGATATTTTCATGATGTAGTAATTTTATTTTGCAACAACAATTTATACAAACAAATGACAGTCATTTTTTGTTGTTATTAATAATAAGAACCTAGATGCAAGTAACAAACTAAAGGACAACTACAATAAAACAAAGACACAAATGAAATAAAGAGGGCCCTATAAAAATCTATTTTATTTTACTAAATTCTATTTAAATTTTTCTCTATTTTAATGGTTACATAAAATATTTACCAAAAAGCATGTCTAATTTATTGAAATCATGAACTTGCAGAATTTAACAGCAATTTATTAAAAGTTTAACAAAAATGACATGTTTTTAAAGCCCTATGAAATGCGTTTTGTTATTTTTCTCAAATTCAGTTTTGTTTGTGAATTTGTTTTCCATTAATTTTCTGGATTCTATTTTAATAGTTTCATTACATTTTAATAATCAAGTCTAATGAATTTCTAAAGGATAATTAGATTTGGCGAAGAATTAATTTATTATAGGCCATTTATTTCTTTTTTTCAGAAATACTGTGTTGTGCATTTTACAATTTTCTGGTGAATAAATTCTGGTAAATATATTTTCCTGGTAAATATTCCTTAAACATTGTTTTAATAATATTTTTTAGTAGTAGTAGTAGTAGTAGTAGTAGTATCTTTTCATTAAATAATATATTAATATATTTCTGACTATCAAGTTAAACCGAACTTTTATTTTGACGGGTTGCTGTGAAGACCTTTAGGGTCTTCTTTATATGACGATAGTTTTCCGCAAGAAACGGTAAAACCTCAGAGCAGTTCTAGAGATTGTTCATGTGAAACAAAGCTGCACGTCTGTGCCATTCACCAACACAGAGACGCAGAAATAAGGCTCTTATTAAAATGCATTCTTAAAGTACCGGTACTAAAATGTGGAATTGTACCATTTTTAAAAGCAGGGTATCGTGATACTTTTTAAGTACCGGTATATCATGCAACGCTAATTTAAATATAAAATTTGTCAAGTACAATTAAATAATAATGCAGTATATGTGGACATTGGTTCCTCTAAGGCAAACAAAACTTTACTTCAAAATGTGAATGGATTATGTGGCGAAAGAAATGGTGCTCCCTGCATAGCGAAGCTGACCGAGCTTACTCACGTGAAAACTCCTGATATAATAAAAAACTTCACAAACAGTCTCTTATTTACACCGTGTGTATGCATTTTTTTTCTTGTTATAATGGGAAGATGTGTGAACATATTTCTTAAAAAGTAATGCCTTACTTTACTAGTTACTTGAAAAAGTAATCTGATTACATAATTCAGTTATCTGTAATGCTTTACCCCAACACTGTTGATAACCAAACAGTTGCTTTTGGCAATTGACTGCCATAGTATTTTTTTTTCCATACTATCAGTGGATACCATCAACTGTTTTCTTCAAAGTATCTTTTTTGTATTCAGCAGTGTATCCATGCAAGTCAATCACTACCATCAACTGTTTGATTACCAACTTTCATTAAAATATCTTCTTTTATGTTCATCAGGAAAAAAACCAACAACTTTACTTTAAATGTTGTTTGGGACAACCTGAGTAAATAATGACAGTTTTAATTTTTTGGGTGAACTGTCCTTTTAATACATCAAATGTGTTGATAATTTATTATTTTTAAATAAATATTGTTGAACAAATTCTAAACCCTGCACTGCTAAAAAAACATTTTAACTAATTTTTAACTAATATATATGACCCTTGACCACAAAACCAGTCATAAGTGGCACAAATGTATTTGTAGCAGTAGCCAAAAATGCATTGTATAGGTCAAAATTATAGATTTTTCTTTTATTCCAAGTAAAGATCATGTTCCATGAAGATATTTTGTAAATTTCTAATTTTTTTTTTTTTTTTATCTTTTTTTTTTTTTTTTTTTTGCACCCTCAGCTTTCATATTTTCAAATAGTTGCATCTCGGCCAAATATTGTCCCATCCTAACAAACCAATGGAAAGCTTATTTATTAATCTTTCATCTCAATAAAAATGACCCATATATTGGAGTTTGTTTTATGAAATGTCCTTTTAAAAATCACAGTTAATTCTGTATGTTAGATGCCATTTGTTTGTAATTAATTGTGAAATTTGCAAGTAAAAATTGTAAAGGATACTTCAAATCATAGTGCTTCTGCTTTTCTTTTTTATAAGCAATCAAACTGTCTGGCAGATACTCAAACAGGTGAATAAAGCCAATAGACATAATTTAAACGAGTGATGATGAATCACGTCTAGAGACCAGAATCGTTGGATATGTCAGTCTATCATTGCCGACATCCTAATCAGATTTTCATTTTGAAAGGTCAGTTTATTTGAAGATTCAGAGAAGCTGTTTCACGTCACAGAGCGACACTTGAAAGCACTTCTTTTGTATTTGTTTCATCAGAATTCAATGGAAGGAAATGAGTCAGTAACTCTTTGTTATAGTTTATTTTCTGATGGGTTATGGCAAGAAATTGCAGTCCTATCTTACCAAAACACATTTTAAAAAAACATCAAGGCAGTGAAGGCTGCAGCTGAGAGGAAAATAATAAGTCGAGTTTACTAAAGAAGGGTTGTTGAGTTCTTACAGTTTGTTCCAGACCAATCCAGTGCTCTTCTAGCAGAACACAATCGATCATTGCGGGCCGCTCTGGTCTCGACCATCTTGCCAAACCCAAACTTTTCCTCCATGTCTTAATATCATCCCTCGGTTCGGCAGTGTGAAAATGCAAAGGGAGGGATTCGGAAAACCGCAGCCGAACGGATTCCAGCCAACCAAGGCATGGTCATGTAAACATTATGCAGCCGTGTCGGTTCCCAGGCGAGGCGGCTCTGTGAACTAATGAGGTGTTTATGTTGGAATGAAGTGGCTGCGACGGCCTCTTCCACCGACTTGATCTGCCAGTATTGACTAATTGCTGTGAATAGTGTCACATATCTTACCTAAAGAGCTCCTACCGTGACGCTCGCAGACGTGAATGCCATCCTTTAGTGCTACAGTAGTCATGTGTGAAAGCTAATATTGTAAAACATTACTTCTGAAATCGCTGATGAATGGCAGGATGTAAAGAACTAAGCTCCGTTTTACATTTTTGTCTAACAAATTGCTTAACTGAAGTTCTTCCTCACTTTGTTTGAGCCGCGTTTCACTCCGTTTTCTCAAATTGCTCCGTGTTGCTAACATGAAGCATAATCACTGCGTTTTGCAGTAGCCTCGTCTGAAGTGTTTGTGTTTGGCAGCCAGGCGTGTTGGTGTGGAAACATGACCCAGTCAGGTGTGGTAGGAAATTACCTCATGCGTGTACATATTCAAGCGGTTCATTTTGGTCGGCTTTGGAAAAAATATGCATAATAGTTAAACTGTGGTGACGTTTGCCTCTACCAGTATATATTTGTTTTTATGAGCAATACATGCTTTTAAGGTTTAAAAGACTTAAGGACCATTCGCACAATGCGTTATTGCACTTCACTTGGCTGCTTTTTTTATTATATAGTTTTATTTTCAGATATAATGTGAAACAAAACATACATTGTATAAACAACATTACAGACATAATTTTTCTTTAACAAAAGTAAAACTAACAAGAGAAAGAGGAAAAAAATAAAACAAAAAAAAAACAACTCAGAAATAATCTATCTAAAACCAAACCCAAAAATCTAAAAGTAATGTAGTTCCTACATTAAATGCCCCAAATTTTTTCAGAAGTTTAAAAAACATTGAAATGGTTTTTCTCAGGGGTGCAATATGAAATGAGTTCGTTGATCCAATCTTTTCTAGATGGAGGAGTCGACATCCAATTCACCAAAATACATTTTTTTTTCCCAGCTGTACCAGCCAAAAGTATGAAACTAATAATTCAGTATCCCCTAAAATCCAAGCTCTGGGATCATAACTGATTGGGATTATTATATATTCCCAAAAATCCTTCAATACAGGACAATTAAAAAGCATATGAAGTAAATTGCCTTTAGATGTTTTACACCTTTGATGTTTGGAAGGTATAGTAATGTTTAACATGTGGAGTTTTTGAGGAGTGTAATATGTTCGATGCAGGATAATAAATTGGATTTGTCTGTTTGGTAGATATTAAAGTAGTTCACTTGGCTGCTTTTCCATTGTTTTTATATATGAATATGCGCAAGATGGATGCGCGTGACACATATTTATCTATTTTTTTTTTAGTATGTTGTAGGGCTGCACAATTATGACAAAAATCATAATTGTTGATTATTCCCTTGAAATTGTAATTGCGAATATTAATTACGATGCTCACAATTTACATTGAGTGATGTTTTGAATTGCTTCAAACAACGGTATAAAGCTCCTGCATGCCACGTTTTTATATGTAATTTCTTCTTTAAATATAAAAAAAGTAAAAATGTAAAATTAAAACAATGAAGGAAAAAAAAAAACCCTTAAGATAAACTGTAGGAAAAATACACACACATTAATTGTGATTAATTGTGCAGCCCTAGTATCTTGTGAATGCTGTTCTAAAAACAAATCTTATAAGAAGCTAAACTATTTTATTTTATTTTATTTTATTTTATTTTTAATTTTATTTTTAATTTTAATTTTAATGTTAATCATTGCTTTTGATCAAATCAAAGCATCCTTGCTAAATGAAAGTATTAATTTCTATAATCCCCAGAAAATCAGCATATTAGAATGATTATATATTGTTTTTTCCATTATCTTGCAGCCCTGTTCCAAATTCTTCAAGCTGCTATTTTCTATGCAACAACAGTCTCTACTGACTGATCTGTTAAGCCTTAAAAAGGACAAAAAAAAAAAACAAAAAAAAACAGTAGTCCATTGATTTGTGCATCATATTTCTTGCAAAAAACTATTGTTCGGCCGTATGACTTCAGATGAATATTGCATACAAGTCTTACTGACTATTTTCATGGTGCTTTTCTTGTTTTGAAATAAATTACAGTCATAACATTTTGAAACAACATGAGGGTAAATAAATAAATAAATAAATATATATATATATATATATATATATATATATATATATATATATATATATATATATATATATATATATGGCAAAATATTCATTTTTGTGTGAACTGTCCCTTTATACAAATTTTTCCCTTCTGAAAAATCTAGAGAAGCTAGTGATTATAGGCTGTAAACTCAAAGTCAGTGTTACGCTCATGAACTCAGCAGCTTATGCTCATAAAAACTCGGTTTTGGATGTTCAGATGCAAGGGGATTGGAAGGATATTTGAAAGTTAAACTGCTAAAACAAACTCTTCTTGAAGTCTCTGGTCGCTCTGATCATGCGTGAGCTGAAAACACCTTAAGGGCTTCGACTCTATGAAGCCAGAAGCTCCAGTAATAAGCGTGTTTGCTCGAGGCCTCCTGACCTTCAGATCTCGCACATCTCCAGTTGGTCACCATCTGTGTCCAAATTCACTGAAATGGGTTTCTGAGGCTGAACATCTCTCGCCATCCTTTATTAAACACAACAGATGAAGCCCTAGTAAGTGCTTACTAAATCAAACGCTCCTGATCTGCTCTGTAGAGTGACATTTTTCCATTGCAACTATAAATAAACCATTTGTAGACTTATTTGAAATGCGATACTAGTGTACTATGTTTAAAGTAGTAGTACTTCTATTTTGCTTCCTAATCTAGTTGTCATCTTGTCCCTCATGAGTTGCTTTGAATAAAAGTGTGCGTAGATGTAAATAAATGTAAATCTGTAATAGTTTTAGATAGTAGCATATGCAGTTGAGTAATGCAAAGATAAATGTTTTAACAAGTATCATTACAGTAGCTTTATTGTTGTTTAGAAATGGAAAGCCATGTTGAGCACATTGCATTGTGGGATTCTATGTATGATTCTATTTTTTGAGCCCAATGAAATCTTTTTTTTTTCTCACAAATTCCTTTTTTTTTTTTTTTTTTTTTTCTTGCCCCTGTTTTAATGGCTCTAAATATAATTTTAATTGTTAAAGAGAACTTTTTTTAATTTGAAGTCTAATTAATTAAAGTAATTAAACTTACACAATTTAATAGCATTTTATCAAAAGTTTAACTAAAATCACATTTTTAGGGCCTTACGAAATATTTATTTATTTATCCTCAAATTTTTCAGTTTTCATTTTTCTGAACTGTCCATTTTAATTCTTTTAAAACATGGTCTAATAAATTCAATTTATATTAATAATAATAATAATAATAATAATTATTATATATATTATATATTATTATATATTAATAATATATATTATATATTATTAATATATTTATGTCACAATTTAAACCAATCTTTTATTTTGACAATCTTATTTGATTTTCTATGTGTATATGATATGACGATTGTTTTTGTCAAATTAAATGATAAAATGCTCCTAAAGTGAATCTCAGAGCAGCTCTGGAAATAAAGTTAATGTGTTCCTGAACAAGTGAGGCATTGCACTTGTTAGTAGGTCATCTGGTTATTTCATTCATATACAGTAGATTAATCGTACACAGTTTACGGTATAGAAATGACTCGCTTCACTGTTAAATGTGGGTGTGATTTGTGTTTTGTTGTTGTTTTGCTGTGGCGCTGGAGAGCGACGGCTCTCGTAGAGCTGCACGTCGTCGCCGACTGTTGTTTCCCTGTCTCTCTGGAGCGCGTGAGGACTGATGGCAGTCATCTAAGAGCAGATTGTCAGAGCCGTTTGTGTGATGTTAATGAACATCTGTGGCGTGTCTGCTGATGCCCTGTCAGGCTGAGAGCCGCAGGATGGGCCAGCGGAGCAGAGCAGCCTGGGTACTTCACTCTTTGGCAGCACCACCGTTCCTTCTGGAGACTGAGAGAGAGTTTGTGACCATCTACGCACAGAAACCGTGTGTGATGGTGTGAACCCTAGCGGAAGTGAAATGTGTCATGCATTTGAAGGAAATGTAAAATTAGCAGATTTATGTGTATAGTAAAAGATGCACATTATGTGAATCAAATATGTTTTACTAATTTTATGTTTATATAGATCAATCAATCTACATATATATCTAATGCATCAATTTATGTATGTAAATAGGGACTGAATGTCTTTTGGTGAAGTGTTTGTGGTCACAGAACAAGCATTGTGAAGTTTCAGAGAGAAGTGAGCTGAATGGACTTGAATGGCCTGAGAGCTCTGGCTCAGATGAGTTTAATAAATAGTACGATGAGGTTTGGATCCCGCCAGTCCGCTGATGTTCCCTCCGAGCGCTCGGCTCCCGGACGGCACGTCTCGAATATTGATTAGAGCGGAAGAGACTGAAGGTAGTGCACCGACCCGCTGCAAAGTGAGCGTGACTTATAGATGGATCTGCAGCGAGGTCAGAAATGTGGTAAAGCCTTTAGATGGGGCAGTTGACCCTTCATTAAGCCCCATTTTAAAACATTACTTACCAGTCTCACCTTTACAGCTGATGCTGTTGGACCATCGTGTCAAAGATGTGCTCTCATCTAACGCTGTGTGAATATGTAAATGATGAACTGAGATTGAGGAAAAACTGCCAGTAGGTCATTAACTCGCATTTAAGTGGGTGGATCTCATTAAAACATGTCCAAGTCATATTTCAAACTAGAATCAAAAGAATTTTAAATTCTCCAGATATTTTTCATTGCGAGTGATTTCCATTACTGTGCAGTTACAATATACATTACAGTAATAGTATTTTTTTTTTTTAATGCTTTAATAATAATTAAAAAAAAAATGATTTTAATGTTTTTTAATTAAGTAACTGTTTTATTTTAAATAACTTATATTAAATGTAAATTAATTATAATGTATTAAAACTAAATGAATTCAGCTAAATTAATTGCATAATTTAATTAATAAAATCAGTTACAAATTTAGTTTGCATAAGCAGAGTCAGTGATGTAAACTACTTCAGAATTATGTTGATACAATGTCAAATTGGGAATACAAAATCTAATAATATCATTTCAAATGATTTCTAAGATTATTAAGATAATGATTTCTTATTATATTTAACTAAAACCATAAAAATAAATGATAACTAAAATAAAATGTACAAATAAAAAGTACATTTGTGGCCAAGCCATTATTTGTCATTTTTATTTAGTTTAACTTAATGTAGTAACATAACTAAAATGAAAATAAAATTAATACAGATTATATGAACATAATAAAAAAATATAAGTTACAAAAACTCAAAATTATTAACTTTATTAATGCAATGAATCCAGACTGTTTACTACTTTTTTTTTATTTATTTTTTTTCCCCCAATTTATAATAAAAAAAATGTATTTATTAGTTTTTTTTTTTATTGTATATTAAATATTTTATATTTTATTTTATATTTATTTATTTTAGTTGGTTCGATACGACACGGTGTCACAGTTCAGTGTATTTTCGATACAGCAAAAACAAAGAAATGCCAGAAAAAAATTTCCTTCATTTTTTTTACTTTATTATTTTTTTATTTTTTATTTTTTACTTTTATTATTATTTTTTTTTATTAATTAAAACTGACATCATAAAGTATGATTTTAAAAATACCTTAGACTTTGGAAGGCCTTTTGACTTTTGCCGTTTATCTATGATGATTTTGGAAGGTTTTTTTTTTTTTTAACATTCTTTTCTGAATTACTTTCTTCCACTGTGTTTGCCGATTTTCAGTGTTTTATATTTAAACTTTGTGTAGGTTATTTGTTATTTTAAATTAGGCCTACAGCATGGTGTATTTGTATTCGTTTTGTTAATAAATTAAACATTCCATGTTTAATATAAGTGAGTTTGAGTTGTTGTTGTTTGTTGTTGTTGTTTGTTGTTGTTGTTGTTGTTGTTGTTGTTGTTGTCAATTTAATTAGTTGATGGCAAAATACTGATATTCGAAAGTGAAAGTAAAACGCGCAGAGGCATTTACAAGCTATTTAAAAGTGAGGAAAAGAGGGAAAACTCTAACAAACTACCTCACCATCACAATCCTACTGGAGTACATTATATTTTGCACTTTAAACTCTTTTATTTTCCAAATGTAATAGGATTAGTCCAATGAGTTGTTCAGTTTGTAATGCATACCGAACCGAAAGCCTCGTACCAAACAGTTTAATATGAATACGTGTGTCATTACACCCCTATTCAAAGGCAATGGAAGTTCTGTGTGTTCGGATGGCTTTAAAGTGAATTTTGCAGAAATTGTACAATATGGTGAAATGCTTTTATTTATCTGCAAATTGGTTAAGTTCTGCTTAGTCAATCTATTGTTATCAGTTGTAATTGGTATTCTATAAAGTTTAACTTGTTTTATATGACTGTGTGAATCAGACCTGTTCATTGCTCATTTCTTTAAGAAACCTTTTTGTTGACCAGATCTAACAACTTTAGTAAAAATGCTTGACCAAAGGCCATTTTGGTTTTCCTGTCTTTTCTTCTGCGGTCATTCCCATGCATTTATGGCAACTGCGTTTGACTGAAGTGTTTTACATCTCATGGCAGTTAAACAGCATAAAGCACATGTTATCATGGTGTTCATCATGTGATCATCTGAAACATCAGCTCTGCTGTGGTTTAAGGCACTTGTCATCTGGCGGTCGGTGGTTTGTCGTGGGTTTGCATAAGGTGGGAGTTTGAACGAAGCAGCTGGCTTTAATTTACTGGCATTTTAGAGCTAGTATGATGGGTTTTCTGTTTTCACTGTTCACTTTCTCTGCTGAAGGTTAATGCAACAGTTGCATGAAAAGACTGAGTGTTTGTTTGCAGTTAGTAACGCATACAAGCACCTCATGATTTAATTTCAGTTCAGGGAGTCACAACACGACTGCAAAACAATTCTCAATGCATGTCAGCTTTTCAGCAGGGGCACAGGGACAGAAAATTGTTTTAATAAACCAGTTGGTAACACAATGCAGTGTTTAATGTTAGCTAATGCATTAACTCACAATGAGCTATATATTTGTTGCAGTATTTATACATTTTTGACAACATTAGCTAATAATAATACAACTGTTGATCAAAGTGGAGGGCCAAAATATTGACTGAAAATTAATTTGGCCAGCCGAAATCATTGACCGGAATTTGATGTTTAATTAGCACTCATCTGATATATCTATGCTGTTTTTAGTTCATGCGTGAATATAAGAAACTGCATAAGCATAAATAAGAAACTAATCTGCCAGCAAATGGCAGTAAGTGTCTTTTAGGAGTCATTCATTCATTCGATTCGTTCAAACGACTGATTCATTCAGGAATTAAGTAAATGACTCTTTATAAATGGGCCTTTAAATGGGTTCAAAATGCAGATTCATTCAAAAACTAAACAATTGGAGACGTGCAGCAATTCTGCTATGGCTTCAATGGTAATATGTTCTTCGCAAAATTGAGCAAACACACATAATATATGTTTAAAATATAACACAATATCAACTTCTTCTTTACTGAACTGCTGTGTAAAATCACATTTAAGCTTGTGATGGATCGTCCCAGAATCCAGAACGTGATGTTCAATTAGCACTCATCTGATATATCTATGCTGTTTTTAGTTCATGCATGAACGAAACTTCATTAAACATTGTTTGTAGCCTTTGGTCATGCCATCTAAGAACAGCAATAAGCTTTTGCTTTTGTTATTTTTGATATGAAACAAAGTCTGAGCTAAATAGACTTGCACTGTACTACATATTCATTATATTTGTACTTAACTTGTTTTTCTTATTTAGTGTATGTCTCAGTAAATCTGTCCTGGAAAGTATTTTATTACAGTCACTGTTTAAACAAATTTTAATAGAAATCGTCTTTAAAATGTTGACATAAATACCGCCTAAATACATGAATAATAAATTAAATAAATTTGCTTTATATGTTCTTTAACTTAAATTTTGTTTTTTGACTAAGCGAAAACTTTGATTTCTGTGTTTTAGTTAAAAAAAAAAATAATAATTTCCACGCATCACTAGTTCACTGTTAGTTATTAGCTCAGGTCCATTAAATAATATAAATGTAATATCAATAATGTATATAATATAGGGCTGTCAAACGATTAATCACAATTAATCGCATATAAAATAAAAGTTTGAGTTTGCCTAATAAATGTGTGTGTACTGTGTGTAATTATTTTGTACACAAATTAATGTATATATTTTAGAGAAATATGTTATGCACACATTTTTTTTTAAATTTAAATTATATAAAAATTGTACTAAAGACATATACTTGTAAATAGTCCTTTTTTTAATTAATATGCATACAAAGAATACACAAAATACACATACAGATTAACAAAGACAAGACAACAGAACAAACTGATCACAAAAAAAACAGAATTCACATTGATATATAGGTTGGGAATGATGAGTATTGTGGATGTTGAGAGTGTTCATTTCTTTAAGCGATTTTTCTCTCGCTTAAAAAAAAATTGCTTAAAGTAAATAGTTCTTAAATATATACATGAATGTTTGTATTTATATACATAATAATTACACAGTACACACACATATATTAGGCAAACTCTAACTTTTATTTTGTATGCGATTAATCGCGATTAATCTCAATTAATCGTTTGACAGCCCTAAAATTATATATAATATATTAATACAGCTTTTGATTTTAATAATATAATTGTTAAAATAAGCACATAACTTATGTCTTTAACCAGTGGATCCTTGTTGTAAATTTTTACCAACCAGTTATTGGGAAATTGTAGGAAAACTGCACCACAGTAAAATAAAATGCACTCAAATTTGCTGAAATTTCAAATTCATTATAAAAAAAAAAAAATAATAATAATAATTGTAAACAAAAATTGTACAAGTATGTTTTGCAAGAAGATGCTATCAGTCTTTCCACTTCAAAATTTACCATTACATTTAATGTTTCACTTGTTTCTTTGTAATTGATTGTGAGATTTACTAGCAAAATTTGTTTCTGCTCCAAATTTTATTTTAAGTGTTGATCATTCAGATGTGTTTGTTGATGATTAAGGTTCTTCGACTCTTTGGTTAGAAACTGAATCTAGGCTCTCAGTCAGCTTTTAAGGAAACCACTATATTGCATTTTATTTTATTGTTTTGATTAACTACCTTTACACGAAAATGTGAGTGTTTAACTGGTTGCCTCTGCATTGTTGAGTACTGTTTCCTATCTAATACTGTACAGCCGCCTTGTCACAATTCTGTATTGTTAAAGGCGGTATATAAATAAAGGTGACTTGACTTGACTTGACTTCAGCATGTGAAGAAAGTCGTCCAACCTCTTTGTTTCAGCTGTGAAGTCCTGATGTCCCGTTCTTGTGGGAGTCTGGATGTCTCGCGACACAGTCAGTAGCGTTGAGAACCCTAGTCTCTGTGTTGGTTAAGATGTTTAGTGAGTAGGTGGGTGGGTTGGTTATCTCTCAGCCTGTTGGTTGGTAAAGCACAGACTCTTCAAACAAGAGAGACGGGTCATCAGAGTTCAGCTGAACAGAGTCGCTCCACCTACACATGCTGTTCCTGCGCTTACGCTCATCTTAAGATAAATAAAAAAACCAAGAGTAATGTTCAGAGTATGTTCAGAGCTGAAATGTGCTTGGCCGACAGTCATGTGTAAGGTGCAATTATACTCTAATCGCAGATTACCAGAGCATTAGGGCTGTGTTCACATGGAGATGAATGCTGCTGCGTTTCTAGCATTATCTGCAATTATTTTTCTCACTACAACAGAATATATGTGCCATCAGTGACCTAGTACAGTCTTTCAACTTCAATTAATTGATTGTGATTCAAATCTGGGTTTTCATAACAAAAACTTAAACAAAAATGTAAAACTATTAAAAAATAATTATGATAATAATAAATGACTATAATAAATTGTATATTTTTATTTATTTCAGCTAGTTGCCAAGGTGGTATTTCTCTTAAAAAAAAAACTAAAAAAAGAGATTAAAAAATCATTTAGATTAGCAAAAACACAACAAATTATTAAAACTAAAAGTAAAAAGAAAACCAATAATTTAAAAATATTTTTAAAGTTAAAATGATAATAAAAATAATTTTCAAAATACAAACCGATTGAAACTATTAAAAACTGTCGAAAACACAACAAATTATTAAAACTTTAAAAGTAAAAAGAAAACCAATAATTGAAAAATATTTTTAAATTAAAAAAATGATAATTTTAAAAATACAAACTGATTGAAACTATTAGTAAAAACTGTCAAAAACACACAACAAATTACTAAATCTTTAACTAAAAGTAAAAAGAAAACCAGTAATTGAAAAATATTTTTAAAATAAAAAAATGATAGTTTTAAAAATACAAACTGATTGAAACTATTATTACAAACTATCGAAAACACACAACAAATTAAGACTCTAACTAAAAGTAAAAAGAAAACCAATAATTTATAAACATTTTTAAAATGTTTGAAACTGATTGAAACTATTATTAAAAACTAAAATACTAAATAACACTGACTGACCAATTTCATACATTTTCAATATAATGCAAAAATGTTTTATTTTCTAAATGTTTACTAGAATACCTGAATCGATAGTTAGATACTTGAAAAACGGCAAGCATTGTTACTAATTTACTTTAATTTGCTGTTTATGTTAGTTTTTTTTGCTTGTAATTAGTTTCTTTATTCTTTTTCTATTATTTACTTTTTCTTTAAATAATTACTGAGAAGCCCTGAAGCAGTGTTTCCTCAAATACTTCAAGGCTAAATGGCATTGCTAAATATTAATGCAAAATTAAACATATTATAATGTGTGAATAAACATATTTATGAATGTTCTGTTTTTAAAGTAGTATTATTTTTCTGAATGTATTTTTCTTAAAAATACAAGTTTATAACCACGTATAGTTTTAACTTTTTGTCATTTATATTTATGCTGTTGCTTGCAATTTTTTTTCATGCCACTGTTTTAATATTCATAAATATGTATATTTAATATTATTATTTATATTGTTTTTATATTTATCTTCAGGAGTGTGTGTTTGCAAGCATAATAGCTTTTTGCTGTTGTATGAAAATTCATATTGTGGCAAACACCTTTGGCATTTTCTTCAAAAATATATATATAAAAAATATATAGCATTTTCATAAGTTCTTTCCATAGCTGTAATCAGATAACGTATGATTCATTTTAATGTCAAACAGTTTCCATATTCCATATTCACATGTTGCTACACCACTACATAAACACTATGCTTATGACTACATTTTTCTTACCTGTCTCACTTTACTAGATCTAATTGTTTTGTTTCCTAGAAGCATTTCGAGGTTTACAGCGCTTGTACATACATCATCATGTTCGGTTCTCAGCACACATTGTTGTATTATGTAAAGTGAATGGAGTCGTGCAGTGTTTTTTTCGCACGAGGGTGATTTAACTGTACTTTAGCGTCCCGACACTCATTTCTCCAGTACATATGTCTGACTTTCCATGCTTTAAACAAATGTGCTTAGCTTTTTTCTCACTTATGCCTCATTATCATTAATCAGCAATGAAAGTCATGCCTGTTTTGTGTGTTTGTTGTTGTTCAGACACTGGAGGAGCCCCCCTACCTGACCGTTGGCACTGACGTGAGTGCCAAATACAGAGGGGCGTTCTGTGAGGCCAAGATCAAGACCGCCAAGAGACTCGTCAAAGCTAAGGTAAGCCACAAACGGGCTATTATTTCTGCTGTTTGGGATCATTCGAAGATGTATTTTGGATGTATGAATGATCAATGGTTAGAGAAGGCTTCTATGCACATTTACGGTGTCAAAAAATGAATACAGTAAATGAAGATAAAAAGAAAGGTCTATATTTTGTTTGTTTATAGATGTGGTGTTCATTCCTGCTTTGGAAAGCAAATAATGCCAGTCTGATGTTTCTAAATCTGTGTATATATATATGTATTAATGCCGCTCTAAAATATCTGAGCTGATCTATGATGGTTCACATTTTCTTAAAATGTATAAAAAAGTCTCTTCTGCTTACCAAGGCTGCATTTATTTGCTCAAAAATACAGTAAAAATTGTGAACATTTTTTTACAATTTAAAATAACTATTTTCTGTGTGAATATATTGTGAAGTGTAATTTATTTCTGTGATCAAAACTGAATTTTCAGCATCATTACTCCAGTCTTCAGTTTCACATGATCATTCAGAAATCATTCTAATATTATTTTTTTTGCTACTCAAGAAACGTTTCTGATTATATTATATTATGTTATTGAAAATTGTTGTGGAAAGTACAATAGTAAGTACAAGTATAAGAGCATTTGTCTGAAATAAATAAAGAATTTTTATATTTATAAATGTCTTTACAGTCACTTTTAATCAATTTAATGCATCCTTGCTAAATAAAACTATTCATTTAATTTTAAAATTATATAAAATATGTATTTGGACTTGTGTTGTTGTGAAATGTTTTGAAGTAATGAATGTGTTTCCAGTGCTATCGCTTCTGCTCACCAAGGCTGTATTCATTTGCTCAAAAATACAGTAAAAATTGTAAAATATTTTTACAGTTTAAAATAACTCTTTTTCCATGTGAATATATTGTAAAATGTCATTTATTTCTGTGATCAAAGCTGAATTTTCAGCCTTACTACTCCAGTCTTCAGTGTCACAAGATCCTTCAGAAATCATTCTAAAATGCTGATTTGCTGCTAAAGAAACTATTATATTATATTATATTATATTAAATTATATTAAATTATATTACATTATATTATTGAAAATTGGTGTGGCAAGTAAAATACTTTTTCCAAGAAAGTTAAAAAGAATGGCATTTATTTAAAAAAAAAAAAAAAGAAGTTATATTTATAAATGTCTTAACTGTCACTTTGGATCAGTTTAATGCATCCTTGCTGAATAAAATATTGATTTAATTTTAGAAATATATAAAATATGTATTTGGACTTGCGTTGTTGTGAAACGTTTTGAAGTTGGAGAGCTAATGGAGTCCCATAATGAATGCGTTTGCATTGCTGCCTCTTCGGAGGAATCGCCCTCGTTCCTAATGAAGTATTTTCCTCCTTTCACTCTTTCTGTCTGCTCGGGTCTCTCTCCTCATGTTTTCCTCCTGATGGCTCTCTGATGTTTTATAATTCCTCTCTCATAGTCTTGAAATGTGATTAGCTGCCTGCTCGCAAACCAGAGACCTTGTTCAAGGTTGTAATCATATTCCTGCCATTGTACTACTGATGACATCATTGCATCTCTCTCTCGCTCTCAAGCTGTGTTTATGCATTACTCAAAGCAAAGTCTTTACACGGCGCAGTCACACTTTTAAGATTGTCAGAGAAATATGAGCGGAGCGTTGGAGCACAGAATGATTACGTTCTTAGAGTCTTATTCATTGATCAAATGCATGTGTTTTTATGTCTTCCAGACGTCAACATTTGGTTTTCTTTGTTTCTCTAGCTCGAAAATAGAGCTCTAGCAGCATCAAGGTCATGGGTTTGATTTGCAGGAAATGCATCAACTTATCAAATATGTACCTTGTTTTATATACAAGTTATTTTGGATAAAAGTGTCTGCCAAATGCATAGCATCTTATGTGAATGTTATATATTTAAAAATGATTTTTCTTTTTAATTATGTTGATTATAAATATATCATTAAGATATATTGTATAATAATATATAATTATTTTCTATATTTAAAAAAAAATAATAATAACATGCTACTTTGATTAATTGGACAATTCATTTTGATCAATTTATCAATTATTTTCTGATTAGTTAAATAATCCTTTGCTTAAGTGTAACTTCTGTAATGAACGTTTTCTTCAAACATTTTCTAAAAAAAAAAAATAGTTACTTCACAAATAAAAAAGATGCATCGTTTCGACCTTACTAATGTTCTGGTGCAGTTTATTATTTATTCTTTTATTGTGGTGATGTTTGAAGATAAAGTTTGCTTGTTTTCTCTGTGTGGGCTCCTCTGTGTGTCCTGACAGTGATTGTAAATGGAGGTTTTTTTTTTGTCAGCGGTGGCCACGTGTGACCCGCTGCAGCGCGATCAGAGCTTCATCAGACGCGACTGCTGCGAGACGCTGAAGTGTGAGACTTATTATCTCCTGTGACAATAAGACACGTGCGCACACGTCTGATGACAGTCACAGACTGCTCACAAAACAGCGGTTACGAGCTGGAGTAACGCATGTGTGGCCATGAAACACACTCATGTCAGACATCTGAAATAATGGACTTCACGAAGTTGATGGACTATGAGCTTTCTCATATTGTTAGTACATTTATGTATATTATATAATCAGTGTATTTAAATTTAGTCAATCTATTTATGTTTGTGGGATTGTCTCAATGGCTTTTATGATGCTGTTTGATTTCTTTCTTTTTTTGTAATTATTATAATAATAATAATATAAAAAGGAAATTATAAAATCATAAAAAAAATTAAGTGTCTGCTAAATGCTTGAATGCACATTTAATTAACTTATTTTAGAGAAACAAAATATAATTATAAAAAATAATACAATTATGAAAATAATTGAAAAATCAATTATTAAAAAATATTTAAAAATTTATACAAATATAATAAAAATAATTTATGATAAATGCATAAATGTAAATATAATTAACTTCGTTTACAGAAATAAAATATAATTATAAATAATAAAATTATGCAATTATAAAATGATTTAAAAATAAGTAATGAAAAAATTAAAAAGCATGAAAAATAATGCATAAAAGTGTCTGCTAAATGCATTAATGTAAATATAATAAACTTGGTTTACAAAAATAGAATAATTATGCAATTATAAAATGATTAAAAAATGATGAAGCATGTATAAAAAGCATGAAAAATAATTTCTAAGTGTCTGCTAAATGCATTAATGTAAATATAATAAACTTTAGAGAAATAAAATATTATAAAAATATAATAAAATCATTTATTATATCATTTATATTTATATTATCATTTTTACAGTGTCTGCTAAATGCATGAATGTAAAAATAATAAACTTAAAATGAAATGAAATAAATGAAAACGTTATGAATAAGTTAAAAATAATACAATTCTAAAAATAATATAAAGTATATAATTATTTAAAAAAATTAAAAATTGTATTGCTGAATTAAAAAGTATATATATTCTATAACTTTGCATAATTTGATTTTGATTAATTTAGATTAGCATTTATAAAATTTTAGTACGTTTAATTTTTAATCAAAGCAATTTACATTTGAGTTTTGCATTTTTGCAGTTCATGCATTCCCTGGGAATCGAACTTGTGACCTTGGTGCTGTAAGCGAAAGCATTATTTATGTTTAGCCACAAAACTCATGTTAAACTTTGGTGGTGTTATGCATTTCTTCAAGTTGCAGTTCAAGTAAATCATCTTCCTGTCATTCAATTTCAACATCCTGCATAATGGTTTCCATTGAATTTAAATTCCATTTCATGGACTGAAAAGATGTTGAGTCTTAATTCTGAATTTTGCGCAGTCCTGATGTGCAGCGTCTCTCAGGGTATTTATGGAAATATGACATCTTGTTCCTCCATTTTTATCCCATCCCCTTGCACAGCATGTTTTGTCCGCCCCACTTTCTGTGTAATTATTTTCTGTTCTGTGACACGCAGCGATTCGGTGACACAGTGGGTCTTCACCGTGTTTGGTTTGATATCAACACAGGGACGTTGGGCTCTCTCTGATGGGTATCTGGCCGCCTGATATGAGCGATCGATGCATCTTGGCCTTTAGGGAAAGCCCTTCTGTGTTTACTATCCTCACTGACTGTGTGTGGCTCTTTCCAGGTCACCTTCAAACTCAACTCGTCCACTGCGGAGGTGCACGACGAACACATCAGAGGAGTGCTGAAGGTAAGAACGAATCTGCCTCCTTCAGCACAAATACAGGCTTTGTTTGATCACATTTATGTGGGTTTATAAACTGATACACCACGTCTTAAAGAAACGGTTCACCCAAAAAAATGTGAATTTGAAAATGTGTCTCATCCAAGATGTAGATGAGTTTGTTTGTTCATCAGATTTGGAGAAAAGTAGCATTGCATCACTTGCTCACCAATGGATGTGAATGGGTGCCGTCAGAATGAGAGTCCAAACAGCTGATAAAAACATCACAATAATCCACAACTAATCCACACCACTCCAGTCCATCAGTTAACATCTTGAGAAGACAAAAGCTGCGTGTTCATAAGAAACAAGTCCATTATTTTAACACCAAACCGTCATTTCTGACTAAAATATGAGTCCATAATCCATAATAACGTTTCCTTCTGTTGTCTCTTACATCAAAATCCATCCACATGTTTATTTAGAGCTGTTTTGGCTTGTAAAAGGTGCTTGATCTGTGCAGATTTCTCTCTTGATTCAGACCAGACCACTTTGTCACTGGAGGAAGCGTTATTATGGATTATGGACTCGCAAACACGTATCTTTTCACTTCTCAAGATGTTAACAGATGAACTGGACTGGTGTGGATTACTTGTGGATTATTGTGATGTTTTTATCAGCTGTTTGGACTCTCATTCTGACGGCACCCATTCACTACAGAGGATCCATCGGTGAGCAAGTGATGCAATGATGCATTTCTTCAAATCTGATAAAGAATCAAACTCATCTACATATTGGATGTCCTGAGGGAGAGCACATTTTCAGCTCATTTTCATTTTTGAATGAACTGTTTCTTTAACCAGCTGTGACATGATGAGAATTTGTCCATGTTGAAAGCGAAAGTACTGCTTTACGCAACAAAATCACTGCGTTTTATAACATATTTAATTTTGATTATAATTACTCCCCTCAGGTTGTTCTAAACCTTTTTGACTTTCTTTCATCCATTGAATGTGGAATAAATTAAGTGTGTTAACCCTGTGAAGCCTAACATACAGTTGAGGTCAAACGTTTACTTCCCCCTTCTGGAATCTGCAAAATGTTAATTATTTTACCAAAATAAGAGGGATCATACAAAATGTATGTTAATGTTTATTTACTACTGACCTGAATAAGATATTTCACATAAAGATGTTTACATATAGTCCACATAATAATTGAATTTATAAAAATGGTTTTTAATACTGTGTTGTTACCTGAATGATCCACAGCTGTGTTTTTTTGTTTAGTGATAGTTGTTCATGAGTCCCTTGTTTGTCCTGAACAGTTAAACTGCCCGCTGTTCTTCAGGAAAATCCTTCAGGTCCCACAAATTCTTTGTTTTTTCAGCATTTTTGTGTATTTGAACCCTTTCCAACAATGACTGTATGATCTTTTTACACTGAGGGCAACTGAGGGACTCATATGCAACTATTACAGAAGGTTCAAACACTCACTGATGCTCCAGAAGGAAACACAATGCATTAAGATGCAAAAGGGTGAAAACTTTTGGATTGTGAAGATCAGGGTAAATTTAACTTATTTTGTCTTCTATAAAACATCCAAGTATCCTCTGTAGCCTCTGAAGGGCAGTACTAAATGAAAAAATATGATACTTAGGCAAAACAAGAAAAATGTACACATCTCCATTCTGTTCAAAAGTTTTCTCTTAATACATGGGTTTTCCTTCTGGAGCATCAGTGAGTGTTTGAACCTTCTGTAATAGTTGCATATGAGTCTTTCATTTGTCCTTAGTGTGAAAAGATGGATCAAAATCATGCAGTCATTGTTGGAAAGGGTTAAAATACACACAAATGCTGGAAAACCAAAGAATTTGTGGGACCTCAAGGATTTTTTGGAAGAACAGCAGGCAGTTTAACTGTTCAGGACAAACAATTCGACAATTTGATTTTTCTGTTAAGTTGTTCTTACGTTTGCTTGATGAAAAGTAAAGATTTGACAGCAAAAAGACACTGAAGCACCAGCTGAAGAGCTTTTACTGGATAAAAAAAAGTCTTATCAATCAGACAACAGAAGGCATGTAGTGTGACAGGTTTAACAGCAAAGTTTTGATTATGTTAATCATTTAGAGGCGTTGCATATCAAATATGATTCCGTAGGCGTTACAGGGTTAAAAAATCTTCACTGCTTTTTACATACAATGAAAGCAGACAGTGATCACATCTGTCAAGCTCCAGAAACGCAGTATAATGACGTGCCGATTTCAAACTCTGGAGTTCGTGTTTGATGGTGCCGGCGATGCCAGTCATCCGGATAATCCTCTGCTTCATATTGATGTTGTTTGTTTTTTATTTTCTATTTTTTAGCTCAGTCATTTGTTTGAACATCTCCTGGCGAAGCAGCCGTTGCATCTGTAGCTGTGATTATGAATATGACAGTAATTATTCTCCGCCGGCTGCCATCAGCTCATCAGAAAACATCTCACTAATGTCTGGCAGAACGGTTTGCTTTGAGCACTTAGTAATTCGTTTTCAGAGAGAATAAATAACAAATACGCTCATGAGTGTCTTTACAAGCAGAAGTCTTAACAGCTCGAACGCGAACACCACGGGCTGGAAGAGGAGAAAGCCACTGAGGACGAAACTGATTTCATGCCCAGACTAGATTAATACATGCAGCTAGTTATTTATTAGTTTGTTCGCAGGTCAAATCTGTTAGGCTTCAAGCACACACGCAATCAAATGCCAAAAATTGCAAACTATGGAAAGACTATGCTGAAAAGTTTAGGCTGAATCTTAAAAATCCACAATCAAAAAACTAAAAAAAAAAGGAAGAAATCAAATTATATTTTGCATAAAGAAAAGATCAGGATAAAATAAAATTAGGATTGTTTTTTTATTAATTAATTAACTTGGTTATCTGTTTACTTGTTTGTTTACTTTGTTTATTTTAATGTATTTATTTATTGCATTGTAATTCGTATTTGATTTGTATTACTGTAATAGTGTTTTTAATTGTAAAAGACACTTTAGAATAAATTAGTATTTTTTTTATTGTATTATAATATTTTTACAATAAAATTGTTTTATCTAAATAATTGAAACTTATTTACATTTTATTTAAAGACAGTTTGGCATACTACAATGATATGTAAATACACTAAAAATGTATGTATTTATTTTTTGCATGACATTAATAAGAATATATTGTTATGAAAAATTCAAACATTTTAAATTGTTTTGCATAAAGAAAAGATCAGGATAAGATAATATTAGGATTGTTTTGTTTTTTTTTCTAAATAATTAGCTTAGTAATCTATTTACTTGTTTGTTTTAATGTATTTATGTATTGCATTGTAATTCGTATTTGATTTGTATTACTGTAATAGTGTTTTTAAGTCTAAAAGACATTTTATAATAACTAAGTAATTTTTTTATTGTATTATTAAATATTTTTACAAATAAAATTGTTTTATATAAATAATTGAAATTAATATTTACATTTTATTGAAAGGCATTTTTGCATACTACCATGATATGTAAATACACTAAACATTTATATAATTTTTTTTTTTTTTTGCATGACAGTAATAATAATAGTTTATGAAAATATCAGAAACATTTTAAATTATATTTTGCATAAAGAAAATGTCAGGATAAAATAAAATTAGGATTTTTTAAAAATTAAATAACTTGGTTATCTAGTTACTATTTACACTAAAAATGTATTTATTTATTTACTTTTGCATGAGAGTAATAAAAATATATTATGAAAATATCACAAACATTTTAATGGTGCTAAAATAAGATTAATTAAACTGATTAATTGGCATGTCATATATAATATAAATAAGATTACTTTATACATGCAATAAAATTTTCCTTTGCGTTACAGTAATAATAATCAGAATAATTGTTTGAAAACATTAATGGTGCAAAAATAAAATTACTTTTTTTGTGAACTTTATTTCTTTTGATTTTTGGTGGCATGTTGGACATGTTCTTGAGAATTTTTTTTTGTGAAATTTGCACTTATATGATTATGTTAATTATTTAGAATTATCTGATACCATCACTTTACCATGGTACATCCACAGTAATTTCTTGTAAAGCTATCATGCCCACCTCACAGTTCTTGAGAATCCCGCTCAGGCGTTTCTCCATGAGTGATGTTAGTGATTATGTGAAAAAGAACTAAATCCAGTCTGCTTATCTCCAGCTTCAGTGTTTTAACACCCGGCGGAGTGTGAATCTAATTCCAGTCGGTCAGGAGTGCGGTGGTGCAACACACTGAGACCCTGTAAATATGAGTGTTTGTGTTTATGTTTCAGGTGGGCGCTGTGGTTGAAGCCAGGAACCAAGATGGGATCTATCAGGAGGCCACCATCAACAAACTCACTGATGCTAGTTTGTACACCGTCGGTGAGTCCATTACATCTCATCTCATCTTAGACTGCAATTCAGTTGCACATCTCTTCAGATCGTGTCGCTGTTTATGTACCTGAGACAGAGATAAAAACACCACTTCCATCGTTGGTTTATGGTTTGCTTTAGTTTATAGAAGAGATGTGGACTCGAGTCACATGACTGGAGACTCGACTTAAGACTTTGGCAACAGTGACTCGAGACTTGACTCGGACTTGAGCCCTGTGACTCGGCTGTTACTCAGAAGTCTTAATGGCTTACCTTATATTTAATTTAAAAAAAAAAAAAAACGGTTCTGATCAGTAGGCTGGTTACTGAAGCGTATGATCACGCTGGTATGATTAGCGCAGCTTTTGGCACTGAGCCAAAGACACTAAGTGAGCGCTTCTTAGAGTTTTCATCCACATACTGTTTAGGATATTTAATCTTTTAGACATTTAAAATGCACATAATCACTATAAACCACTTATAATAAGAAGAAGATGAAGAATAAACACTGATGTACAGTATATTGAAACAGCACCTAATAATACACCTATATATATATATATATATATATATATATATATATAATATTTTTTTTTTTTTTTTTTTTTTTTTCCCCTGTGTCAAAAAATGTACATAATAAAAAAAAAATTATTAAACATTACAATTCCCCCAATCTGGACTAAATTACTGGTATTCTCTATAAATGTATTTTTTAAACATACAAACAAGAAATGTTGTAAAAAATGCAATGAAACTTTTAAATATGAAACCAAACCACCAGTTTTAATGACTGAGTCATTTAGTCTTTATAAATGGATTTCTGAATCATTCAAAAACATGGATTCATTAATAAAACACCGCTGTGTTGCTCGGAGACATGCAGCAGTTCTGCCGTGGCTTTGATTGGAACTATTTTCTGTAACGAAATTGAGCAAAAACACTCATTATTGTATCTAAAATGTAAGTCGCTTAATTTAAACTTCTTGTTTATTGAACTGCTATTGTATAAAATCAGTATCACATTGCAGTTGTGTTAATATTTGAGGAATCATATTGGTCATGCAATGTTGCAATAAATCATATTATAATTTCTTTTTTTTCTGTGAGTGCTTTTGGGCTCATTTGTTTTGATTTCTGCACGAGTCTCTCTCACATACTCATTTCAAGCTGCGCAAACTTTTATCTGTCACGACATAAATACATTATCAGTCGCCGTAAGTGTGACGTCAAAACAGATCTGCTCGGAATCGGCAGGCCAATCATGTGAGAAACTGGCTAATTCCAATCCCTGGCTGATCGATTGGTGCATCTCTAATAAATATTTCTCACTAGCCATGATCATATGTTTTGCATGTGTGTGAAATATTATCAATATTTTTGTACCTACGACCATTAAATTTTTATTTTTTCATGCAATGAAATGAGAATGAGAAGCATCACTTGTTGTCACTCACAGCATTATAAATGAGATGAGTCACTCTCCGTCTCTCACAACAACATAAAATACTGATTTCATTCCTCATATTTTTTATTTTTGATGTCTTAACGTGAATTATAGTCCACATATGTGTCGCCACACGGAGAGAGATGAAGTTCTGACAGAAGACCTGTGAGTCACAGCAGATGTTTTCTCCAGCAGATGGTTGGCGTGTCTTTAATTTGACGCTGACGTTCGTTCGTTTCAGTTTAAACCATATTCTGTTCCCAGCTCCTAATGAAGCTACAAGCCAAACTGCTGATTTACTCCAAGTTTTATCGTTCATAAATGCATCATATGGACTGTCTTCAGTCATTTCTACACTCAAAAACTGCGCCGGAAGTGCGTGAAGGACCAGAGTACTGATTAAATCAATAAATAATTGAGAAGGTGGCCAACGTGGGTCGTCCGCCGTCATCGTTTCCCACGTTCGCTCTGAGTTTGTTATCATTAAAGCTGAAGAGCAGTGGGCGGCCGGAGCGAGAGCTGCTCTTTTAAAGGACTGATCTTACGTAACTCTGTCCTGGAGCGTTTGTGCGTCTGATAACTCCTCTCTTTCTCTCTCTCCTCGGCTCAGTGTTTGATGACGGCGATGAGAAGACCCTGAGGCGCTCGTCTCTCTGCCTGAAAGGAGCGCGACACTTCGCAGAGAGTGAGGCAAGTCAGCTTTCTGCTTTCAGATTGGTTTAGATCGCTAGCAGACTCCTGTACGCCATGACATTGTCACATCACATCATAATTTTACTAATTCTTAAGTTTGCTTGTGTTAGAATTTAAGAGGTGTTTCCATTTCAGACATATGCTCAGGTGATATTGAGAACATAAGGATAAACCTATCAATTTACTATTAATTAAAATGAAACATGTTTTGTTTGAAACATTCTGATTTGAAAAATTAATAAACATCTGGAATGTTTCTTCATAAAGTGGCAGCTTTTCATGGCAAGCATCTGCTCAAACTGAAGTAGTAATAGTTTATTAACCCTTAAAGACCTAGAACATTTTTGGGGCGCCTGACGCACCTGTATTTTCTTTGTTTTCTTCAGACCTATTCTAGCAGTCAGCATCAAGTGCCATATATCATTATAATCAGGAGAACTTGAAGTTGATGACTAGCTTATTTAAAGTCCCAATTTTCCTTTTGTTTTCTCTAAAAATAAGAGAATTTGCAGAATTTTAGGAAAGACGCTAGCAACAATTGGGTTTTTTACTGTGTACTCAAATAAAAACTCCTGAAGTTTGGATTTTTTCCCTTTAGAAAATTGTATTTAGGTGTTTTATACTTCCAAATAAAATTTTGTCTACATATAACATTTCCCAAACAAGTTCTAGCCATTTATTACAATAATACTATGGGTGCTTTTTAGTGAAAAACAGGCCTATTTAGTTTATTGACAATATAGATGTGTCCAAAAATGTTTCAGGAGTAAAGTCACAGTAGAAACAGTGTTATATAATAACAAAACACAGTGAAAAGTGACTTTTTCACATAAGTATATTCCTATTCTATGTATGAACAATAAACACAAACAGTGTAACGTTATAGCAAGTAGTGAAAACAACTGCACAAATGGTCTTGTGCAGCAAAAGTTTTTGGTTGGCTTGCTAATCATGTTAAAAACTTGCTAGTAACTTCTTAATATTGCTAACAACATGCTGGAAACATGCTAATCATGATAACAAGATGTTAATCATGTTAGGATCATGCTGGTAACTTAATCATGCTAACATGTTAGCAACATGCTAATCATGATAACAACATGTTAGTAATTTAGTAATCATGCTAACATGCCAGTAGCTTGCTAATCACGCTATCAAGAGGTTAGCAACATGCTACTAACTTGTTAATCATGCTAACATGCTAATGCTAGGATCATGCTAGCAACATGCTAGTAACTTCTTAATCATGCTAACATGCTAATGCTAGGATCATGCTAGCAACATGCTAGTAACTTGCTAATCATGCTAGCAACATGCTAGTAAGTTGTTAATCATGTTAAAACGTCAATAACTTCTTAATAATGATAACAACATGCTAATCATGATACCAACATTTTTAGTATTTAGTAATCATGCTAACATGCTAATAACTTGCTAGTCATGCTAACAAGAGGTTAGCAACATGCTAATAACTTGTTAATCATATTAACATGCTAATGTTAAGATCATGCTAGAAACATGCTAGTAACTTCTTAATCATGCTAGTAACATGTTAGTAACTTGCTAATCATGCTAACAACATGCTAATAAGTTGTTAATCATGTTACCAACATGTTAATAACTTGTTAATCATGGCAAAAGTGGTAGCAATATGCTAGTCATGTTAGCAATGCTAACATGTTTAATCATATTAAACATGCTAGTAACATGGTAGTAACTTGGTAGTTATGCTAACAAGAGGTTAGCAATATGCTAGTAACTTGTTAATCATGCTAACGTGCTAATGCTAGGATCATGCTAGAAACATGCTAGTAATTTTTTAATCATGCTAACAACATCCTAGGAACATGCTAATCAATCATGTTAGCAACATGTTAATAACTTGCTAATCATGCTAACAACATGCTAGTAAGTTGCTTATCATGTTAGCCACATGCTAATAACTTGTTAATCATGTTAAACATGCTAGTAACTTCGTAATCATGTTAGCAACATGCTATTAACATGTTAATTATGTTAGAATCATGTTGGGAACTTGTCAATCATGCTAACAACACACTAGTAACTTGCTAATCACATTAGCAACGTGCTAGTAATTTGCTAATCTTGCTAGAAACATGTTAGCAACATGCCAGTAACTTGCTAATCACGTTAGCAACAAGCTCACAGCAATATCAATGTAATCTATCTAATCTATCTGTTTGTTATTGTTTTTGTCAATTTTAAACAGTTAATTTTATACAACTAAGTTTTACATATTTTAGCACATCAAGTTTTTTCTGTATTGTATTTTAGCCCAGCTGACTTTTATTTTATTTCAAGTAATGAAAATGTATTTTTATGGTTTATTATGGTGAATCTCACGTCTGTTTCTCTTTCAGACACTGGACAGGCTTCCTCTAACAAACCCCGAACACTTTGGCACTCCTGTCATCGGCAAAAAAGGAAACCGCGGAGGCCGACGCTCCAATCCCATGTGAGTGTCTTTACTTAGTTACATGGAAAAATAAAGAGGCATTTACCAATCCTTCCAGATTTTTTGCCGAATCCAGTGCAGAACATTACGATTCTACATATTTCACAATTTTTTCACAAAAAGCACAGTACTGCTTAAAGTTGTCAACATGTCACAGCAAAGTAAGACTAGTATACTTGCAATGTCTTGTCATCATGTTAAATGTGGCACCTTAATTATGAAAATTACAGCTAATCTTCTATAAAATTAATCATTTTGATAAAAAACAAAATGAAATCCTGGTGGGACTGATTTACACTGTGTTAAATTTGTAGGATTTACTTTGAAACAGTTTTCACACACATGCCACGTAAAGAGCTTTTTTGAATGGTCATTTGCATATATTTTTAGCTTCGGCCCAGTCTCTTGTTACTGGACGTCCCATAATTCAGTGTTTTGGAGTCCCTGCCCTATTTCACGTGAATAAGGGCATTCAGGACACATTTGACACGTTGTGAGTTTCACCGATTTTGTTACGCTGATAAAAACAGTCCTCACCTGAAGGCTGAAGCGTTTGTGTGTCTTAGTCGTGATGCTCCAGGGATGCGGCGAGTTCGTCTGGGAATACCGATTACACAGTGTTTGCTGTAGTAAATTACACCTCTTCTTTTAGCAGTCGCACAAATAGGACAAACGCTGGCCTGGAATTCTCAATCCCCAGACACAATTCGGAGAAAAGCCAGTGTTTTTCCTCCGGTGCTTCAACTCGAGCGGGACGCGTCCCACCGGCGCAATGACAGATACGACTCTCGTGTGTCACGACGAGAGGCGTGAGCTCATCATTAACTCAGTCAGTCATGCGTGAACTCTGACAAGCCTCGGCCGTTTTGAGGGATCACAATTGATCGTAATGTTTGTGTGTCACTGACTAGTCAACTTGTGGATTAGTTCTGCACATCAAATAGATTTTGGCTGTTATTCATTAAAAAGATAAATAGACTTGAAGCTAGTGTTATTTTAGCATTATTTCTACACTATTATAGTATTAATTCGTGTTTTTGAATTAGCTTTTATTTTTATTTTAATTTCAGTTTAAGTTTCAGTAATAATTTCATGTGCTTTTGTCATTTTTATTTTATTAATATTTCCATATAGCTTTCTTTTTTCAGTTTAAGCATTTTTACTATTTATATACTATTATAGTATTTATTGATATTTTAAATGTGCATTTATTTGTGTATTTTAATTATAGTAAATTTCAGTTTTAGTTGCCTTTGTCATTTGTATAAAATCTTCACAAAGCCTTTTTTTTTAAATTTTAGAAATTTTAGTAGTACTTAAACTTATTTTAAATGTTTATTCTTTTCATGCAGTAGTTATATTTTACTTCAACTTTATTTCAGTGAATGTAAATTATTTTTAATAGTTTTCATTTTAGTAATAGTTTTATAATTTAGTAATAGTTTTAAGATTTTTGTTTATTTTAATGACATTGTGACTTAATTAGCTATTTTTTTATATATTTCTGTATAGCTTTTATTTTTTTAGTATTTTTTGTATTTGTATACTATTACAGTATTTATTAATATTTAAATGAGCATTTATTTGTATATTTTCATTTCAATTAAATTTAAATTTTAGTAATTTTATTTGCTTTTTATCATTTTTATAAAATTTATGTTTAGTTTATTTCTGGACTTTTTTTTTTTTTTTTTACTTTTAGCAATTTTAGTAGTACTTATTTCAAACATTTTTTTAATGCAATATTTATATTTTATTTCAATTTCTTTCAGTTACTGTAAATTATTTTTTAATGGTTTAATTTTATTAATAGTTTTAATGTTTTTGTTAAATTTAATGGCACTGCTTGAAGCAAAATTGCAAAATGTATAAATCGCATAGTTTATTTTTCCTACTTAATTAGCTAATTTTTCAGTTTTTAATATTTCCATATATCTTTTTTTCCAGTTTAAGTGTTTTTAGTGTTTATATACTATTATATAATTTATTAATATGTTAAATATGCATTTATTAGTATATTTTGGTTTTAATTTTAGTTTAAATTGTAGTAATTTTGTTGTATGTTTTTGCCGTTTTTATACAGTTTCCATATAGTTTATATTTATTTCTTGATTTTTTTTTTTTTTTTTTTTTTTTTCCTCCCCACTTTTAGCAATTTTAGTAGTACTTCTAGTAGTAGTACTACTTAAACTTATTTCAAATGTTTAAGCTTTTCGTGCAGTATTTATATATATTTTTTCAATTACTGTATATGACTTTTAATGGTTTTAATTTTAATAATAGTTTTAATATTTTTATTAAAATTTAATGACACTGCTTGAAGAAAAATTGCGAAATGTACAATAGCTATTATTTTAATCAGTTTTTTTAATATTTCATTTTTTCAGTTTTAGTAATTGTAGTATTTATATACTATTTTAGTATGTATAATTTTTTTTTTTTTAATTAGCTTTTAAGGTTTAGTAATTTTGTGGTTTTGTCAGTTTTATTTTTATATTTCAATATAACTTTTTATGCAAAGCTATGTTTTTTTTATGCAATAAAAAATTATATTTTATTATGTTGTATGTATTTTAGATATTTTTAAATAAATGTAAAACTAATTTTTTAGTAGTTTTAATGTGAATTTAAAGGTTTTTTTTTTTTTTTTTTTTTTTACAACATTGCTTGAAGCAAAATTGCAAAATGTATTAATTGCACAAAGCTTATACTTAAGACATAATTGGCCAATTTTTTGAGGTTAAATTATTTACCAATGGTGTAAGAAAAACTACTACAAATAGTGAACTTTAGTCAGAAACAGTACAGTAGCAGGTTTTGCTGGTTCCGGCTGCGCGGCTCGTGTTTTGGTTGTTTGAGTGAACATGAGTCCCTGTGGTTTATCAGGTCATGTTTATTCGTGATGCAGGCTGTTGATTGGCTCATTTAACGCTAACAAGATTGGCTCTCCTTGGCGGTGAGCTGGAGTGTCGCTTCTTAATTGAGAGCGGCCGTCGAGTCACGCTCCATATCCAGTATTGGCAAGTGAGAAGCTCGTCAGCTCACAGAGCCTAATTACTTATTATCTTCATCAGAACACGCGAGAAAAAGAAAAGCAGCGTCTTCTATTGTGCCGCTGGGACGCAGGTGATGCTTATCTTTTTACAAAAAGTGGATCGGTTGAATCATGTTTAGCTTTATCTGACTTTTCTGGTTAGAGTCTATAGCTAAACGATTAGCATGTTCTCTTCCGTTAGCAGTTCTTGGCTGTCTGAATGCCCAATTAAGATTCAGTTGTGTGTTTGCAGTCTGAATTGAATTTGTACTGAAAAGTACAATCTGGACCAGAATTGTTGAATAATTTAGAATTCTTAGAACTTTTAATTACAGTTAATATTTTTATATTTGAAAAATTCTTTTTAAATTACCTTAAAAGTAATGAACTTTTTAAAAAATTTAAAACAAAACAAAAAACAAAACAAACAAAAAAACATATTCTTTTGATTTTGGTCAAATGTGATCTTAACATGATTTCATGATTTACATCTAACCCTTTTTAATTACATAAATGTAAAATGAGACTCATTTTTATTATTGTTGCTTTTTAAAGAACAGATTCTGCTTTGTTGATCAGCTGTGATATTTCACTCTGAATTTTAAATATGTTCTTGTGTTATCATTAGGATATAACTCAAACACCTTTCAGTCTGTTTTTGTTATTTCACATTAACACATAATCTCGTTCCACAGTCAAGAAGAGGAGTCATCTTCATCGTCTAGTGAGGAAGAGGAGGGAGATCAGCAGCAAAATGAAGAGCTTTACGGCAAAGTGGTGTGTGTGGATGGAGTTGTCACTAGCGACAAGAAGAAAACCACATGGTATCCTGCACTGGTGAGTCACGACTGCTGAACGATGCACAAAAATCAAGCCTTTATGTGATGTAAAACTCTATTATGTATTTATATAAAAAAAAAACTATAACGTATAAAAAACAAAACAAGAATATTTACATAAATTTGAATGATAAAAATGAGTACAATAAACTGAAATAAAATTAAAAAGCTAATTAAAATGTTTACATTATATACAGTATAAAGTAAAATTCAATATTATATGCAAGTTAAAATTTATTTAATGGTGCTCTGTTTAAACTTTTTACAAAGTCTAATTTTGTGCATAAATATATAATTAATTGAAATTTCTTTTAATAAACACTTTTACACACAATAAAATTTCCTGAAATTATAAAATGTATAATATTTATAAATTGTAATAATTATGTAAAATTCTATATCGTAAATAGGAATGATAAAAATGACTAGAAAAACTGAAATAAAATTAAAAAGCTAATTAAAACTGTTATATGGAAATAAAAAAAATATATATAATTAGTCAAAAATTATTCAATTTAAAATAAAAACTGAAAACTAAAACCTGTTTATGTAGTATAAATATGTTATTTAACCTCTTCAAGCTTATTTTTGTGCATAAATACAATAAATTTAATTTATATATTATATATATATATATATTATATATATATATATATATATATATATATATGTATGTATATATATATATATATATATATATATATATGTAAACTTGTAATAATTCTGTACAGTTTTATTAAAATAATTTATATGATATATATTATATAGTTTTTACATTATATACAGTATAAAGTAAAATTCATTATTATATGCAAGGTAAATTATATATTTATGCACAAAATAAGGCTTTGAAATTAAATGATTCTCTGTTTAAACTCCTAATTTTTACATAGTCTTATTTTGTGCATAAGTATATAATTAAATGAAATTTATTTTCATACATATAATTAAAAATTACCTGAAATTACAAAATTATAATATTTATAAATTGTAATAATTATGTAAAATTGTGTGTGTGTGTTTTTTTTTTATATATATGTATGTGTATATATATGTGTATATGTGTATATATATATATATATATATATATATATATATATATATATATATATATATATATATATATATATATATATATATATATATATATATATATATATGTATATGTATAATGTATGTGTAGTAGGTGTAGTAGTAGAAGTTGACACGTCGGGCCGCTCAAACAAACACCTCAGTGTTTTAAAAGCATCATGGTATTTCCCTTCTCCAAAAGTCAAACTACGAACGACTGACTCATTAACCCAACACACCAAAAACTTTTATAGCATCCAGAAAATGACATACTTCATCTTTAAACTTCACGGTCGGGTCTTGCTGCAGGAATAAATACCTTGTTCCTTCCTGAAGTTGCATGTATTTGCTGCATCTGTCCTCATTGATTCAGGCAGTGGTTCTCTCACAGCAGATGCTCTCTCTGTCCCTCGTTTATATGCGGTAGTTGATGATTCACAGAGTCACGGCATACCAGACGCTGCCCCTTTAAATATTCCTGCTAGCTCAGTGTGAGTTGTTGTTGTTGGCGATTGTTTAGCGTCGCTCTCTGGCCCCTCCTCACGGCTCTCGGCAGAATCGCAGCATTCAGAAAGAAAACAAAGCAAGTGAACGGCCGTGACATGTGCTCCAGGGGTTTGGTGACGCCCATCCTGCTGCTCTTCTGAGGTCAAAGGTGACTTCTGATTAAATAAAATGAAAAGACGTGGGTGTAGCAGTCGTTTCAAAATGCTAATGTTATTTAGGCTTTGTTAGAATGTGTGTCTTGTCTTTATTAATGGATACTTAAGGTGCAAGTTATTTTATTTTATTTATTTGATTGATTGTTTAGTATTTGTTTGTTTGTTTGTTGTCATGGGTTCCTGCAGTCAGTAAAGACCTGGAAACATCAGGGCCTGAAAAAGTCATGAAAATCTTTAAAAATTCTTGAAATTTATATAATACATTTATAAAATAATTAAATATAATAAGTGTTTTTTTTTCCCTTAATAATGCACAGCTCTAAAGTTTTCATATTAAGCTTTTAATATTTTATTAAAAGTTTTCATATTTTATTGTTTAAAATATTGGAAAAATTAAGATTTTTGTTTTGTTTTTGAAAGAAGACACTTCTGCTCACCAAGGCTGCATTTATTTGATAAAAATATAATAAAAACAGTACAATTGTGAAATATTATTACAATTCAAAATAACCATTTTCTATTTGAATATATTTTAAAATGTAATTTATTCTTGTGATACCACACTGAATTTTCAGCATCATTACTTCAGTCTTCAGTGTCACATGATCCTTCAGAAGCAAGTTGGCTGCTGAAAATGTAGCTTTGATCACAGGAATAAAGTACATTTTAAAAATATATGCAAATAGAAAACAGTTATTTTAAATTGTAATAATATTTTACGTTTTTTTTTTTATGTTTTTACTGTATTTTGATCTAATAAATGCAGCCTTGGTGAGCATAAGTGTCTTCTTTCAAAAAAACAAAAACAAAATCAAAAAAACAATCAAACAAACAAACAAAAAAAACCTATCAAAAATAATCTTCATTTTTCCAATATTTTAAACAGTAGTATAACTTCATAAATGTTGAATTTGAGATTGACAGAAGCTTAATATGAAAACTTTAGAGCTGTGCATTAAGAAAAAAAAATATTATATTCATTTATTTTATAAATTTGTTATATAAATTTCAAGAATTTTTAAAGATTTTAATTACTTTTTCAAGCCCTGATGTTTTCAGGTCTTTATTGATTGCAGGAACCCATGACAACAAACAAACAAATAAATAAAATAAAATAATATAACTTGGTGCACCTTGAGCATCTAATAATAAAGAATTAATACACATTCTCGAAACAACTAAATTCTTGAAAATTCTTGAAATTTATTAAATAAATAAAATAAATAAATATAAAAAATGTTTAATAATGCACAGCTCATATTAAGCTTTTGTCAATCTCAAAATCAGTATTTATGAAGTTATACTACTGTTTAAAATTTTTTTTTTTTTTTTTTTTTTTTTGAAAGAAGACACTTATGCTGAAGTCTGCATTTATTAGATTAAAAGTACAGTAAAAACAGTACAAAATTTTAAAATATTATTACAATTTAAAATAACTGTTTTCTATTTGCATATATTTCAAAATATAACTTATTCCTGTGGTCAAAGCTACATTTTCAGAGCCATTACTTGCTTCTGAAGGACCATGTGACACTGAAGACTGAAGTAATGATGCTGAAAATTCAGTGTGTCATCACAAGAGTTAAATTCAATTTTAAAATATATTCAAATAGAAAATGGTTATTTTGAATTGTAATATTTCACAATTTTACAGTTTTTACTATATTTTTAATCAAATAAATGCAGCCTTGGTGAACAGAAGAGACTTCTTTCATTAAATATGAATTATTCCTTGGTACAAACAACTGGAAAGGTAATACATTTGCATATACTAATAATAATAATAATAATAATAATAATAATAATAATAATAATAAGGAAAATAAGTTAAAAAATAAGCCTGTTTGTCTAGCATTCATTTCTTCAAGTGTAAAACTTCTTTTTGCGAATGGAGACAAATGACAAATGGTGACAAAAACGACATCAAATGACGTTTTCTGTGGCAAACTCTCATTGACGTGATCATCCATCCTCTGTTTCTCTTTTCATTTTCTAAAGGTCATCTCTCCAGACTGTCATGAAGATGTGACATTGAAGAAAGACAACGTTTTTGTTCGCTCCTTCAAAGATGGAAAATTGTGAGTAACTTCCAAATGAAGTTATTTCAGTCCGTGTTTCTACTTTTAGCTCTGGAAGTGTAAAAAAGTCAAGCTATGAAAGCATCACTTGTGCTTTTATATCTCAGCATTGTGTCTGTTTATAGCTGTGATTTCACAAAACATCCATTAAACATAGCAGAAAGCAGAATGCCGGAAAAATGAGAAAAGACACCACCGCTGGGCATCACGTAATGGAGGAGCTGCTGATATTTCTGTAGGGATAGTCAGAGAATATTATAGTTAAATGCCTGTCTCAGATTAACCTTCTGAAGCCAATTTATACCGCCGCTGCCGAAGGTAGAACTGCAGAAACGGTCTTACTCAAGCGTTATGCTGAGAAATGTCAGCTTATGGAGATATTTGTGTTAGAGCAGAGATTCTGATGGTTCAGTAACTAGACATAACGTTTGTAATGTCATGCTTCTGTGGATTGACAACAAACTCTTAATTGCCAGGATGCTAAAGTGTTCTGATTGGGGTTGCTTGGGGCGGTTGCTTAGTTTTTCCTTCAATGCATTTCTGTGGGATTTTCAAATGTTTAATATGTCATATTAGAGGGTTTTGGTTTTTGTTTTTAATAAGCAGCTGTAAAAGTGGTGAATTGTTTAACTAACACAGATAATAATATTTCAAGCTTCATATATTAAAATATTGCCACAAAACCACTACTGTTCAAAACAGGGATGTTCATTTTGGTTATTTTTCCTAACTGACAGCCGACGGTCGTTAACAGATTATTAACCGTTAACCGACAAGATAATTTTAAATTAGAATTTAATTAAATTAGAAAGGATAAGTGTCTGTGAAAATACCAAAAATGGTTTTCCAGGGATTCATTTTACATGCACAAAAAGCAGCAAACAACAGAACGTGAGGATGGACACATCACGCACCTGCAGTGCTTCTGCGAACAGAGAAAAACATAATGAAGCTAGGCTACATATAATGAATAAATGGGCCTATACGATAAATATTTTTTTTTTAGTATGCAGAGTTTTGGTTTATTTTTGTGCTGTGCGAAAGGAAGACAGTTGAAAGCAGCATCCTATTTTTCTTTATTTTACAAAAGCACAAATATTTGTTTTTATTGTGAATTAGGGGCGGGCGATATGGCAAAAATATCATATCACAATATTTTTCAGAAATGATTTTATCACAATTCTTTGTCATGTTGGTTTTGCTATTTTGCAAATTGTCTGAGCAGTGCAGCCAAAGACTTTCAAGGTAACAAAGTGTTAAATAAAAAAGAATAGCCGATATTTAGGTCAAAGTGAGCAAACATAAAAATCTTTTTATTTTATCTTCATTATTTTATCTTTGCTATTGAAAATAGAAAAGGAATACAAACGGCGCTTTTTTTCAAGTATAGCAGGTGTATTTAGCAGTAGCATTCAAGAAATTGAAATAAAAAATAAAAAGTGAAACACTATATACACTTTATACATCAACTGTACACTGATTCTTATTAAAGCAGCTGTATTAAAGTTCTTCAGTCAGGAGCAGTGAGTGATTTTTCTCTTTGTGTTTTGTTTTAAAAACAATTTAAAGAATAATTCAGCCAAAAATAAAAAATTCTGTCATCTGTCTGTCAATTCTGTCAGTGTGTTATTTTAATATCATCATTTACTCACTCTTAGGTTGTTTTAAACCTGAATGATTTAATCATTTCTATTATTAAATTCAATGGGGACCAGCTACTGTTTGCTTATCCACATTCTTCAAAATATCTTATTTTGTGTTTAGCACAAGAAAGAAAGTAATACAGGTTTGGGACAACATGTAAGTGAGTAAGTAATGACAGAATTATAATTTTTGGGTGAACTATCCCTTTGATGACAAGCAGCTGCCCCTTTAGGAGCTGCACATCTAATATACAGGCAGGCATCCGTTTTTCTCTCAATAGTTTACTTTCACTTTAAACATAAGCTTCTCTAAACTGTTTTTATTTGTAAACCTTGTGTGTTTTGGCAGTTTTAGCATATTAGCGGAACTAAAATAGCCGATGTTTATAGTGTTTGTCAACATTTCGTGTCGGTATCAGGTGTATTTCTGAATGTAATAATAAAATACGACTTAATGTTATAGGCGTACGCAATTTATCTTTTTTTTTCCTCTCAAAAATGCAATTTTATTTTATTTGAAAATGTATAGAAAATCTATATTTAAAAAATAATTTATATATAATATATATAATTTTTTTTTTTTTTTTTAAATATTTAATTTTAAAATCCAGCAAACATTTAAAAATATATTAATAAATTACTGAAAAAAAATTAAATGACCTTTTAAACCGTTTAACTGATTGTATTAATCGGTCAAAATTCTTTCTGTCAGAAAACGGTTAACCAGTTAAAATGAGCATCTCTAGTTCCAAAGTTTGAGGCTGGTAAGATTTTCTCTTGTTTTTGAAGTCTTTTTTTGCTCACCGAGGAAGCATTTATCTTATTAAAAATACAGTAAATACAGTAAAATTGTGAATTTTAATTTAAAATATCTGTTTTCTATGTGAATATATTGTAAAATGTAATTTATTTCTATGCTCGAAGCTGAATTTTCGCATCATTACTCCAGTCTTCAGTGTCACATGATCCTTCAGAAATCATTCTAATATGCTGATTTGCTGCTCAAGAAACATTTCTGATTATTATCAATGTTGAAAACAGTTGTGCTGCTCAATATTTCTGTGAAAACTGTGATGCATTTTAATTTTTTAGGATTCTTTGATGAATAGAAAGTTCAAAAGAACAGCATTTATTTGAAATGGAAGTCTTTTGTAACATTATAAATGTCACTTCAGATCCGTTTAATGCATCCTTGCTGAATAAAATGTTTTATTTATTAAAAAAAAAAACACTTTTGAACTGTAGTGCATAGGAAATATTTAACAATGACGGGCTTGTGAATTGCACAGGTTACCTGTGGAGTTCAGTTTCTGTACACGTGTAAACGCACATCTTCACTGCTCCCTCTAGTGTCTGCTTTGGCATAGTAATGACATCACTGCCCCATGTAGATTAATAAATATTCATGAACAGAGACATGTCTGCTAGCTAATAATGACCTCTTAATTCCCTCAATAAAGCAGCTCCAGAATGTTTTTGGACTCTTCAGGACATCTGTGACTTCATACATATGCTAAAAAACACCAAAACTGCAGCTGATTCAAAGCACTGAGAAAACATCTGCGGAGTTTAAGCACAAATAAACTAATAATTGACGTAGAAATTTCAACTTTGATTTTTAGGAGTCCAAATGCTTTTAAGGAGATGATAGACTTGCTGACTGGATGTTTGCCTGAATATCCGGTGCTGAGAAATGGCCTGTTGCTTGATTACATAACTGTACATAAACAAGGGTTTTGTTGATAAATTTGGTGCATTTTTTAAAAGTCCTTGAGGAAGCAGTGTGATGCTAATTTGATGTGGATGCCTGAAATAAATTCTTCAATTATTACATTCATGTTTTTGCAAGAACGCAAGAAAGTAAATGCAGTAACAATATTTTATTGATACTTAGTGACAAGCATAATGGTTTTTACAGTCAGTCTGACTGATCAGCAGTTGACTCAAAGATGACGGATTTTATTATGCATTCTCTCTTTTGTAATAAATCACTGCTAATAGTGTTTTATTTTATCTAATAGTTACACAGTTTTGCGGAAAGACATTCGAGAGCTGGATGAAGAGAAAGCTCCTAAAGCAGATGCAGGACTCAAACCAGGTGAGAACAAGTGTGTGATGTATAGATCAATGTATATTTAGGGCAAAGTTGTTATTGTAAACTAAACTAAAAACCATAAAAAACATTGTCATTGCTTAAAATGAAATAAACATTTACTGAAATAAAATATTTATGAAATATATGAAGAGTTTTCTTGCAAAAAAAGATCAGAGATTTAATTTTTTTTTTTTTTTTTTTTTTTTTTTACATTTTCAAAAATCATGTTTTTATGTTATCATGTTTTTATTGTGTTTTATTGTGTTAGTTAGCTGTATTTTTTTAGCTATTTTTTTACTTTATATCAAATAACCCAACTGCAGTTTGATTGAGATTAATTGAAAAAACATGATTTTTGAAAAATAGTTTTCTGTTTTTGCAAATGAACTCTTCATATATTAAATATTATATTAAAAATATATTAAATATGTAATAAAAAAAATTAACTAATTTTAGCAAGTTGTGAAAGCAACATTTCTCATTTTTGTTTAAATTTAAGTAGTAAAATAACTAAAAGTACAAATTAAAAAATGATTGATATTTTAAAAAACTATTAATATTTATAAATAAAACTATAAATAAAAAATGTCTAAAAATAAAAACTAATAAAAATGACAAAAAAGCAACAAAATTACCAAAACTTCAAATGAAAACGGAAAATACAACAATAAAATCTAATTCAGAATATTAACAAAAACTATGATGGTATGTTTTATCATCTGAAATGTGCTTTCACTTCTATTACAAACTTACCTCATTAATGCAGTTAGCATAAAGCACACAAAACACACACATTTAGGACTTTATTTGTATAACACATATCAGTTTGTCTTTAAATGAATTTCTTTATGCTTGCCATTTATGAATAAATGATGATTATAATGAATGCCACTTTAGTTTATTTTTGTTTTATACATTTTCATTTCATGTTCTGTTCTGAAATGTGAAAAAAATATTGTGGATTAAAGGGAAATAAAGCATATGTTTATAGTGTTTTATTTATTTATTTACATTGTATTTTGTTATTTTAGAATATCACTAATACACTGATGCAGTTATATGTTTTTTTTGTTTTTGTTTTTTTACTCTCAACAATACAGTTTTGACCCATTGTACAGAATATACATTTTTTGCAATAAATGTTAAATATATTTTTCTATCTGCATAATCAACATATTTAAATCAGTTATTTTTAGATTTTTCCAATTCGATCATGTCATTTCCAAAGCTTCATGGGATTGTTAATTCTTTACATCATTGAAGTGTTATGTACACACTTTTTCAGTTTGCTTCAGATTAAAGTCTGAAATGTTATGATTCACTTCGTAGATGTTTAGTTTGGCTTAAAACTCTTTTTGGCTTTTTTAAAATTCCAATGGGGAGAAAGAATGGGAAAAACACTTCTGAAAGCAAGGCCAATGAAAAAGAAAAAAATGACATGCCAAAGAAGGGATTTCCAGTCACATGGAGCTTATTGTAATCTCATTGTTGCTGTTGTGTGTTTCATAGCGTTAGATGCAGCGTGGGATTTCCAGCGTAACGGCGCTGTGCCCAACACGTGGAGGACGGAGGTGAAGGATGAAAGCTCCAGCAGTGAGGATGATGATGAGGAAGAGGAGGAGGAACAAGAAGAAGAGGCCAGCAGCGAGGAGGAAGAGGTGAGATATAAACTCGCAATTCTGAAAAGAAAAATCAGAAATGTGAGATTAAAAACTCACAATTAACATTTTTATTGCATATTCCATGGCAGGAACAAACTCAGAATTCTGAGGGGGAAAAAAAAAAAACCCTAAAATTTTTTTTTATTTTATTTTCTGTGGCGGAATCCCAAAAAATCTGAATAAAATCCAAGGGAAATGTCAGAATTGCAAGATATAAACTATATTAAAAAAAAAAAAATTCTGGAAACAGTCAAAGTTATGTGATAAAACTTGAAATTACCTTTTTTATGTTATAGTTTATGGTAGAAACGAAAAAACAATTGCGAGATTATAAAATAATTTTAAAAAAGCCAGAATTATGAGATGTAAAAAAGAGAAAAAGTCTGTACTTTAAGATCACAAGTTGCCTATATATATATCTTTCTATCTATCTATCTATCTATCTATCTATCTATATCTATATATATATATATATATATCATATTTAATTTTAATTAATTAATTTTTTTATTTTATTGTTATTATATTTCTTTTTTTATTATATTTCTTTTTTATTTTATTTTTCATTTTTATTCTGTGATGGAAAAAAACACGATAAATTGTAAAGACTATTCTTGTAATTGTAAGGGAAAAGGCAGAGTTAAGTCAGTTACCTTTTTTTTTTTATTTAATTCCATGGCGGTACGCTTCCATGAAACTCTTTTTCATGGCAGAAACAAAAATTGCTATATGTAGAGATGAATTACAAGAAAAAAGTCAGAAATGTGAGATTTAATTAAAAAAAAAAAAAAGTGTGAATGTTGAGATCAAAAGTAGGAAATGCCTTTTTTTTTATCCTGTGGCAGAAACAAAAAAGTTAGAATTGCAAAATGTAAACTCACAATTGCAAGTAAGAATTGTGAAATAAAAACTTTTGAGATATAAACTGCAGTTCTAAGGGTAAAAGAAGTCTATTTTTTGAGGTGAAAAAAAAAAACAACCTTTTTATTTATTTCTTTTTTTTTTTCTGTGGTGGAAACTTGAAATTACCTTTTTTAAAATATTTTGTGGCAGAAACTGGAAAAAAAAATCACAAATGTGAGATATAACTACAAACTTAAATTATAAAGATTTTTAAAAGGTCAGAATTATTAGATGTAAACTTGCAGTTCTGAGGGGAAAAGTCTGTATTTTAAGATCATAAGCAGCAAAAAAATAAAAAATAAAATAAATAATAATATATAAAAATATATAAAATGTCAATATAAAATATAATATAAAAATGCATCTTTTTTTTTTTTTTTCTTTTTTTTTTTTACTCTGTGGCAGAAACAAAAAAAAAAACAAACAATGAATTTAATGAACTTGAGTACCTTTTTTATTTCATATTTATTTAATTAAATTTTTTATTTTGGTTTGGTTTAGTTTAGTTTAGTTTCTTTTTCATTTTTATTCTGTGGTGGGGAAAAAAAACTGAATAAACTTTAAAGACCATTCTTGTAATTGTGCGGAGTTAAGTCAGTTACCTTTTTTATTTTTTAAATCCATGGCAGAAACAAGCTTCTATAAACTCTGAATGGGATTGAATGGGGGAATCTGCTGATACGCAGCACTAATGTTTACGTTGATGTGCGGATATAGTGGTGCTTTCACTTTTACAGTGCGAGCTTCTGTCATCAGCCGTTCATTTACCTTGATTTATTGACCACAAAATATCACCTTTAGAGTTTAAGCGGCACATTTCTTCATGAAAGAGTGATAGATGAACAGCTTGTGCGTGTGATGACAGGTTTCACCGTTACTCAGACCTGTATTAAAACTGTGTCAGGCTGACGTGTGTGTGTGCGCGTGTGTGCACGTGTATGCTGTCAGTTACATAAACTAGATTATAGAGGAAAAACACATCACAGCCAGACAGTTTTCATAATGCTGTTGCTTTTCCAGAAACAAGCTGTTTTTTCCAACAAGTAGCAACTAAATATTACATGACTAATGTTTATCTCCTATTGCACACAGTGGAAGGTCTGATTCACTGAAGTGAATCAGTTCATTTAATTGATTCTTCTCAAAGAAAAAAGAAACTGAATCTTTTGAGCCCTTGTTTCTGTGTCTCTTACGCATCAAATCAGCATATTAGAATGATTTCTGAAGGATCATGTGACACTGAAGACTGGAGTAATGATGCTGAAAATTCAGATTTGATCACAGACATAAATTACATTTTAATATGTGTTACAATAGAAAGCAGTTCTTTTACATTGTAAAAATATTTAACAATTTTTACTGTATTTTTGATCAAATTAATGCAGCCTTGGTGAGCAGAAGAGACTTCTTTCAAAAACATGAAGTCTTTCTGATCATAAACTAGCAGTAGTGTATATTTATAAAGATATTGTCCCCCTAAATAGCTTCAGGCTACTAATCAAAAGTAGTTAACTACATTGTAGTGTAGCTAACTAGTTTTTAAAGACATCTGAATGACACCCAATTTCTGTGTTTGTATTTCCTGTATGCAGGAGGAAGTAGAGCCGTTCCCAGAAGAGAAGGACAACTTCCTACAGCAGCTTTACAAATTTATGGAGGATAGAGGTGAGCAGTGTTGTTTTAGTATTATTTTTATACTCTTGTAGTGTTTAGTAGTATTTGCTTTTGTTTTTATATTTTTAGCTATTATTTTTTGTTTGTTTTAGTCATTGTGCTATGTGCTTTTGCCTTGTATAGGTTTAATTTATTTTTATTTTGTGTTTTAGTGCTTCAACTTTACACTTATTTCAGTTGATATTTTTCTGATATTCATCTAATATTTTTTATTTTATTTTATTTTACTTTATTTTATTTTATTTTATTTTATTTTATTTTATTTTATTTTATTTTATTAAATGATTAGCAGCCAGTGAGTAGCACACAAGGCATATTACAAATCAGGATCACAACAAAACAGCAGATAATAATAATAACAATAATAAAAACAAAAGTAACAAAAACATATTTAAAAAAAAGAAAAAAAGAAAATACATGCAGATAATAATAATAATAACAACAACAATAAAATAATAATAAAAAAAAGTAACTAAAAAAAGAGAAAATACATCCAGAATATTTATTATAATGCAAAATGGAGGAAAACAACACAACCATGTCCAATTTACATCACCATTTTTATATAACTAAATAAATAAAAAGAGGTATGTAGATTTTATTCATTTATTTATTTTTATTAATTAATCAGCAGCCAGTGAGTAGCCCACAAAGCATTTTACAAATCAGGATCACAACAAAAAAGCAGATAATAATAATAACAATAATAAAAACAAAAGTAACAAAAACATATTTAAAAAAAAAAAAAGAAAAAAAGAAAATACATGCAGAATATTTATCATAACACATAATGGAGAGAAAAAACAACCATGTCCAATTTACATCACCATTTTTACATAACTAATAAATAGAATAAAATAAAATAGAGGTGTTTTATTTTATTTTATTTATTTATTTATTTATTTATTTTATTTTTTGCCGAGAATGATTTGTAATAGTTGTAGTTAGCAATAATAAACACTGAAGGTGGGAGGAATGCATAATGTTATACATACCTTGAATGCATCCTAAGTCGCTTTGGATAAAGCATCTGCCAAATGCATTAATGTTTGCATTTTACTTTTAAACTAACTAGCTTCTTCACTTTTCTCCTCAGGAACTCCCATCAATAAGCGACCGGTGCTGGGCTACAGGAATCTGAATCTTTTCAAACTCTACAGGCTGGTGCATAAGCTCGGAGGATTTGACAATGTGAGTTTTATTTCTGATCCTGACACGGTCTGCTGCTCCGTCTGCGTTAGTTTTGACTCGACGTGTTCCTCCCTGCGTTTCAGATCGAGAGCGGATCTGTCTGGAAGCAGGTGTATCAGGATCTGGGCATCCCCGTGCTCAACTCCGCAGCCGGTTACAACGTCAAATGCGCCTACAGAAAGTACGTGCGTCCCTCATAAGCCCCTGATGTCAATGACAGCAAACCTCGAGCTGCTCAGCAGTGGTGTTTCAAGTGTATAAAATTTGAGAAGAGCAAGAACTGAATGCACCTTTTGTGTCTGTTAGCACAGAGCTGTTGCAAAATGTGGCACACATATTGTATTATTTATTAAGTCATGCATACTTATTAAGCATAGTATTACCATCTGGGCGTAACTGGATGCGGTAATGTGTGTTTTTGATCATCCTGCAGGTACCTGTATGGCTTTGAGGATTACTGCGCCTCCACGGGAATCACGTTCCGCATGGATCTGCCGTTTAAGACCGGTGAGAAGACGAGCTCAAAGAGCGAGGTGAACGCGGAGGAAACGGCCAGCGGCGGAAACGCCGTCTCTTTAAGCACATCCAGCACTGGAGAAGAACAGAAAGCCGTCAAAGAACCAGAGACCTCCAGCACACCACATGTGGTCAAGGTACTGAAACATCATTTCAAACTACTCATACTGCATCTGTGCTACTGCATTTGGCAAAATAGGCAGTATACAACTAATTTTCAAACAGCTCTGAGTAAAAAATGTACATTATGTATTACATAAATACTTTTTTTATATATATATATATATATATATATGAATGTATTATATTTATAAGTTCAAAGTATCTATTATGTAATTAAATACACTGCCGCTCAAAAGTTTGGGATCAGAAAGAAGTCTCTTGTGCTCATCAGGGGTGCATTTATTGGATCACAAATACAAAATAAAATTGCACAATGTTATTACAATATAAAATAATGGTTTTTATTTTAATATACTTAAGAATATAATTTATTCCTGTGATGCAAAGCTGAATTTTCATCGGCTGTTACTCCAGTCTTAAGTATCAGAAATCATTCCAATATGCTAATTTATCAATGTTGAAAACGTTTGTGTTTTGGAACCTGTGATACTTTTTTTTTTCAGGATTCTTTGATCAATAAAAGGTTAAAAAGAACAGCATTTATTTAAAATAGAAACGTTTTCTAACAATATACACTACTTTTCAAAAGTTTCGGGACAGTAAAATTTCATTCTTTCTTTTTTTTTTTTTTTAATAAATTAATTCTTTTATTCACCAAGGATGTTAAATTAATAAAAAGTTATAGCATAGAATTACAAAGATTTATGTTTTGAATAAATGCTTTTCATTTTAGCTTGTTATTCATCAAAGAATCCTGAAAAAATAATCACAGGTTCCAAAAAAATATTTGGTGCTGGAATAATTTAGAACCAACCTCCGATTGACTTTAGAAATGTAGTCAGTTTTTTTTTCTTTAATAAATGCTTTTGTTCATCAAGGATGCATTCAACTGATCAAAAGTGACAGTAAAGACATTTATGATGTTACACAAGATTTCTATTTTGAATAAAAGCTGTTCTTTTGAACTTTCTGTTCATCTGTGAATCCTGAAAAATAAAATGCATCACAGTTTCCACAAAAACATGAAGCAGCACAACTGTTTCCAACATTGATAATTCTAATAATAAAACAGCCTATTAGAATGATTTCTGAAGGATCATGTGACACTTAAGACTGAAGTAACATCTGATAAAAATTCGGCTTTGCATCACAGGGATAAATTATATTTTTAGGAATATTAAAATAAAAACCATTATTTTATATTGTAATAACATTTTGGAATATTACTGTTTTTTTTTTCTGTATTTTTGATCAAATAAATGCAGCCTTGATGAGCATAAGAGGCTTCTTTAAAAAACATTGCAAGTCTTACTGATCCCAAATTTTTGAGTGGCAGTGTATATAATATATATAAGAAACATTTTAAATCTTATTTTTAGGGCTGTCAAAATTAACTCATTAATTATGCTTTTTTTCATTTAATGTTATATTTTTCAAAGCCTATTAAACACTAAAAATAATGCCTTTAAATTATATTGTGACATTTATTTATTTTAAAAAATAAAATTATATTATAGTCCATTTATTATATTCTTGCTTTATATTAATTATATATGCATCTAAACCTATTATATTTTATAATAGTAAATTATATTATTACATAATATGATATAATAATAATAATAATAATAATAATAATAATAAAAATAAAAATGTTTTATACATTTTTTTTTTTTCTTTTTTTAATGATAACTGGAAACCCCTCACTAATTAATATAGTAGGCAGCATTATTGGGAGTAATTATTTATAATTATAAATGGTGATGCTACAAACTATTTTTTTTTTTTTTTTTTCTAGTGGCTTTTCCAATTACAAGCAGTATACACTACATACTGTGCACTAAGCAGTACACTGCGATTGCTTTTGAAGCACAGCCGCTGTCGTCATCTGTGTATTTAGTCTCTCAGCAGGATTGTCTGACCTCATGTATATTTATAAGTCATGCTTTTTTTTCTCAGCACAAGCTGCTGAAACAAAAACTCTGATGTGTTTACAAATGTAGCTAAACCAGAGTTTAATTAGGGTCAAATAATATTAATTCCAAGAGCATATGGGTGAGAATGACGTGTTATTTCATCTCAGGAGGAGAACGCAGAAGCCACGGCGCCGTGTGAAGATAAAGTGGACATCAGCAGTTTAAATGAGGAGGACGATAATCAAGCTGATGAAGAGGAGGACGATACAAAAGAGGAGGCCAAAGAGTGCATCCCGACAGCACAGAGTCCCGTCGCTGACAGCGTGAAGGAGGAACCGTGTGAGGAGCCCGACAGCAAAGATCTGTCAGGGTAGGTGCAACTTGAATCTGCCTTACTTCCTGTCCAGTGCATGGCTCTGTGGATCTCTGAAGGAGATTATCACGGGCGAGAGAGAGAAATGAGACAAAAAGCAGATCAGTGCATGGCAGGCGAAGATGGAAAGATTCTGAGAATGCAGAAAAAAATAGATGAGGGGAAAAAGAGGGATAAAAAAAAGTTACATTTTGTAGCTCTTTATACAATGAGAGCACGTTCACAGAAATAAACAGGAAAATAACAATCATTGATGCAAACTACTTCAAAGAAATCTGCTCTAAAGCAGCTCTAAAAACATTATTGAGCTCAATTCAGTTCAGTGTTGATTCATTTCACTTCAGCAGCTGTAGATTTCATAAATTATGAAATGAGTTCAATTTAGCTAAAAGCAGCTCTACAGAGAACAAAACTGAGGAAGAACGCGTCTGCAATGTACAAAGAGTGAGAGCCGCTCTTAGACTTTGCAACTCAGAGTTGTTGTTAGGGATGGCATGATTAGTAATAATTGAATAATTATGTGACCTCAATTTCTGTGACAATATTTCACAGATTTTGATCCTGGGTGCTCTTTATAAAACTGCATGTTGGCCAAAGCGTTTGCACTTTTTAGCTTGCTTTCTCTCTCTCTCTTCCCCTTTTTCCACAGCACACTGTAAAAAATAATTTGCTGAGTCAACTTAAAATAATTTGTTACCTGGCTGCCTTAACTTTTTAAGTTCAGTCAACTCAAAGTTTAGTCAACTTGAAATGTTAAAGGAGAAGTCCACTTCCAGAGCAAAAATTTACAGATAATTTACTCACCCCCTTGTCATCCAAGATGTTCATGTCTTTCTGTCTTCAGTCGTAAAGAAATTATGGTTTTTCAGGAAAGCATTTCAGGATTTTTCTCCATATAATGGACTTCATTGGTGCCCTGATTTTGAACTTCCGAAATGTAGTTTAAATGCAGCTTCAAAGGGCTCTAAACGATCCCAGCCGAGGAAGAAGGGTCTTATCTACCGAAATGATCTGTCTTTTTTTTTTTTTTTTCCGTAAAATACAAATTTGTATACTTTTTAAGCACAAAAGCTTGTGTAGCACAGGTTCTGGCATGTGCGTTCATGATGCTATGTACTATTGAATCATGTCGAAAGGTAACGCCGAACGTAGGTGGAACCACAGACCCAGACCCACACAATGACTAAGGAAGTGCAAGTAAGTCAAAAGACCTTTGAGTCTCGTTCAGCAAAATTTGGAATCTTTTTACGAGTCATTACGTTCATTTTGGCAAAATCAGCATCACGTGACAGCCCCATAAGATGAACGGACGACTCGAAAAACCCGAAGACTCGAAACAGGTGAACTAATTCCAGTACAGAACCTAATAGGATGTTGCGCGACTGAACGAATCACTCCCCGAGATGACTTGTTCTTCCCGGGTCACATTAAAGATTCTTTCAAAATGAACGAATCGTTCAAGAACGACCTGTGGATGCACATCTGAGAGCCTGTGCTACGCGAGCTTTTGTGCCTAAAAAGTATACAAATTTTTTTTTTCCCAAAAAAAATGACTGATCGTTTCGTTAGATAAGACCCTTCTTCCTCAGCTGGGTTCATTTAGAGCCCTTTGAAGCTGCATTTAAACTACATTCTGGAAGTTCAAAATCGGGGCACCAATGAAGTCCATTATATGGAGAAAAATCCTGAAATACTTTCCTCAAAAGCCATAATTTCTTTACAACTGAAGACAGAAAGACATGAACATCTTGGATGACAAGGGGGTGAGTACATTAACTGTGAATTGTTGTTCTGGAAGTGGACTTCTACGTCAAAGTTGTACTAAGTGACAACTTTGATATTTGAGTTGATTCAACTTAAAATTTCAAAACAGCTGGGTAACTTAAGTTTAACAAACCATTTTTTTTTTTTTGTTAAGCCAAATTAAATATCAGAATATAAATTGTCACTTAGTACAGCTTAACATTTCAAGTTGACTAAACTTATTTGCGTTGACTGTACTTAAAAATTTTAAGCAGCCAGGTAACAAATTATTTTAAGTTGACCCAACAAATTGTTTTTTTTTTTGTTTTGTTTTGTTTTGTTTTTTTTGTTTTTTTTTACAGTGCAGGTTGTTTTATCTTGAATACGTATCCACCAAAATAAGCCTCTGTTCTTATTTTCATTTCGCTGTACGGTTTATTTTTCCCCCGTCTGTTTGAAATTATTTAAATGATCAGTATTGTGTGAATAAATTCCCGCAAATTTTATACCTATAGATATATCCATAACTTTTGTGTGCTATATCACAGCCAGCTTGTGATGGAATAAAGACACTAATGTAATTTCATTGGATTGTAAAGAAATTCAATAAGCTTTCAAAACTTTTACCAAGGCTTTTACAAGTTTTGTATTTTAAAAAGTATCTTTACTCACCAAGGCTGCATTTATGTGATCAAAAATACAGTAAAAATTGTGAAATATTTTTACAATGTAACAAACTGTTTTGTGATTTTAAATATATGTTAAAATCCAATTTATTGCATTGATCAAAGCTGAATTTTCAGCATCATTACTCCAGTCACATGCTCCTTTAGAAATCATTCTAATATGCTGATTCGCTGCTCAAGAAACATTTCTGATTATTATCAAAGTTGAAAACAGTTGTGCTGCACAGTTTTTTTTTTTTTGTTTTTTTTTTTTTTTTTGTGAAAACTGTGATGCATTTTATTTTTCAGGATTTACAGATGAACAGAAAGTTCAAAAGAACAGCATTTATTCAAAATAGAAATCTTGTGTAACATCATAAATGTCTTTACTGTCACTTTTGATCAGTTGAATGCATCCTTGAAGAACGAAAGTATTAATTTCTTAAAAAAAAAACAAAAAAAAAAAACTGTCTACTCAAGTCGAATCAGAGGTTGGCTCTGAATTATTCCGTCACTGTTTTTGTGTTCCAATCTGTGATTTGGGGTTTTAGGTTTTGATTTTTACTATTCAGGTGTGACTTTGAAGCGATGGACTGACTAGTTAAGCTCTACCACTGCTGCCCTTCGCTGATTAAAGTGTTTCCTGACGCTTTCTGCTCTCTCATATCATGCCTTTAGTGTTCTGCTGTGTTGTTGTGAGATGTTCTGTGGATGAAAACACACCCTGATGCTGAGATCATGTGGAGATTTGTGTCTGGTTAGGGTCGGGAATCGAGAAGCTGTTCTGTCTCCAAAAAAGAAAAAAAAAAAAACTCTTAAAAATAAAGGTTTCAAAAGTGGGTTTTTGCAGCAGAGCTGTAGAAGAACCATTTTTGGTACCCTAAAGAACCTTTTTGTTTGTGTCAAGAACATTTTAATATTCTAGAAAACACTTTTACACTATGAAGAACCTTTTGTGGAATGGAAAGGTTCTGTGGATGTCAAAGGTTCTTCATGGAATTATGGATGCCAAGAAAGATCCTTTATTTTTAAGAGTATAATGGAATTATGTAAGACTTACGTTTCCATTTAATGATTCATAAATGGTTTATGATCTCATAAGCTATAGAACGGATTTGGTTTAATGGCTCTCTTTATTCACTTTCAGGTGTTTAGTCATGTTGAACTCTGAACTAACTCAGCAGTACTAACAGAATCATGAAATCACTAGGGAATATTTCATCCAAAAATTAAAATTAGCTGAAAATGTCCTTACCCTCAGGCCATCCAAGATGTAGATGAGTTTGTTTCTGCATCAGATTTGGAGAAATGTGTAATTCCGTCACTTGCTCCCCAGTGCATCCTCTGCAGTGAATGGGTGCCGTCAGAATAAGAGTCCAAACAGCTGATAAAAACATCTCAATAATCCACAACACTCCAGTACATCAATTAACATCTTGAGAAGCCAAAACAAGCAAATTAATAATTAAGAAATTTACTTCAAACCGTTGCTTCTGATTAAGAGTCCATAATTCATAATGTTGCTTCCTCCAGTGAAAAATCCATCTCCTGTTGTCTCTCACATCAAAATCCAACATGTTTGTTTAGAGCTGGTTTGGCTTGTAAATGGTGCTTGATCTGTGCAGATTTCTCTCCTGTTTCAGACCAGACCACTGTTTCACTGGAGGAAGCATTATTATGAATTATGGACTCACATTTTAGCTGGAAGCAATAGTTTAAAGTTAAAAACGTCTTAATGATGGGTTTGATTCTTACAACTGACAGCTTTTGGCTTCTCAATATGCTAATTGATGGACTGGAGTGGTGTGGATTACTTGTGAATTATTGTGATGTTTTTATCAGCTGTTTGGATTCTGACGGCACCCATTCACAACAAAGGATCCATTGTTGAGCAAGTGACATAATGATACATTTCTCCAAATCTGATGAACAAACAAACTCATCTACATCTTGGATGTCCTGAGGGAGTGCACATTTTCAGCTGATTTTCATTTTTAGGTGAACTGTGTTTCTTTAAGGAACCGGAATCAACTATTAAGTTTCTATAATTCCCTCCTCTACTGCTGTCTTTAGTCCATGAGTTAAATCTGGTTGCGTTGACTCTGATTTGAATGCCATTTGAGATTAAACCTGCCTAACTAATCCAATCTCTTTGAGTTAGCTGGTCTTCATAGATGCTTTTCGCCGCCGTCTCAACGATCATCCTGCAGTGGTGGTTTTCCAATGATGCTTCCCCCCTCCATTTTCTGTATTGTTTTGCTCAGAGTGAATCAAATAACTATGTGGAACCAGGGTCCTGCCTAGTACCAGCTCAGTTGTTGCATCACTAGTTGAGCTGTCTGCTGCTAACTAACCAGGGTTGTCTCTCGGTAGAAGTATCCACACTATGAAGTCATTTCAGCGGCGGCGTGGTAGGGTTGAGTGTGCTAACTGTCTAACGTGGCTTCCTCTCTGCTCTCTAACGTGATTGTGATTTGCCCCTTGCTGAGCTTCGCTGTGCCTCTCGCTGCACTCTGACCCTTTCCCTGTCACACGCGCACATCCTGAACTCAAGTTCAAAGTCACATTTGAAATATTTTTAAGGTTAGAAATATAATTTACTCACCCTTGTGTTGGTCCAATGCTGTATGACTGACTTTCTTCTGTGGGACACTAAAGGAGATGCTTAGCAGAATGTTCACGTTGCATGTTCATATAATGACCGCAGACTGTGAAGCTCCAAAATAGACCAAAAAAACACAGTACAGGTAATTTTAATGTCTTTGTGATTATTGAGGAATTTTGTACAGTATTTGGCTGGTCAGCATGAGTAGTTAGTCACTGCTGCTAAATGCCATAATTATGCCACAATGGTGCAAAATGCATCTTTCTCCATTTAAGGCCATTTAAAATTCATTTTGCGCTTTTTGCAAGCAACTTATTAATTGATAATATTTCATTGTGTCATTTGTAGTTGTTTGACAATTGTGTATTTCATTGTGTCATCGTAAATGTTTCACAGATGTTTATTAATTAATTTAATTTATTTTAAATATATCATGTTTATTTGTTAAAAAAAAAATTAGTGAATACATAAATAGATATTTGTAAAAGATCTATGTATTATATATATTTTCAAAAATATACTGTATGTGTGTCTTTAAATATACACAGTACACACACACATATATAAACAAAAGCCTTTATTGTGGATGTGATTAATCACGATTAGTCGTTGCCCAGCACTAATATTTTGTATAGAAAAATATTTCATTGTTTTATTTTTATATATATATATATATATATATTCACACACTAGTATGCAATTATTTACTAATTAATAAATTATATAACATAAATAATATTCTTTTTTTTTTTTTAATAATTTTTTGTATATTTTCAAAATATATATTGTACGTGTGTGTCTTTATTTATATATATATATATATATATATATATATATATATATACATACATACATACATAAATATACACAGTACACACACCTATATTACATAAACAAAAACTTTTATTTTGGATGCGATTAATCTAACAATTAATCGTTGCCTACCACTCATATTTTGCATAGAAAAATATTTATTTTTTAGTGCTGTCAAATGATTAATCGTAATTAATTACATCAAAAAGAAAAGTTTTTGTTTATATAATATGTGTGTGTACTGTGTATATTTATGATGTGTATATATAAATACACACATGCATAGATGTATTCAAGAAAAATCTTGTTTATATATTAGATATATATGCATATATATATTAATTATATGAATAAACGTGTATATATACATGTAAAAATGTACATATTTTCAAAATATATACTGTATGTGTGTGTATTTATATTTACATAATAAATATACACAGTACACACCTATATTATGTAAACAAAAACTTTGTGGATGCGATTAATCATTTGACAGCATTATTTTTTTCTCTTTGTCTTTTTATTTCTTTAATATTTTTATATATGTGCATATATATATTTTTTTTAAAATAATATATATATATATATATATATATATATATATATATATATATATATATATATATATATATTTATTTATTTATATATATTTATTTATTTATTTTTAACTAGTATACAATTACTTATTAATATATTATGTAATATAAATATAATTTTTTTAATAAATATTTTTTATAATATTAGTATAAATAACATTTAATATTGTACTTTATATTGTACTTTTTTTAATATTATATTTTATAATATATCCTTTCTAATATTTTCTGTATTCAAATAAATATAAATAGTTAAAATAATATAAATAGTAGTATAATTTTTTTTTTTTATCATAATTTTAAATATATACAATGATTTGTCATATGATGCTTACAGTTCATATTAAAAAATATGTCCATTACTAATGGCCAAAGTTGGCGGTTATTATTTCCAACATCTCTTTTTCCAGCTTTAGCTTTGGGCATATCATTAAGTTCATAATTCATAATTAATGAAATTCATAATGAAGTTTGAAGTGTGAAAATGAGTATTTTGAGTACTTTTGGGTATTTTTTTGGAGCTTGAGAGCCATGCGCTTTCATTATACGGAAAAGAACAGCTTGAAAACTTGACATGTTCCACATAAGAAATACAGCATGAGGGTGAGCAAATGCTGACAGAAGACTCATTTTTGGGTGAACTATTCCTTTCAATCAGGCAGCAGTTCTCAGTATATTCCAGGTTGAGGTTCAGACAGCCGGCTGATGACCCCATAATGTCTTCCTCCGCAGTTCTCATCCTATCAGGAGGATTGCTAGACTGATCCGACAGGGAAAGATGAGGATAATTAGATTTCAGGAGCACTAGGCTGAGACAGCGAGATCACTTTGGGGAGGGTTTTTTGGGGAGGGGGTGGGGGAGTCTAGGGCCAGGAAACAGGAAGTACTGAATTGTCTTTCTTGCAGGGATGTCAGCAGTCAGGAGTGGGAGGAAGGGGAGGAGTTTGAGTGTTACCCTCCTGGGATGAAGGTGCAGGTGAGGTATGGGCGAGGCCGCAATCAGAAGACGTACGAAGCCACTGTGAAAGAGTCAGACCTGGAGGGGGGAGAGGTGCTCTACCTGGTGCACTACTGTGGCTGGAACGTCAGGTAAGGCAGGACCCTGGGAACTCACGCCTAATTTGTTTGCATTTACCAAAAAACCCGGTAGCCCCAGTCAGATTACGGAGCTGGAGTCAGAAAGTCTGCAGGGACGATGTGTTTTTGTAGGCCAAAACCCAGAATAGAGAGCATTTTAGCACTTCCATTTGCATTGTCATGACGTCAGTGGGTTTTTTGAAGGTTTTTGGTTAAATGTCTGAAATGAGGTCAGTGGTGAACAAAAGCTCAAGATATTTTTACATTGGTTTTGAAAGTGTATTTTAGCACTTCCAGTAGAAGTTCTTGAGTCAGTAATCTTACTGAATGGGTTTTTGGTAGGGATGCACAACATTATCCGGCCGATAATGGCGTTAAATGTAAATATCGGCATCGGCCCGTTATGAAAAATTATGCCGATATGTCTTGCCGGTAAGAGGAATAACTCGTGTTCTCAGGGTGTGCTAGCGATTAGATCACGTTAGCAGTGTGGCTCATTCTTGAAGCGAAGTTTTGCCTGAATCATGGTTAGATACACTGTTTTGGATTGCTGCATTCCAGGTCCTACTTTCTGTTTGGTAAGGAGTTTTAATTCCGTAGGGGGCGCTGTTGGCCTGCTTCTGTTAAAATGAAAGTAAAATACACAAATGGCATTTAGACTGTGTTGTTGATTAAATAAAGCAGTAGTTGATGACAAAGTCATACGGAAATATGTGAACTTGGACCACAAAACCGGTCATGTTTTTTTAAATTGTGTATATTGATACATTGGTATACTGAAAAAACAAGTTTTCCATTGTTGTGTGGTTTGTTAGGATATGACAATATTTGGCCGAGATACAACTATTTGAAAATCTGTAATCTGAGGGTGCAGAAAATCTACATATTCAGAAAATCATGTTTAAAATTGTCCAAATAAAGTAGCAATGCATATTACTAATCAAAAATTAAGTTTTGATATATTTATGGTAGGAAATGTACAAAATATCTTCATGGAACATGATCTTTACCTAATATCCTAATGATTTTTGGCATAAAATAAAAATCGATAATTTTGACCCATACAATGTATTTTTTGGCCATTGCTACAAATATACCCCTGCTGTGTTTATTTATTTATTTTTTTTAAAGCTTCAATGTACTGTCATTATAAATCTGCATTATTGATTATCATAGATCTGCATTATTGTTTATTTAATTCTAACAAATAAGATCGTTTTAAAAACTGACCAAAATTAAAAATAATTTGCTTATAATTTCCACACAGGAGAGACTTGGTGTTGTTTCCAAACAAAAGGAAATATGTGAGCTTGGACCAGTTTTTAGCAATGCATATTACTAATCAGAAATTAAGTTCTGAGACATTTATGGTAGAAAATGTAAAAAAAAAAAAAAATATATCTTCATGGAACATGATCTTTACTTACTGTGGTCCAGGGTCACATATATCGGTATCGGCATCAGCTATCGGCCAGAATTTGTTGAAAAAATCTACATGTCGGATATCGGCAAAAATCCAATATCATGCATCCTTAGTTTTTGGTTAAATTCCTGAAGTAAGGTCTGTTGTGAACACAATCTCAAGATATTTTCATATTGTTTTTGTAGGTCAAACCCCAAAAACTAGCATTTATCTATTATTCCAACGAGTCAAAATCAATTGTATTTTTAAATGGGTTTTTGGTTAAATGTCTGAAATTAGGTCTGTGGGAAACACAATCGCAAGATATTTCCACATTCTTTTTGTAGGCCAAAACCCAAAACGGACATTTTAGAGCACTTTCAGTTTCTTTGTTCCACATTCAGTGGGGTTTTAAATGGATTTTTGGTTCTGTCATGAGAACAAGCTCAAGAAATGTTTGCATGTTTGTAGGCCAAAACCCAAAAACGAACATTTCAGCTCCTCCAATTCCATTTTTCCAAACTCAGTGAGTTTTCTAAATGGGTTTTTGGCTAAATGTCTGAAATAAGGCCAGTAGTGAACACATGCTCAGGATATTTTCACTCTTTATTCTATGACATAAACTGCATCAGTAATACCACTGTGTGAGTTTTTTTTTAAGCTTTTATGGATGCTAACAGGTGGTGAAATGGCACTACAGAGTTTGTCTGGGGCATTAAATGTCATCAAACGAACAGGAAAACTCATCTACTCATGTAGATCAACTCAAACTTTCAGTGAAAATGTTTTTAAATTTAAAAACTCAATGGTAGTGATGGTGTAATCATGCAAGCATAGAGTAGTTTTGTTTATAGCCTACATTTAGCTTTTTACTCCTGATGATTCTGCCAATTTAGCCTATAAAATGTCCATTTGTGAAGATTATCATTAACAAAACATGTAGGAATCAAACTTTAGTTGGTCACAGAGACTTTTTTCTGCAGCCAATGGAAAAATCCTGTTGAAAAAACTGCTAACTTAAGGGTCAGCCTACAAAAATACATCGTTGCAGCTGGACTGTATTGCCATTTGTGGACATGTTAAGTTTTAACATGTTGGAAATGTGTTTAAATAATTTCTGTCCATCCAAAAGTAATAAATACTGATTATTTTACAGATCTAGCACCAAAAACAAAGCAAAAAACATGCAGTTCTGCTCATGGATATTTCTTTTTAATGATTTGATGAACTAATCTGGAAAACTTGGTCATTTTTGGCATTTAGCTCTTCCTGTGCGCTTGTATCTAACTGGTAGTTTGTGAACTCGACTGGGTATCAGCTTTGCTGGATTGAGGAGGTGCTTTCTAGTTTTGTGTGCTGATGTGGTGTGTCGTCTGAGGACAGTTCAGATTAATAGAGCCTCTTATCGTCGTTTTTCAAGTGGATAACATTTCTGGGTGGTGTATAGAAAGAAGTCAGGTGTGCATTTGAGATTTGAGACATTATAGACGTTTTGGCTTGCGTCTGAGAGGATGATCAGAGACAAATAGAGTGTAAAAGTGCATTCACACTTGTAGCCGTTTGTACTCAGCAGTAATGGCCGGTATGAGAAGGTGGATCAGCTTTAGCATTCCCATTCATCTCAATGGCAGTGCTTCAGTCGCCATATAACACTGAAATACACAATCTTCTTCATTACAGTTGTTCGGTTCTGGGTGTACGTTTTTTCCTTCCAGCTCTCATTGAAAAGGAGTGATTATGGTTGCTTTGCCACTGCAAATCTCTGTCGGTATGAACAGCCCTTAGAACTAGGACTTGTCATCATGACATACTCATGTTTTTCTTCCCAGACTTGGATTTGAGTATGTGTTGTGTGGACGTTTCTGATCCTGAAGCGCATTTCTGTGTTGCTGACAAAAATAGCAAAGCCTTGTTGCGGCTTTGATGTTTTGTAGTAGTCACATTGTCTCTCTTGCTGCATTTTGTATATCTTGCAGTTGTGACTTGTGCAATGTAATATCTCATTTTTTGTACATTGCATCTTGCAATTGCAACAAAACAGAAAGTTTTGTAAGTTTTGGAGTCGTATTTAGTAAATGTTGACCAATCTGTTTCTCTTAACAGGTATGACGAGTGGATCAAAGCAGATAAGATTGTCAGACCAGCCAATAAGAACGTCCCTAAAATAAAGCACCGCAAAAAAATAAAGGTACAGTCTGATTTCCTTAAGGAGTTTTTCTTTTGTGCTTTTTTTTTTTTTTCAGCATACTCAAAAGTTTGGGGTCTGGAAGACTTTTTAAATCATTTGATCACCAAGGCTGCATTTATTTAATCAATAATACAATCAAAATTTTGAAATATTTTTACAATTTCAAAAAACTGTTTTCTTTTGCAATATTTTGTAAAATGTAATTTTTTCCTGTGATCAAATCTGAATTTTCAGCATCATTTCTCCAGTCTTAAGTGTCACGTGATCCTTTAGAAATCATTCTGATATGCTGGTTTGTTGCTCAAGAAACATTTCTAATTATTGTCTAATTATTATCTTGAAAACAAATGTTTTTGTTGAAACCCTGATACTTTTTTTTAACATAAATAAATTCTTTGAAATTTTTGATAAATTTAATGCATCCTTGCTGAATAAATGTATTAATTTCTTTAAAAAAAAAAAAAGAAAAAAAATCTTACCAACTCCAAACTTTTAAACACTAGTATATTCTTAATGCATATTCATATTTAGTGAAGTTGCATTGTTAATTTGCTGTCTTTCTTTAATCACAGAATAAAGCTGAACGAGAAAGAGACCGAATAGAGAGACTGACAGACAGAGAGGATCTTCCTTCGTCCAAAAATCGCATCAACCGTTTGTCCAAACCGAACTCCGGCAGTGATGTTTTCTCCAAGATGGAGGAGTGTGGCGATAAAGGAAGCCAGCAGATGCCCGGCAAGCCCATAGAGATCACATCCATCCTCAACGGCCTCCCAGGTATGTTTTTATGTTCAAACTGCTCAGTTACAAGTCTTATAATGTGTCTTATTTGAAGGTGAAGTGTGCAGTTTTTCAGTGCTAAAATACTTTGTGTTCAGAGTAACTATTGGTAATTTGACTTGCTGAAAAGTGACACTGTGATGCTTTCAAAAAGTCTATTTTAGCAGATCAACTTCTGAATCAACCAATCACATGAGTCTGGGGGCGGGACTATCTGTATGTACAGACAATGGGAGAAGGAATATCACTGTGGAGCATTTGTTCTTGTCAGTCTCTTTTCACATTTTGTTCCACTAGCAGCTGAAAAATGGCACACTTTATCTTTAAGCTTACTTGTTTACGACAGGTTTCCTACAGTTGTGGAAATCTTGGTAAAATTAGGTCATTTTAAAACTTGCAAAAAATCATTGAAAAGTTAGAATTTTCGTTCTTTGTCTAGTTACACAACCATTCAATTTTTTTTTTAAAAGAAAATAATATTTTAAATAAGCAAGGATGCTTTAAATTAATTAGGACTGACAGTAAAGGCATGATTAAGATTAATAATAAATTAATACTTTTATTCTGTAAGGATGCATAATTGATTAAATGAATGTAAAGACATTTATAATGTTGCAAAATATTTTTTTTTTTTCAAATAAACTTTCTATTCATCAAAGAATCTAGGAAAAAAGTATCCAGAAAAAAGTTTACCACATATATGTGAAGGAGCACAACTGTTTTGAACATTGCTAATAATCAGAAGTGTTTCTTGAGCAGCAAATCAGCATATTAGAATGATTTCTGAAGGATCATGTGACACTGAAGACTGGAGTAATGATGCTGAAAAATCAACTTCGAAAACCGTTATTTTAAATTGTAATAATATTTAGCATTTTTACGGTATGTTTAATCAAATAAACGCTGCATTGGATGAGTATAAGAGACTTCTTTCAAAAAAAAAGTATCTTACAGACACCAAACGGCAGTTTCATCAACTAGAAAATGTCTAAGACTTGCAATAAAATAAACATTAATTGAAATAAATGTATTTCATGTAGGCCAAGGAAACATTTCAAATTTTTGTTTGGTTTAAGTTGAAGTACTAAAATAACTAAAATAATAATACGTTTAAACTAAATGAAACTCAAGCGCAATTATTCTGAAGGATCATGTAACACTGAAGACTGGAGTAATGATGCTGAAAATTCAACTTTGATCACAGGAATAAATTACATTTGAACAGATATTCACATAGAAAACAGCTATTTTAAATTGTGATAATATTTCACATTTTTTACAGTATATTTAATAAAATAAATGCAGCATTGGATAAGTATAAGAGACTTCTTTCAAAAACCTAAAAAAAAAAAGGTAATTTCTTACAGACCCCAAACTGCAGTTTCATCAACTAGAAAATGGTGGTTGGTGGATTTTCACTTTCTCGCTTCACAAACTAAATAAAACTCAAACATAATTATTTTGAAGGATCATGTGACACTGGAGTAATTCAGATTTGATCACAGAAGTAAATTACATTTTAAATATTTTTACAATTTCAAAAAACTGTTTTCTTTTTTTACTCCAGTCTTCAGTGTCACATGATCCTTCAGAAATCATTCAAATATGCTGATTTGCTGCTCAAGAAACATTTCTAATTATTATCAATGTTTATCAATAATTTTTTTGTTATAAAAGTATTAATTTCTTTAAAAATAATTAAAATAAAAACATAATTAATAAATATTCACATAGAAAACACTTATTTTAAATTGTAATAATATTTCAAATTTTTACAGCATGTTTAATCAAATAAATGCAGCGCTAGATGAGTATAAGAGCCTTCTTTCAAAAAAAAAAAAAAAAAAAGCATCTTACAGACACCAAACTGCAGTTTCATCAACCAGAAAATGTCTAACACTTGCAATAAAATAAACATTAACTGAAATAATTTAATTGCATGTAGGCCAAGGCAACATTTCTTATTTTTGTTTGGTTTAAGTTGAAGTACTAAAATAACTAAAAAAAAAAAATAATAATAAATTAAACTAAATAAACTCAACTCAATGTACTCAAATCAAATGTAATTTAAAAAAACAAAAACAAACCACAAAATTAAATTAAAATGTTTACTTTATTAAAATTAAAAAAGAAAAAAAATACAATCTAATTCAAAATGTTAACAAAAACTATAATAGCATATCACTCAGTCTAAAACAACACTGCATAAAAATTCATTGATCAAAAAGTGTGAAATTTAGCACTGCGACAGAGCTAATGTTTGACGGGCGTCCCCGTGTTTCCCACAGGCTCTGAAAGCTCCACAGACGACAGTGAGCGAGAAGACGACGGTGACGCTGATCACGACGAAGAAGATCATCCAGGAGGACGAGCGAGCCTTCGGAAAGCAGGTCTTCCAGAGCGCCCGCATACGCCTCAGCACTGGGAGAGCGGCAGCCCGTCTGAAGCCTTTAAAGCTCCCGCGGTCGTGGAAGAAGATCCGAGCGTCCAGGACGGCCCCGAAACGGGCAAGAGGAAGAGCCAATTCGAGGTGGAGGTCGAAGGTTCTGGCAGCAGAAGAAAAAAAGCAGAAGGTCAAAGCGAACGCGCTTTGAAAAGCCCAGCGAAAGGCAAAACTAGAAGCAGCAGAGGAGGCGATTGGCTGCCAAGTAGTTCGCCTAAGAAATTGGAAGAACGAGGCCCGGTGGAGGATAGAGGGGCTCAGTCGTGCAGCAGCTCTGAAGACGAAGCAGATCCTCCAACGGAACCACAAACCAAGGAAGAACCCAGAGGAAACCCCAAAACCAAGAGCTCACCTTCTAAAAAATACAACGGAGTGAAGGAAAAAAATAAAAGCGGTCGTTCGGGATTTTGGGAGATCCCGGAAAAAAGAGCCAAAATATCCACAGGGATCGAAGAAAGGTCGCCCGGGTGTCGTACCAAAGGCCAGAAGGACGTGTGGTCCAGTATCCAAGTTCAGTGGCCCAAGAAGACCCTAAAGGAGCTGTTTTCAGACTCGGATACCGAGGCGGCCAACTCCCCTCCGCCCGCCGTAACGGCTCCGGACGAGCCTTGCGTCGAACCCGCCCGGGACGAGGAGATCAACGAGGACAAGCTGCAGGAGCATCCCAGCAGCGGCACCAACTCGGTCCTCAACACGCCTCCGACTACGCCGGAGTCGCCCGCCGTGGGTGAAGGACCTGCCGAGGTTCTGGCTGAGATCAGAGCGCCGTCGCCGCCAGCCGTGCCGCCCGCCAGTCCTCCGCCCGTCTCTTTGCCGGCAGGACCTCTGATGGAGGAGCAGGCGGGGGGACGCAGCGAGTCCGACAGCAGCACGGTGGAGGTGGAGAGCTTGGGTGGAGAAATCCAGGAGATTCCTCAAGAAGAGGGGGCAGGTTCCCCTTCCAAGGCTTTCGATGGAAACCTGTCATGCAACAGTAACAGCAACTGTAGCCTGACGCTCAGCAACAGCAGCCAGCAGGAGAGCGAGCAGAAAGCCAAAGGTATGTCTTGTCACCAGTATTATATGCATATTATAATTGTTTTTGTTTTGTTTTTGGTCCAGTGCTAAGACAGTTGCATTAAAAATTAAAGTAAAAGTAATACTTTTATTGATCAAGGATGAATTATAATTGATCAAAAGTGGTAATGAAGTCATTTATAATGTTGCAAAAGATTTCTATTTCAAGTAAATGCTGTTCTTTTGAACTTTTCTATTTGTCTGTGAATCCTGAAGAATAAAATGTATTACAGTTTCCACAAAAATATTGAGCAGCACAGCTGTTTTAACATTGATGATAATCAGAAGTGTTTGTTGAGCAGCAAATCAGCATATTAGAATGATTTCTGAAGAATCATGTGACACTAAAGACTGGATTAATGATGCTAAAAAATTCAGCTTTAATCACAGAAATAAATTACATCTTATGATATATTTAAACAGACAACAGATATTTTAAATTATAATAAAATTTCACAATATTACTGTTTTTACTGTATTTTTGATCCAATAAATGCAGCCTTGGTGAGCAAAAAAGACTTAAAAAATATATATAAAAATGTAACAGACCTAGATTTTTCATGGTAATGTGTATATCCAGATTTAAATATTTTTTCTATAAAATTATATTGAATTGATCAAGAGTGACAGTAAAGACATTTATAATGTTACAGAAGATTTCTATATCAAGTAAATGCTGTTCTTTTGAACTTTCTGTTCATTAAGGAATCCTGAAAATTAAAATGTATCTAGATTTTTTTAGTGGTAATGTATGTAATAATAATAATATCGATCTTTATTTTCTATAGCGCCTTTAAATGTAACTTCTCATAGCGCTTTACATAAGCAAATAAAACATCAAAATACACCATATGAAAATGATAAAATAAGCAAAAAAAAAAAAAAGAGAAAGAAAACATGCATTCAAAACGTTTTAAAATAAAATAATATAAAATTAAATAGAGAATTTCAAGTATAAGCTACCCTAAAGAAATTAGTTTTAAGGCGAGATTTAAAAAAAATAAAAATAAAAAATAATAATAATATATATCCAGATGTAATTATTTTTTTGATTAAATTAAATGTATTATTTATTTATCTATTTATTTTTTTATTTTTTTGGACAAAAAAAAAAAAAAAAGATTTGTCAAAATGTAGCAAAGATGCAAGTTAATTAATAATTGGCCATGGGTTGCCCATTTTTTACAAACAGGACATTCTGAGGATGCACACCAAGTTTTGAAAAATTCTGCCAATAGGGGGCACCACAACATCAAAAATGTTTGCTATAATTCCACAACCCTATGATCCATGAAGTTGAAAATTGTTGTGACTCTTCTTTGATGGGCGTCCTAACCTATCCTCTATTATGACGAGGCTACATTAAAAAAACATGGCCGCCAACAGCCAATGAAATTTCAGCAGTTAATAACATCAAATCTAAATGGCCTACCACTACAAAATTGGACATATTTGTACATCATGGTAAAACAAATGCGTGTATCAAATTTTGTGAAAATTGTTCACAAGGTGGTGCTATAACAAGCAACCTTACATTTTAGCTATTAAGTCGTCAATAGTGTATGATTGAATCAAAAGTCTTTATCCACTGCCCGTCTCGTGTTTTTAAATGGAGAAATGGCCTCTAATTCACTGAAGCCAATTTGTATGTTCTTTGAACATAGTTCTCTGAAGACTAGTTGTCAGTGCAAAATCTAAAAATAATAATAATCATCATTTCAAGAATTTTTCTCACTGAGTTTTTGTCTCACAGCCTCATCCAGTCAGAAGCGGCACAAAGAGTCTCAAGGCGGCGGAGCGTCAAAGAAACACAAGCGCAGTCATAAAAACCTGAGCTTACATCCCAAGAAGAACCGCAAACCAGGTAACCGAAATCGACATCTGTTAAAGCGCTCATGTAGGGCTTTTTGTGTTTTCAGGGAAGTCAATAGAGCATTGATAAGCTTCAGCACAATTACTCAGGAGCTTTATTTCTACAAAAAGCAGTTCCTGTGTAATTCACTCTTCCTCTAGTCCTTCCAGATTGCCGGTCTTTTATTTCTGCAGGGATGTGAGCGTGTTCAAGTGTCTCTGCACGTCTGTTTCTTTAGCGTTTGGAGTGTGTTGCAGCATTGTAGCATCATCCGGTAAATCACCTGTGATGAAAAGAGCTGTAGGAGTTCAGTGACTTCAGTAACTCACTTTATGTGATGGCTTTTGTCTCCAAATTAAGTTATGGTTTGCTCACAATCTTCTGCCAATAAAAACAGATGCTGTTCAAGGTTGTTTTTTTTTTTTTCCACTGAAGTCCTCTCAAACTACCTTCAGTTGACCCAAATATAAACTTTGTGGAGTCTAGTTGTATTTGCATTCACACTGTATCTGAACATGAACATGAACTCTCACCACACTTTTCTCTCACACTGTTTTACGATTAGATTATTGTAACGTAATGTTGATATTAGGGCTGCATGATTATTTGGGAACGCAACATGCTCCCATGCTCCCATCCAATTTTCCATATTTGTAATAAGTGTTTACCAGCAAAATAGAAAGTTCAAGGGCTTCCTTTTTTTTGGTCAAAATGAAAGTTTGATGGTATAACATTTGATTAAGAAAATATAGTAAGATATTAGTAAATAGCCATAAATATTAGTATTGTGATTTACAGCTGTAATGTAAACTATTATTTTCTAAAATACTTTTTTTTTTTTTTTTTTTTTTTTTTTTTTTTTTTTTTTTTTTGCAGTGAAGTACTACAACTATTTCCAATTTTATTTTCATTTTTATATTTTTATTTTTGTTTTATTAATTAATTATTATTATTATTATTATTATTATTATTATTATTATTATATAACCTAAAAAACAAGCATAGCAAACCTGGAATTTTTTTTATTTTTAATTGTTTTATGTTTTTTTTATTTTGACTTTTTATTTTAAAATGTTTAAATATAAATGTTTATAAATTATTAAAATTAAATTATTATTAAGTATCAAGTGATTTATTTCCAAGTATTATATTTATTACATTTTATATTAATAATAATAATAATTTTATTTCATTTATTTATTTTTTATTTTATTAAAAAATAAATAAATAAATAAGAAATACCAAAAAAAAAAAAATAATAATAATAATACCATAAAACCATAAAAATAAAAGTTTTATGGTATAACAGTTGAATCAAGAAGAACTCAAGATATTAGTAAATAGCCATAAATATTAGTATTGTAATTTTACAGCTGTAATCTGCAATAAAGCACTAGTACGATTTCCTATTATATTTTGTCATTTTTATATTTTTATTTATTTATTTTTATATATTAATAATTAATAATAATAATTAGGATTTTATTTATTCAGTTTTATAATAGTAATAATAGTGATAATAGTGCAGTTCAAATGGTTAATCGTGATTAATTGCTTTCAAAATAGTTTTGTTTATATGTTTGTGTACTGTGTATATTTATTGTGTATATATATTTATATTTAAATATTTACATGGATTTATGTGTGTGTGTGTGTGCATATATATATATATATATAGAGAGAGAGAGAGAGAGAGAGAGAGAATTGATATTATATATATATATATATATATATATATATATATATATATATATATATATATATATATATATATATATATATATATAAAATATAAACTATTTTTTTTTAGATTATTTCATATGCAAGTAATCACAATTTATTGTTGCCCAGCACTAAATAATAATAATTGTTAAATTGTATTAAAATTATTACAATTATTTAATTAAATCACAAAAAATGTGTAATAAATGAATAAAGAATTATTAGTTTATTTATGAAAGCATTTAATTATAGTTACTAGTTAGTATTAGCACAAACCCACAAAGTGCTTTCTTTTACTCAGACTAAAACTGAGAACTTATTTAAATCAAACTCAATCATAGCTTTTTTTATTGTTTAATTTAATCTAAGTGAATGTGATTATAAAGGTAAATGTAAAATGTTAGAAATGTAAAAAGTTTCCCCTCATGAAGAGGTTCAGTGTTGCTGATGGTGTGTGTTTGTCTCTCCTCTCCTCCGGGTGGCGCTGCAGCCCACAGCAGTGACAGTGAGGACCAGTGTATGAGCGAGAGCACTGCCAAATCCCCCACGTCCAAGAGCAGCAGCGATCTGAAGACAGCCATCCCACCCAAGTGCTCCGGCCGGACGCCCCCCTCAGGCCACAAGTACCACAAACACGCCGACCCGGATCATTCCCACGGACGCACCAAGTGGAGCTTCCAGATGTGTAAGTGACACAAAGTGCTACAGATTCTCAGCAGTTTATCTTTTTAATAAGATATGATTGACGTTGATTGCCTTGCGCTCCCGTCCGTCCAGCGGACCTGGAGAAGATGAGCAGTCTAGAGCGGATAGCCTTCCTTCAGGAAAAACTGCAGGACATCAGGAATCACTACCTCCTGCTCAAATCTGAGGTGGCCTCCATCGACAGGAGACGCAAACGCATGAAGAAGAAAGAGAGAGAGAGTGAGTGCTTCCAGCTCGCAGCTTCATTTGTGTTGGGCAGTCTTATTTTAGTGTTATTTATACACTTTTATAGTATTCATTAATGTTTTGAGTGAGGTTTTATTTGTATATTTTCAGTTTTCATTTTAATTTTGGTACAAGTTTTAGTTAGTTTATATGCTTATGACATTCTTTCTTTCTTTCTTTCTTTTTCTTTATCTGTTTAGCCTTAATTAATTTGTATTTTAGTGCTGGCTTCAGCAATTTTAGTACTTAAGCTGATTTCAGTTAGTTTTCAAGACAACATTTCTAATTTTAAAATAATGTGCATTTCTCATTTTTAGTAGTTTTTTTAAAATAAATATTTCTATTTAATTTTCTAATTTCACTTCTAATTTTTCTTTTTTTTTTTTTTTTCCAATTTTCTAAATTTTAGTATTTGATATATTTTTGATTTATTTTCTGATTTATTTCAGTTAGTTGGCAAGGCAACATTTCAGATTTTTAAGTTTGAGAAATGTTTTTTTTAACATTATAAAAAAAATTAAAAATATAATTATTTATATATTTATATTTTATTTATATATTTCTGTTTAGCTTTAATTTATTTTTATTTCAGTGTTAGTAATTTATTATTTCAGTGTATTCAACTTAAGCTTATTTCAAATATTTGCCAAGACAACACTTCTAATTTTTCTAATTTTGTTTTCCAATTTTCTAATTTTTGTAATTTTAATTTATATATATATATATTTTTAAATATGTATTTATATGTTTCTTTGATTTATTTTTATTTAATTTTTAGTAATTTTTCTACCTCAGCTTTAACTTAAGTTAGTTTCCAAGACAACATTTCTAATTTAAAAAAAAAAAAAAAAAGAATTGTATTTAATTTTAACTTTAGTAATTTTAGTACATAGATTTATTTTAGTTAGTTGACAAGGCAACATTAATGATTTTTATGTTTTAGAAATGTTGTTGTGAGCTTTTGTCATTTTTATAGTATAAAACATTTTTTTTAAATAATTATTTTAATATTTATATATACTTTTAATATTTCTGTTTAGCTTTAATTTATTTTTATTTCAGTGTTAGTAATTTATTATTTCATTATGTTCAGCTTTAGCTTATTTCAATTGCCAAAGCAGCACTTCTAATTTTTCTAATTTTGTTTTCCAATTTTCAAATTTGTGTTTTTGTCATTTTTATTTGTTTTGGTTTTTGTTTTGTTTTTTAAATATCTATTTTTATTTAATTTTAAGTGATTAAAGCTTTAACTTTAAAGCTCAGCTTTAACTTAAGTTAGTTTCCAAGACAGTTCTAATTTTAAAAAATGTGCATTCATCATTTTTAGTAGTTTTTTTAAAAATATATATTCCTATTTAATTTTCATATATGTTATGTCATTGTTAACTTTAGTCATTTTAGTACATAGATTTATTTCAGTTAGTTATCAAAGCAACAGTTCTGATTTTTAAGTTCTAGAAATGTTGTGAGCTTTTGTCATTTTAAAAAATTTTTTATATAAAAAAATGTGTATTTAATTATTTTTATATTTATTTTTTATATACATTTCTGTTTAGCTTTAATTTATTTTTATTTCAGTGTTAGTAATTTATTATTTCAATGTATTTAACTTCAGCTTATTTCAATTATTTGCCAAGGCAGCACTTCAGATTTCTAATTTAATTGTTGTGTTTTTGTCATTTTGTATTTATTCTTTTTTTTTTTTTAATTTTTAAATATATATCTATATTTCTTTAAGTTATTTATATTTAATTTTTAGTATTTTTTCTACCTCAGCTTTAACGTAATTAAGTTCTAATTTTTGATTACGTTTTAGTAATGTTGTAAACACTTTTGGCTACTTAAAGACGTCCCTCAAGGAACAGCTCACCCATAACCCCCTTGTGTCCCAGCAGGCGCAGCGGTGGCCTCGTCCTCGTCCTCATCCTCGCCGTCCTCCAGCTCTCTGACGGCGGCCGTCATGCTCACGCTGGCCGAGCCCACGGTTTCGGGCGCGTCGCAGACCTCTGGTGTGTCCGTGGAGTGCAGGTGACAGGAGCGGGACGCCGGCGAGCAGCACAGAGCACTTAACCAGCACCCGGCCCGCCTCGGTCCGGCCTCGGCCCGCCCCAAAGACACTGACAGACACAACGACGGGGCGCAAACGTGACGAAACCATAGCCACCAGACAGCAACAAGCACTATTTTATATCGACAACTGTTTCCTTGGCAAGCTAATTGCACTCAAGTGCACTTTCTCTCTGAGAGTCGTGGGTGGGTCGGGTTTGGCAACAGGACTAAGACTATTTCTGTTCGTTCGTTCGTTCGTTTTACAAACCAACCCCTTCTTTTTTGGACCATTCTGAATATTTTATCCTGTGTTTGAATATGGATTCATCTACAGTGATCAAGCACTGTAGTTCACCCCCAGTGTGAAGTCAGTCCCGGGCCGGAGCCGTTTGAGAGGCGGCGGAGTTTACAAACACGGAAAATCACTGACGGTCAGTCCACGCTGCAGTGCCTTACGGTTCAGGGCACTCGTGAGGAATGCTGGGAAATGCTCAGTGCTGAGTCACCTGTACTCAAGGGGTAGATGTGCATTTCATAACATACAGCCAAAACTCACATGAAAGAGAATGTCTGCTTTATTTTATCATAACAGCAACAGCATCAAGAGTCTGTCCAAGTCATATTTCACCCTAAAATTAAGAGAAGAGAAAAAAAAATGATATATATATATATATATATATATATATATATATATATATATATATATATATATATATATATATGTATATATATATATATATATGTATATATGTATGTATGTTTTTTTTTGCATTTTAAATTGTGCATTATTTTATATATATATACATCTATATAATTATCAAATATGTAATTTCAAAAATTACTGTATTACAGTAATAAGAGGCACCATTGTAAATGGTTCATTCGAAAAAAAAAAAATAATTTCACAATGAATGCATTTTAAAAATTACGAGATATACATTTAAAATTCTGAGAAAATGTTTCAAAATTGCAAGGTTTAAATTTAGAATTCTAAGAAAAGAAACGTCAGATTTGTGAGATATAAATTTAGAACTCCAAGAAAAAAAAAATTAAAAATGGCAAGATTTAAATATAGAATTCTAAGAAATGTCAAATTTGTGAGATATAAATTTAGAATTCCAAGGAAAATTTTCAAAATTGCAAGATTGAAATTTAGAATTCTAAGAAATGTCAAATTTGTGAGATATAAATTTAGAATTCCAAGGAAAATTTTCAAAATTGCAAGATTGAAATTTAGAATTCTAAGAAATGTCAAATTTGCAAGATATCAATTTAGAATTCCAAGAAATAAATGTAAAAATTGTGACATTTAAATGTAGAATTATGAAAAAAAGTAAAAAATGCGAAAAGGAAATTTTTCGAAATTGCAAAATTTAAATTTAGAATTCCAAGGAAAGTTTCCACATTTGTGAGATTTTTATATATATAATGTCAAAAATTACTGTATTACAGTAATAAGAATCACCATTAAGAATTATTCATTCAGAAACGTTTTTATAAATAATTTCACAATAACTGCATTTCACATTGTGATTTATATATGTATAATATAGAATTAAAAATACTGTATTACAGTAATGAGATTATAATGATCACTTTTTTCATTTAATAAATAATTTCACAACAGAAATTCTTAATGGTCCTAAAAACAGGTTTTATTATGCATTTTTTCCATTTTTAAATTTTTATATATAATTTGATAAATATACGATTAAAAAAATGACCTGTGACAATAATGAGAATCATATGTTTTAATAAATAATTGTGTGTAACCAATTTCAAAAAGAAAATAAATCATAACGGTTTAAAAAATAGGCTTCATTTATTTGACTTTTTTTTTTATATTGAGATTTGTATATTTAATAAATAATTATATATCAATAATTTCACAAAGAATATTGCTTTCATTTTGCAATTATTTTACACTGACATTTTTTTTATATAAGTATTTATTAAATATATAACTTATAAAAATACTGTTACAGTAACAAGAATCATCGAGAACGAGAATTGTATATTTAATAAATAATTGTATAATAATAATAATAATGTTATAATGAAAAAAACGAAATCTTAATGGCCCTAAAAAGTGGTTTTATTGTGCAAGATTTTTATCATTGTGAAATGTTTTTATATATAATTTATTAAATATATAATTACAAATACTGTATTACAGTAATGAGAATTACCAGTTTTAGTTTTCGGGTTAAATCTGACTTGGACGTGTTTTGGTTGAGATCACGCCTTATGAATGTTAAACCCTAATTTGTCCGTTGTTTTATTTGTAATGATTTCAGAAAGCCTTATGAAAGATATATCGATCAGCCCTTCATCTTCACCGTTACCCACTCGTCGATCCTCCACGTTTGTTCTTGCGTTTGTGTTGTCGGCGAACGGCTGAAGGAGGCGCGAGCGAGTCGGGCTAAGGGCTAATGAGCCGCGCGCTCACGTTTGGAGACGGAGAGAGTTTGCGTTCAGTATCTCTGGAGGTGAAATGTATTATGATTGTTGACAATTTGAGAATTGATGACTTTTTCTGGCAGCCAGGATTCTAAATGTATTTTACTACTGAAATCTATCCAGACCCTGTGGGGTTTTAATGGTTGATGTGGCAGTATTCAGAAGTGCAATGGCAGATTCATCTGTGATCATGTGCAATGACAGATGCCGTCTGTTCTGTACGTAGCCTTTGTGTGTTTATGTCTTCCTTATTTTCATTTCCCACCTCTTCTCTTAAGCGTAGGATGTCGAGTAATAAAGCACTTCATTGCCACTGTGGGAAACGGTCCGCCGGTTTGGCGGCTTATGCTGGCAGTGACGGGTGGACTGTGGGTTAAAGCGATCGTTCACCTAAAAATGAAAATGCGGTCGTGTTCTTCCAAAACTGTCTGATGATGTTTTCCTGTGAAACACAAAAGCAGATGTTTGTTTGTCCCACAACGACAGCTGTCAGTCTCCAACATAATAGTTCATATGGATCTATCTGTATAAGCTTGTTTCCACCATGGGATAAAAAAGTAAAAAAAAAAAAAAAAAAAAAAAAAGTAATTATGACTATTTATCTTACAGTGCTAACTTTTTTTCTCACCATTCTGAGTTTATGTGGATATATAGAGAGAAAAACTCACAACAAAAAGTTAAAATTACAAGATATAAACTCAGAATTCTGAGGGAGAAAAGTCAGAATTATGAGATTGGAGGAAAATACATCAGAATTGTGAGATTTACAAGGAAAAATGTCAAAATTGCAAAATGTAAATTTAGAATTCTGTGGGAAAAAAAAAAAAAAAAGAATTGTCAGAATTGTGAGATGTAAATTTAGAATTCAGAGAAAAATACATTCTGAAAAAAAATGAGTCAGAAATGCAAGATATAGGCTCAGACTTCCAAGGAAAAGTGTAAAAATTGCAAGATGTAAATTTTGAATTCTGAGGAAAAAATTTAGAATTCCAAGGTTTAAATTTTGAATTCCAAGCAGAAATTTCAAAATGACGAGATTTAAATTTAGAATTCTAAGAAATTCGAATTTGCGAGATATAAATTTTGAATTCTCAGGAAAATTTTCAAA